>JAQISU010000164.1:5480000-6080000 GCA_029339505.1 Unio delphinus
ATAAATAGTATTGCCTGTAAATATGGATGGTTTTGTGATAACCAATTATTTTCAATCTGATTAAATTACATAACTCGCCTGGTTAGCGTTGTTGCCTGATTAAGCAAGTTTTCTTTTCAACAAAATGCCGATGACAGAAGACTGATCGTCGTTTTGGCACGACCCAGTAAATTTAAAAATAATGCAATTTAAAGTTCATACGTTCCATTTTTTTTCGAAACCAATGTTGTAGAGCTGCCCGAGTCTAATTATTTCGAACGGCGCAGTTTACAACTTTGGCTTGGGGCAAACAGGCTCTGTGTGCCGTAGTCGCTCAATATGCGTGTCTGCTATCTGGCGCTTTACCATCCAATTTGTTAAGAGCAACAAATAAGTTCCAAACACGTGGACCCATTACTATGGTAATTTTGATAGTTTAATGAAGTCAAAATAATAATGGAATAAATTTTAAACTAAGCACAATTCTTTCATCGAAAGCGTGTTAACGTGCTTTTGCAAAGCGTAAAATCGCCCATGCTTAATGGAGCACTTCCGTTCTCAAATCTAAATTTTCAGAGGTGCATAGTTTTGCACGCTGTAAAGCTGTTCAATTTCAGAGGTAAAATACATCTAGCTTGTAGTTTGAAATCCCATACTGCCTAAATATGTGATAGGTTTTCAAAAGAAGTCGGAATTTGTAAAGTTTGGCATGCAGGTTTGAGCTTTGATCACATTTTTATAAACATTATACGACATATGTCGTTCCTGAATCGATTTTTATGTGATATTGACCAATGAACATATCGGATTCGTATCCTAAGTAGATGTTAGGACCGACGGCATATTGGTCCCGAGCCCATGTTACCTTCACCTTATAAACATATAGGAGGATCTGTCTATAAACCCAGATTGTGTCTTAACAAGATTTCCTCTACATGATAATCAATCATCACTAGTACATACTTACCTTGTTTTGATTATCTTCGATCTTGAAGGACGAACAACCTCTAACTACATATGGCCAGTGGCAGAGATGTTAGGGGAACGAGAAAGTCATTCATAGTACACATCGACATAAGAAAAAAAGGTAGTCTTTAATTGGCGATAGGGTGAACGGTGCATTGGTAAACTTGTTTAGACATTTACGGAAATGTTTCCGAAAAATAAGAGTTAAAAAAAAATATCTGAATTTGCATAGAAAAACTGCACAATTTCGTTTTGTAAACCATTTTACGAAATGTAGAAACACACAACAACAACAACAACAATAACAATAACAAGTCCAGTATGTCAAAACCATACACGTTCTTTGCATAAACGTTCGAACTTCCGCGATTTTCTTTTCTTGCTGCATTTTATCTCTCATTTTCTCAATAACTTATAACCGTGACATTTTGCACATGTTGTAAAGACATTTAAAATACCGAGCGCAATCAGCTAAACACACTAAAACTATTATACCAGGAAGACTTGCAACATTACACGTACCATGTTGACTAAGCTAATACAAGGTCTAAATCTTGCGATAAAATGAAGCAAGCAATGAGCCGTCATCTCTATATTTCTTCATTAAGTGTTTATAGATTGTCAAACGTGTATATGACGCAATCCTAACTGTCACATACCTATTAAGGTATTTGTGTATGACGTTCTGGTTAGCATCTTCCTGGTTCATCTGTAATTATTCTTAGCACGCAAATGGTTGGCTAGACTTCTGACATTACTTTTATTATATGAGCGTTTTTATTTCACGTTTGTTTTTGTTTTGTTGTTGTTGTTTTGTTTAAAAGAAAAAAAAAACGAAACGTTCCCTACTTATAAGCTTTTTTCGAAGACAACATTTCGCCGAGCTTTCGACTTTGTGGATAATGCGTGCTGTGTCAGCTAAATGCAACAGATCATGGAATTATTGATTTGCGCACTAATATTTATAGGAACGTCTGGACCCGGGAAAAAGTCTCTAGTCTTACCTATCGTTTAACTGTATTTACTTTCTAAACTGAGCACAATCAGGAATAAACAGAAAAGATAAGAAAAAAATAGTCACTGTTATTTTCAATATAGTATTTTCTTGTGCAAATACACACGCATATCTGCAAAGAGCGCATACAAAGGTACAATACACAGGCAGATCAAGGTCCAGTCTACTTAATTTATTGATTGAAGCGAACACGATATATTGTAATCTTTCAGAGCATTGTGTGTGTGTGTGTGTGTGTGTGTGTGTGATTTTAAAAGTAATTTTCAAAACATAACTTAAACAAAATTATCCAGTCATATCGCTAACTTTACAAAGTATCCAGTCACATTGCTGCGATTTGTACAGTGTGGTAGTTTATAGTGATGATTAGCACTGGGGCATCATGCCAATTGCATGTGGCATCATATCCCACCGAGTCACATTGTCTTGACACTAGGCCGAACACCCAATCACATTATCCTGACACTAGACCGACCATTCCTAACACTAACCTCTTAATGCTGAGCGCCAAAGGACAAGCGAGGCAAACGCTAGTGCCATTTGTATGTCTTTATTCTGACTGTGGTTCGAACCCGTGAAGCGTGCCGGAGAATTATGATCTGTGACTAGGTTTATACACAATAAATAGTATTGCCTGTAAATAGGGATGGTTTTGTGATAACCAATTATTTTCAATCTGATTAAATTACATACTGTATACACTGTCACACGTGAAGAGCTGACAGCGACCGCTTAGGGATCATGTTGTGGTAAACATTGAATTAGCCAATGGTAATGCAGCTGTCAGAAATCTGAACGTGAATTAAATCGTTCGGCATGCATGCATTGGTGCTCTTCAGCCGTACTGTTCAGTCTCCCAAATGCGAAGATGTTAAACTACATTTGATTAGCTTATACAATTAGCAATTATAGTAATAACACAGGTCACCAGAACATGGCCCCTAAGCGGTCGCTGTCAGATCTTCAAGCAGGATCCGATTTTAATTAGATTGTCAGGGCCGAATCATGTCAAGTGTTTTGAGGGATGGGGGTACAAAATTTCAAAAGGACTCTGACTTTCCTCAAAAGAGCCTTAAAACAAAAGCCTATGTGTCTATTTACTCAAAGTGACCATTATACCAAGTAAATGTGCGTAAGAATCAAACATGGTCAACAAGATGTTTATTAAACTTTAAACTTGTGTACGAATCAGACAGAATTTTCTTTTTGAAATGACCCATATCTTGGAAATTGTATTGTCAGCTCAAGTCAAATTCTGATACAGTTTGAGAGGAATCATTTAAATTATTCACTGTTCATTGACTTTTTGGACTCTATCATTGTTTTGGAATTATTGTGAATTCATTCAATGGCATTCTGGATGATATAATTCTGGTACATTAAGTTTATTTGTACATAAACCAATTTCAGACTATTGGTAAATTAGCACAGTCAGTATTGGAGTTCATTCAAAACACTACTTTTGGACTTGTGATAGAACAGTTAGGATTTAAAAAAAAATAATTCACAATTCCTTTTACGTTTTCATTTTGCAAGTTAAAAAAATAATTTGTTAATTTTACTAAACTTATTGATTTTTCTTCCATCGATTTCTTGTTTTAAGACCAAAGAGTCGACATAGTAGACAATTATGTTGACTTTTATTTCTCCAGTAGTCCATAGTCTTATCTGAAGTATACTTTCTTTCTAATGACCCTCTCTTAGTGTCGACCTGTTTTGACTCTTCCAGCTTCTTATTCGTCACAATGTATAAAATTAATGAAGATATTCTCTCTCTCTCTATGTATGAATGTATGTATGTATGTATGTATGTATGTATGTATGTATGTATGTATGTATGTATGTATGTATGTATGTATGTATGTATGCATTAAATAAGAGAGTGACTCAGTACCTCCCGTAAATTATTGTCATAATCTTGAGACGCAAAAACCGCCTTCCAGAGAAACACGTCTATCACTTACACTGTAAAATTCAAAGAGTTAAAACTAGAATGCTACCAGAGAAAGCAGCAGGTTTCATTACAGATTTCCATGAGTTCTTATTAGAGACAATGAAACGATAATACCAATCTATAGATGCCGGTCGTTTGAGACTCTCCATCCATCTCGACTGTTTAAGATCTCATACTTGAATCTAGTTTAGCACACTGTCAAACGTAATTGACAAAATTCAACACGTCCATATCCAATGACTAGTTTAATATAGCCGATGGAAACAACTCTACACGTGACTCACCTTTCACCTCTTAGCGGTAGCGGACCACGTCAAGTGTTATTGGTGGACGAAATTCGTTAATGATTTGGAGAAAGAAATGGCTATCCTAAACATATACACAAGTATATAATATACTTTTATAACAATCACACAAATAGCACCATACATATAGCATACATCAGGATATAAAAGGGACCACTAGCCATGGTCAACAAAATTAAAAGTAGCTTACTAGAGTGGGTAGGTCAAATCCCAACTAGAAAGAACTACTTAGAATACACTAGGGAATTTAAAAATACCCCTTGTCAACTATATTATAACCCCGATGGGGAAAACTAATTGGGGACTTTAGAAGTAAAGAATAAATAAAAAACAACATAAAAACATCGGGGGAACACACATACATATAAACTTTTTTAAAAAAATTTTGATTGGGGTGGGGCATCTGTCTGGTGCCCCAAAAAAAAGAAAAGAAAAAAAAAAGAAATTCGTAGTACGTAGAGATATCGACCAAATTTGCAACTCACAAAATCAGATATGCTTGCCCCATGCCATGATCGTTTGCGAACGTTTGCCGAGAGGATTGCGCAGTATGATAAAGAGCAGGCATGAAAATTAGACGATAGGCCAGACATCAACAAAACGAAGCAGAATTCCTTTGCAGCAGACAACCACTTCCAAAAAGACCATGTATAGCGTTCATGAAATGCAGAAACTTCAAGACATGCTGGCTCCACGTTATAACTTTAAAGTATGTCATCAATTCGTGTGCAAAGCACTCTTGTTCCGGAAAGTAAAATCATGTGTATCATCATCAAGACCATTTCAATTTTATTACCAGTACCAAAGTATTTCTTGTATACAATCATTATTGCTAGAAATGTGACCAAAGCTTTCTGCAGTCATGACCTACACTTGAAAGAAACGCATTAATTCGTGCTCGGCTTCCAAGTGAACCTTGGCTAGTCCAACTTGTTACGAGGGCTCCAAGTGGCCGAGTGGTCTAAAGCACTCTCCGTTACGAATTACTACCATCTCACCTCTGTCTGCGTGGGTTCGAGTCTCGGATTCGGCCAATGTGGGTATGTGAGAAAGGTTGCCAGTAGCTTCTCGTGGGTCGGTGGTTCTTTCCAGGGTTTTCCGGGTTCTTCCTCCACCATTAATACTGGCCGCCATGTATAGCCTATCCTGTGCTGAAAAATGGCGTTAAACCATAAAAACAAAACCAACGTGTTACGAACACCATCGTATGAATAATCAAGAACAGGAAAGTACTTGTTAATTATTGAGACTGATCAACTTGTGGATACTTTACACGAACCAACAATTCGAAATGTGCGTTGGTTCAGGAAAGGACAGTTACTGTATTGTAACCAGAGCGCGCACTCTGGTCGTCATAGCTACATCCTCATAAATGAAAGTGAACTAGAGAAAGTCTTTAAGAAAAATGACAGAAAGAACAAAAATAAACAAGTAGATTTCACCTTTATTGAATTCGAATGTACACAACAGACTGTCATTCACATCTATAATTTCTGCGTAGCTCATCGGACTTGTGCACTCACAATGTCTCTGGATCTGATGGATAATATCTAATGAAATATTTATAAATGAAAGCAAGGTAGCGAATGTCTCACTGTCACCATGAATGGAGCCAAACGCGTCCACATCAGAGAAGGCAGAACAGTTTAAAGATTATATGAGTTATTTGGCCATGCTTTTGAGTAGAATACCTGAAACATTTGTAATGAGAAAAATAACCATACATGTATTTTCCATACATTTTGTTAAATATTGAAGCTAATCAACACGGCATGCTATCACATTTGCCCGACGTTAGATCCTACGACCTTGACGGTATGCACACAGAACAACGAGAAGTTTTCGTTGCTTGGTTCAAAACTAGCTCTTCAAACTAGTCTGATTTTCAAGAAGAAATGTTGAATTATTGCTGTCCCGTGTGGATAATTTATGCAGTTGCTATGGAAATGGACAATTATTTCTGAATCACGAAGGTATATAACCTTTGAATGAAGCTTGTATCGTCACTAATGCGCGTGGATTAGTCTATTGAAAGAAATTCATGCATGAGAACAAAGTAGCCATCATACTCACTCAGTCGTATCTCTAGGTCAGCAGTTGATATATCGCTAAAGCTTTGCGTTGGTTCCATTATTTGTGTGAAGATGAAGACAAATGGATACAACATGCAAGGAACGATGGATGAAAGAGAAAATCTTTCTGTGGACGACTAGGATTAAGAAAACTTCCAGATTGTCTACGAATTCCAATATGGATACTCACAGTAGCGCGTCTTCCAATGCACTGAAAAAGTGTTTATGTCTAAATATCGTATCTAGTAAAATGCATAGTAGTCGACATCGAAAGATAGTATCAGTGCTAGAATGCGCCATGATTTAAGTTCATTCATAAAGCTGATCATTACTTGTTAAACGTTTTGACACCTCTTTCTGTTTTTACGGTCGGATCGAAACTACCATGCATTTCTTCATGTTATGTCCCCTGTACAGCAGACAATGAATTGAGTTGATAAGAAAATTATTCTCAGTGCAATATACAAATACTGGTTAAGATTTACTACGTAGGGATAAGGGCGATTGAAATTAAAAACATTTAGTTCTGCAACATGTATGTTGTCTTTACAATTTGGATAATAACAAATATTAGCTTTGAATCATCAGGAGTCATCTGGTGAAATCGGGGCGAGTACCTCTCCGCCTTTTCTTCTCTGTTGCTGCTTCCAGACATGAAATCGGGGCGAGTACCTCTCCGCCTTTTGTTCTCTGTTGCTGCTTCCAGACATGACCAATTAAGACGTGTGCAATGCACACATTAAAGCACTGAGCGGGTGTCCCGGACCAGTTAAACGATTAATTAAAGTGTATGTTGTGCGCACGGTAATCAGGCGGACATGACAGAAATATCTCAAAAGTCTTTAATTAAATATCATCATCGTCGTGGTCGTCATAATCATCATCGTTGTCGTCGCCGTCGTCAGTCTGGCCACCCATCGTTGATTCGTCAAACGCTACAACGAGCAGAATCACAATACTAAGCTAAGATATGGTGCACATGCACCGATGAAGACACCACTAAGTAATAAATACGAAAACAGAATAATATATTTACTACAAAAAACTTAAGCTATATAATATCTTTTACTAGATAGTATTACTGATCCGACATGAGTGAAGATTTCATGAAAATGATTCCTAAACAGGACCTCACTATAGATAAATCTAAACTAAAATATGGAAGGACCACAATGGATAGCCATGAACCATAATCAAATACAGGATTATATTACAAAATAGCAAACTATACAACAAATCTAACTAGATAATAATATTGATATCACGTGAGTGAGGATTTCATGAAAATGATTCCTAAAAAGAACCCCACTATGGATAACTCTAAATTAAAATACAGTATAAGATCACAAAGGATAGCTTTAAATTATAACACAATATAAGATCATATTAAACAACAAAATTAAACTAGATGATAATATTGATATCACATGAGTGGGGATTTCATGCAAATAATGCCTGAACAGGACCTCACCATGGATATCTCTAAATTATAATATAGTATAGGATCACAATTTTTCTATAACAAAAACCCTAAATAAATAAGAGTGGAATAGGTCAAATATGAAGCAATAAAGGCGGCAACACAAGAACTTTAAAATAACACCCTGCGCAGACAACAACCGGCCTTGGTACTGTCTCTAATACCTCTGAGACTCGTCTAAGAAACTTAGTTGACAGCCCTATAAATGAGTAACCCAAACCACAACCAAAAATAGAACGCATAAGGTGGTTCCAAACACAGACCAGCAAGGCCGTCCACGTAACATATAAGAACCCCAAATTAGAACATATACGGTTGTACGAAAGCCCAAGACTGTCAGGCCCAGCAGCACAAGGCTGCACGTTAAACTCGACTCAGGGAACAAGACCCCAAATTTAAAAAAAAAACAACAACATATAAGGTGGTCTAATCCCAAAGACCACCAGGACCAGCAGCACAAAGCTGCAAATAATATTTAAAAAAAACCTGACCTAGGAAATAGGACCCCAAATTAAGACATATAAGATGGTCTAACCCCAAAGACCATCAGGATCAGCGGCACAAGACCGCAACTCAAAACAAATATAGAATTGACCAACAAGACCCCAAACTTATACTATATAACGCGGTCTAAAAAAAAGCCCAAGACCATTAGGGACCACCACACAAGGTGGCAACATTAATTACTATGGCTGTCAAACTAGATAACAAACTATACCTCTATCTCTTAAACACTCTTAAAAACAGCGCAGATATATTTTTTAAATTATGCAAAACGACTTTTAGGACACAAAATACCTCGAAGTATGGAAGCATCGCTGATATGTACCAAGTGCCTCGCGAGCCAGATACCGTGCCCCTCTGCTGCAACCGGACGCAAATATCATACGTGCAGTGCATGTAAAAAAAAAAAGTCGACTGGAGAACATTGAGTGAGTGTTGGGTCCAAACCCACTCTACGCGGCCCTACATTCAGATCGTTAGGAACGTAACAGTACCTGGATCTGACGGCTTAATAAGTGTTCTGTGAACACAGAAAAGCCCGGGGAATGTGGGACTCCTTCCTTCCCCCATGAATAATTAATAAGTCAGCGGTGCTGGCATTAAATGGTGATACATGCTCCAAGTGAGCGCACATCACCTTAATTCAACTATCATTATCATCGAGGGTTGTATTCATCAGCGTCATCAATATTCGTGCGGTGAACACAGAGCAGGCAGGACCGGCTTATCGGGAGCGCAGTGTCAGGCGCGAAAGCAGACAATTTGCACACCAGGATCACAGAACAAAGAATGTGGTCATAAGCACTGAATGTTAGTGTGCTACAAATACACAGAATATGCTGCTTGAGCTGAACTATACTAAGAACGCTGCTATTGAGGAATTTCGAACAGACAGACACAGCGAAGGAAGATAGCTGTTAAACACGTGGCAGCCTACAAACAGGACAGCCCGCGACAACACTGCACGACCTTAACCCTGAACGTCTATAAGGAAAATGTCAACACTAGCTGCACTGAAGAATGATGTGTACCATATGGACTTTATTGGGAGGCGAGAATCAAGGCAACTTGCACCAAACAGGAGGAAACTAGACCTGTGCAACCACCCTCACCCTGACCCCCAAAATTATAAACCGATAGGGGAGCCTTATATGCTCGCCGTGGAAGATGCATGAACAACAAAATCAATCACAGAAAATACAAGAATTACTATTGCTTTCATTGCCTGAACCAGGGTTCTCATTTTGGCAAGAAAACCCATTTTGACTAATCTCTAACTCAAACCTAATTTGATTAAGTTTGTACCGCTATCACAATTATTATTCCATGATTTATGTCTAATATTAACTGATCAAATTTTATTAAAGACGCTCAGACAATAATTTTAGGGAATTAAAAATGTATGCCAAGTACTAGAATAATTTTAGGATGTGAAAACAAGAAATTTTGGAATTATTTGACTCAATTGCACAGGTGGCTAACACAATATTGTTTTTTTTTCGATCCACTAGCACAACTGGATTGAATTGGATACAAATAGGTCCTGGTGTTTTTGAAGGGCAAAGGTGTGAATAAACAAGAAGCAAGGCCAGCCCTAATTGGATGCAGAAAACAGGGCTGTACCTTTTGAATTTTAACCATCTGTAAATAAGTAAGTTCTAATTGCCACAAACCAGTTTCTAAAAAAGATTAATTTAAGTGATAATGATAAATGTACCTTTTGTAATGAGGGAATAGAAGAAATTGAGCACTTATTTTATGACAGTTTAGTTACTGAAAACTTTTGGAAACTGTTGGTTGAATGGATCCAAACTTATGACCCAAATTTTCGAATTACACGAAAAGATGTCTTTATAGGAAATAACAACTTTGACGATCTTTTTTAACTGCCTAATTTTGCTTGCAAAATATGTTATATACAGATCACGTTGTGCATCAAAAAGCCCAAATCTTGCCTATTATAAAAATTGTGTTTTATCATATAAAACGCTGGAAAAATATGTCGCCAAAGTGAATAACAGAAGTGACGAGTTTAAAAGAAAGTGGACCCTATTATCAACTTTTGGTACATGAATTATTATTATTATTATTATTATTATTATTACTTTTAAAATTTATATATTTATTATTACTTTTTTTTAAATGCAATTTCAAGCATCTTGGGGTTTGTATGCGAGTATGACTTTGTGTACAATAATTGTGATTGTAAGTAAGTGTCTGTGTGTGCATGTGTGTGCGTGTTGTGTAGGGAACACATGTAGAGATCAGGACACAATAGAATTTAAGATCATGCCCCATACGCCAGGTCAGGTGGTGATGTAGGGGAATATGTAAAATCCTGATACCTTGTGTTCAATAATAATAATATAAAAAAAAGTTCTAATTGGATATTGCAAATAAATAAGCCAGCTGTTCTGGAATTAAATGGTGATACATGCTCCCAATGAGCGAACATCACCTTAATCTAACTTCCATTCATTCGAGGGTTGTGTTCCGTATAAGGGATAGTTTTCATTCACATCCGTGCTTCTCTCACATAAAGTGATGCGTTCCCCATAAACACAAATTATTAACATAGCACGTAAATCCATCACTGGTGCTCAGACAAAAAACATAAATTTATACAACAAAATGGACACAATGTAAATTCTAAATTTATAATAACTATCAAAAACGAACCAGGACGACAAAAGACCAGTCGCAAACATCAACATCTACGGCAGTGGAAGTCGAGTCTTCTAGACAAATCACCCTGCTTCAGCAAGACATCCACACTGTAACATCATAATCAAGGAAAACAGAATACAGCATATCACGAAGGAGGAAAACAGACACTGACTTTCAAATTTCCTAGTTATATGAGGTTCTTCCTTCGGCTTGAAATCCTCTTTCAATAAAAGCTCTATCCCAAAAATCCTAACTTGATCGTTTGTATACCGCCATCAAAAGTGACAACCTAAAGTAACGAAAGCAGCGTGATCCAAACATATATAGAGAGCCTGACACCCAGCTGATTGATCATATTTCGGAAACCTAAGGTACACTATGTACACGAAATTCCGACTCTAGTTAAAGCTCAAGTATTGAAACTCCTCGTGTAGAAGCAAACACAAAAGTAGCCGATTTGGGAATGTCTTTCTCCAGTGATGAAGAAGAAGAGGAAGATGAAACTGACCCACAACAAACACAATACAAGGATATAGGACTAGGCACAGCTTTGGACGATATAACAAAGCCGACATTTTATCAACGCAGTCAGATCCTTGACATAGAGATCCCTCGATACCGACAAGCCCAGATCATCACAATGACACTATGGCGTCAGAATCCTCTCGCAGTGCTACGAACACGCATTCCAGAATTATCCAAACCACCAACTAGTGGAAGCGGCTAGCTATGTGTCTGCGTTACATAGTTACCTTTTCCCAGACATCATCAAGCACTATAAACATAGTGAGTCTAAGTGTAAAGAGGCATAAGACTGCCGTGGAACCTTCACGTAACTTGCCAAAATAGCCATTTTTAGGGCTACAAATTGCCTCTTTATTGAAGTGATTCCAATATGGCTAAGAATCCCAATTCGATAAAACATTGCATCACCATTAAAAAGCAAAATTGATGTTATCATGAAGATGCTACAGCATCATCAACATAAAGGTTAGAGAAAAAACAGGAACTGCACTTCCGATTCCTTAGATACCCTTTCAGAGTCCTTTTTCTACTAACATACCAGATACTTCCAAGCAGTATTTCAGTGATGTTTAGAATGGTATCAGCAATGATATTGTACCGTTTAGTTACTTGTGATTAGAAATTTTGTCAAGGCAAAGGAAGCGCCATTGATATCCACGTGGAAGACCCGTCATGCATCATTAAAACTGTTGACTTTGGAAAAAAATTGTAAGTCAAGAACTGATGGTTGAACATCGCCATTTTAAAGGGAAAATTCGGGGTAACACTGTGCATTTGCTTATACTTTGCACGTTAATGTTATTTTCTTTTTTTTCCCTCTCTCTTAGAAACAGTCTTACAAAAAGGCATGGTATGCGAGAGATACGATGTTTAGGACTTTGGTACACATCAAAGTGAGTGTGCTTCGCAATGAAATTTTTGCAAATATTCCCAGGCAACTTATATTTTCAGATGTTTATTGTGTTCTTTTCACATGTTTTGTTAGTAAATGCGATACAAGTCAATAAATCATTGATCTAAATTGAGTGTGTGTGTGTATGTAGGATTTTAACAAAGCATAACATGTTTTCAATCATATCGCTACGGTTTCTGTAGTGTGGCAGTTTATAGTGATGTCTAGCACTGGGGCATCATGCCGCAGACATGTAGCATTATGTCCCACCAGGGACATCATTTTATTTTTTCAGGGGGGGGGGGGGGACAAAATTTGACGGGCTTGTTAATATTCGTATAGACTACAGCAATTTTTTCAGCACTTGCAAATTCAGGCAGGGGCGGGAGATGGGGGTTGGGGGCGCAAATACCTTCTCCCAATGACGTCTCTGTGTCCCATCCAGTCACATAATACTGACAACAAGCAGACTAGTCATAATACTAACCTCTTATGCTGAGCGCTAAGCGAGGCAGATGCTACACCCCAACACGAATGTCCAAATATCACAAATGGGGTGGCAAGGGTCAGATAATACTACATTTTGTATAAGTCTTTGGTATGACCCGGACAGGGTTCTAACCTGCTACCTCCCGCATCTGAAGCGGACGCTCTAGCAATTTAGACCACCGAAACGGTCAATCTAAATTTTTTAAAATGCAAAGTAAACCATCCCCTACCAAGTCTTTTAGTTCAGTATGCTCTAACGCATGAAAAGGTTGTTGCATGAACAAGGTCGTTCAGTTAACAGTTTCCAACCTTGCTGTAAGGAAGTAAGTTCTGGCAAAGTTGCTAAAACCATACACATTAAGATAATTTGAATAGTCCTCTGATCTGAACCAAATGTTTGAAAAATACATATGGCGCACGCATGTACATTGATCAGAACAGCATGTACAACAAACAGCGTCATTTTTGTTAAGTTAATATATACCGTTGTACCAATATCGTGTTTAATTTTGCATTGGGGGAGGGGAACAATTACTTTTTCGTAATTTTATTTAATTGTTATTTTCAAAAGAAATAATTGAATAAGGATGTAACGTTTGTCAGAAATTAGTTCATTCCTCGTCTTTATGATCAATGGCATGAAATACGATCGTTGCCTTTTCAGTTATTAATGAATCAACGAATCGAAGCGTGTCATTAATTAATTTATAATTCATATTTTTAGTTGCAGAAAATAAGGCTTCTTTTTTGGAAAGAAATTATTTGTATTGTTGTTCTAGCACGTCTGTTGACGCATATGTAAAGACCATGCCAAGAGGCGATGATATTTCCAGAACAAAGACAGTATTGCATCAAGAACGTAAGATCCGTCATCCTTGATCAAAATATATTTGAAAAATCAAGTATAATACAACGAAATAAATTGCAATCGAAATTTACAGAAATTTCTATTTACACATGTATACATGCTGATACGCATATAATTAAAATAGAAAAGCACATTAAAAGGTAATTCAATTATGATAATTACATACATGAATGAGCCATATAAGCTTGATATTATTTTAATATTATGATGATGATGGTGATAAACAGTTCGGTACTGTCCTTTTTCAGCACACTTGAATGAAATCTTTGTTATCAACTCTAGAGTCTATTTGCTAACATCCATGCGCTACCTTCATGCAAATCGAGTCATCATCCATTTGCTTCATTTGACAAGTGTGTGCAAAAGTGTAACCCTGTTTCACGATATTAAAGGACGCACAAGTACAGTGAAGATAGTTTCATTACACCAGTTAACATCACTTCTAACATAAAAGGAGTGCTGTGATTATGTATTACTTTGTTAAAGTATTAAATTTCTTTTACAGTTTGCAGGAACCTAAGCAGATGAAGACACTTGCTGACTTTACCGATTCCGTTTTATAATCTTAATATAATCAAGAAAATCAATATAAAATTAAAAAAGATCGTAAAATATGTTAAATTGGTGTTTTTTTTGTTGTATCATGCCCTCCCGTCTCTTCTACATTATGTATCTTTGCTATTTAATCTGTTTAGATTTTTTTTTACTTTATCTAAACAGTTAAATAAAAATTGTAAACAGCGTAGTGCATTTTTATATTTGCGAATTTGAATTAATTTGTGGGAGTTATCACGCATCCCTGCTTTCTAAGTGTACAGATTTGTATAATGTCGCGTGTGCCCTTGCATCTTATCGCTCAATCCCATTACCGTCAAATGACTGGTGATGTTTGGTTTGGTGACAATTGTGTAGATCTGAGATCCTATATGGTAATAATGGCAGTTTCTTGAAAATTCTGTTATCTCCTACCCATCTTAGTTGGTTGGTAATGTTGAAATTTTTTTGCATTTTACTTTTCAATAGATTTGAAATGTTCTCAGACTGTTTTATGCATGTTACTTGTGACGTTAAACATCAACGTTGTAGCAGCATTCCAGGAAATTCGCCAAATCACGTTGCCACGACATTATATGACAACGTTGCTGCATTTTCAATTATTAGCTGGGTTCAAAACAGAGTCAAGTTTGACATCAAACAAGTGTATATACATGTCACGTAGCATTGCAGCCACTTGGGCGCCTGAAACTGACTTGCCTAGAGTACATACCCTCTACTAATAAATTGGTCATGCAGGACTCCCACTTATATTAATATATTCCAATACATTAATTTATACATGCAAATTCAAAATAGTTCATTGTACATGTACTAGCCACGATTTGCACGTAAACTTACTTTCACGTTTTAAGTATCCTTTTGTAACTGAGAAACAACCAACTATGTAGACATTGTGTACAATTTCCTAATGTAAATATAGAACATAAAGAAAACTTTATTATCTTTAATCTACCGTATGTAATAGCTTATAAGTCAGGTAAAACTGTAAGTTAGGCAAAACTGTAAACAAAATACACTCAGATCTGTCAGGGTCTGTATAGTTTGTTCTAAAATCTGCCGGTGCATTATACGACGGCTTATCAATGTGAGATTTAACGTATAGGCGGGTATATACGGTATACAGACAGCAATAGCTGAGACGTTTTAGCGATTTTCTTTACGTGAATTTTGATGAAACGAAATAAAAATCGGGTTATAGTGGGAATCAAAATGGAATGTTCCTTTGGTTAGCGATCAACCATTTTTATAAACGGGGTGGGGGTGAGGTGTTATCATGGAAATAATTAGAATAAGATTTTTTTCAAGCTATTTAACGTGACTGATTTTAATAGCCAGTCTGCTAATTGATGTTACGAGTATGTAGGTCATCGTGAATATTACAAGGACATAGAAACGACATTTAAGCTGTGAAGAACACCACTAGCATTAGACGAGTAAGGATTCTGCCTGTTTTAGTCAAATGAGCGCAGCAGAAAGTACATTATACTAATTATGGCTGTAGTCATAGTAGATATAAAATAGGCAGAACTATTTAATCAGCGTCCACTCCAACAAGCAATTACATTTTGTTATTTTCTGAGACTTCTCCACAAGTCCAAAACATTTAGAAACTGTCGTGAAAACAACCCCTAATGTACATGGAGGTCCCCACTCAATGTTCGCCGATTCAAACCATGACGTGTAAGCATGTCCTCGTTCAATGTTCGTCGATCGATCGAGAGAGAGCGTATTCATGCATGTACTATGAAAGAGTATCTGGCACTTACTCTAGTTCTCAGTGTTCAATTATGTTCGGTTACACGTGCTATTTTAGGCAATGCGTCTAGCACGAGAAAGACGAGGTACGTACCAGTGTTTGTGCTGCAGTGTAACTTTTCACGGATGACATTCAGATAATAACATTTAAACGAACAGATCTGCACGGGAAAAGCATGGTTTGGGCAGTTGTGCACCCTTGAGTTTTTTCTTCTTCCTTTTTTCAGACTGAAAAGGCGACATCCTTAGACCACTCGATCACCCAGCATAGAATCGGACCGAGTAAACGAGACACCCTTCAGCTTTAGACTAACCCCTCCATTATGAACAAGACTATATTGCATCTTCAAAGTCATGTCATATTCTTCAATCCTTCGTTGCCCCGTTATTGTAATCTGGCGTAAGCACCATTCAACCATGTTAAAGGTACTATGCATGTTTGTGTTGTGAGCATTCAGCAGTGATGGACACCCCACCCCGCATCGAGTGTGTTTTAAAATTTTATTTTGTCGTGGTAGTTGTACATTTGTTTATTTTTCGTTGAATGGGGAAAAGGGAAATGTGCTCCATCTAATTCAGTGTGCTCTGAGCCAATAGCACATTTTATCCCCATTCCATATCTATCATGTCCTTCATTTCTGGATGTGTGATAGCGGATATATTGGAAATGACATTCATTAGCAAATCTACATACCAATAATTACTGTAATAAAAAAAATAATAGTAATTAATGACAGTAGTAATGAATCGTCATTGAAATATGGTGCGATTCTATCTTTTCATATGAATAACAGCGACTATTATGTTATTGTTATGGGTTTTAATGATATTTTCAGCGCAAGGCTATATAATGGCGACCAAAATAGGCGGTGGAGGGAGAAACCCGAGAAAACTCTGGTTAGAAGCACTGGCACTCAATATGATACTGGCAAGCTTTCATACGTATCCAAATTAACCGTACCCGAGACTCGAGCCCACGCAGACAGGTGAGATGGCATTGATCTAGAACAGCGAACGCTTTAGACCACTCGCCCCACCCCTTATTATATTTAGACAATGTTAAGTCTACATAGCTCTCCACAGCTACAAAAGCTCATAGACACAGAACCAAGTGACTGGATGGAATGTAAAAATTGTCTCAACCAGTCATATTATCACGACCAGTTCTCACACTAAAGTCGTAATAATGATCGCCAAGTGAGGCAGCTGTTAGTACCATTGTCATAAAGCCTTTGGTAAAACTTGGACAGCGTTCGAACCCGCGACCTCCCGCATCTGAGGCGGACGCTCTGACCACATGTGCCCATCAAATCGTCCGTGTGATGAAGTATGAGTATTACCGAGGTCAACTCGGTTTGTATATTACAACTAGTCTAAATAGCATGTTTGGTCATTGTAATTCATTATTTTCCGGAAGAATCGTCATCGTGCCATAAAGTTGGGTGGTGCAGAGAATAGTAGAGTACATGTACTATGTATCTAACCCTAATTTTGTACTTGATTGCTATGAAATCCTTCGTTATGAATTCTCCATTTGAGATATGTGTTCAGTCGAGTAATAAGTGATCTCCAAATTTTAACAGACGCGCGTGTGTGTGGTGGCGCTGTTCACATGTTTGGTGCATAAAAACCGTAGTTTTATCCTCAGACGAGAAATTAAATCCGCATATAAATACGACATCTATAAAGAAGAAGAACGAACAATCGAAATAGTTATTATTTTCACTATTTGTGGGCACTAATCTCTCCAGCATGCAGTAGTCTATGGCATTGTGACAAAATCATCAACCGGTAAATAGCTCTAAAGGAATGTGAAAATGTCAAGTTTGATTATTAGAAAGTCCTAATTATCCTATCGATCGTGAGAATCCAGTGGAATCGGACTAGTAATCAGCTGCAATTTTTCGGGACGAAGGTTGTTCATGCAGGTAATAACACCATTAACTCTTATAATGTTGATAGTAACACGTGCTACATTAGGCAATGCATGTAGCACGAAAAAGACTTGGTACCTATTAATGCTTGTGCTGCCGTGTAAGTTTTCATGGATGACATACAGATTCTAACATTCAAACAAACAGTTCTGCACGTGGAAAGCATGGTTTGGGCAGTTGTGGACCCTTGAGTTTTTTCTTTCTCAGACTCTGACACAAAGCATTAAATACGTGATCATTAACCTAAATACATACCGGAGAGCAGACAATCGGGTTGGTTTGGTTATATGGCCATTGTTTCTTCACATATTAGGATGGCTATCTTGTACTTCGGTTAACGAAGAATCCGGTAAACCCGGTAATAAACACCGATCCATGGCAAACTATTAGCAAGCTTTCTAGCGTAATACGTTGGCGAAGCAGATAATAGATCCCACGCGGACAGATGTGAGATGTCCGTGATCCGAAAAGTCGACACCCTTAGACCACCGATTCCCCAGCACAGAATAGGACAGAGTAAACGAGCCCTCCCCCCCCTTCAGCTTTAAGCTAACCTCTCCATTATGAACAAGACTTATGATCAACTTCCACAATAATGCACGAGAGATCCCGTTCTTTTGGGGTTTAACACCATTTTTCAGCACACGATAGGGTATACATGGCGGCCAGTATTAATGGTAAGGAAAAGAGCCTGGAAAACCCCAGGAAATAACCACCGACGCACGAGAAGCTACTGGAAAGCTTTCTCACACACATATTGGCCGAATCTGACTAATCCACGCAGAGGTGAGATGGTAGTGATCCGTAACGGAGAGCGCTTTAGTCCTCTCGGGGGCCTCTTTTAATTGTGTCCGGGAGATAGGCAACTTTAGTTTGGTCTGGCGACAGTAGATTTCGGCTCGGACACCAAACCCATACACAAAATTTAATTTCAGAGGGCAAAAATCAATTTAATATGACTTCGACGCACGCCCACTTGAAATTGCGAATCTCTTAATAGTTGTCTCGAATAAACAGCATAATTATAGCGCGAGTCCCCCTTTAAAGTAATTGTTCCTTTCTCCTGGTCACCATTCTGAGACTTGCAAGGTACCTATATGGCGACGTTTATATAATCAAGAAATAATTATGAACATAATTTGAAAAACTTTTACCATGCTTAAATTATTAAACTCACCGGGTTGTTGAATGGATGCAGAGAGAAAGAGAGAGAAAGAGAAAGATATTACTATATAATAAGATGCATATATATACTGAACACAGAAAACATATTGATGGCACTATTTTATTTCTTCAAATCGAGATAACACTTTCCATAAAAGGTATAAAACCTTTCAGCCCTGAGACACTCGTATTAGCCATCTTTAACAAGGCAGATGATTCTTTGATCCTGGTGGCCCAATGCATAACTGGTTCTAAAAATCATTTCTAAATGCAACACTACAATAATATGCTTATCACGAAGTTCCAAACACCAGTTTGATCAGTTCAGATACAGCAAAAGTAATTTTAAAAAAAATATCTTCAGATTGCATGTCAACGTCTGGTGTCCACCACAAAGGGCTGTGGTGTCTATTATTGTAGCTATATAGTAGCATGTGCATGTAGTCTGACAGAACAAGTTACACACAAAACACATCAAGACAAAAACCTGTCGTCAATATTAAACAGTTTTTCTTCACAAGCACAAATCAACAAATTATTGTGCATGAGACTTTTAAAATTAAGTTACGCTCACATTTACTTCATGTCACAAAAAAAATTAATTTTGTAGGCTTACTCTTTGAATTGACTGGCAAACAAATAAATATCTGATTCTTGCATTAAAAAAAATAATCTACAAGTGTTCTGAAAATGTTTCCCATGTTTGTAATTTCATGATATCATTAATCAAATTTTTAAAAAAAGAAACAATATAAAAAAATACTGCATTTCATGATTGAATACATTCCTGACAATTCATCATATTGCACTTTTATCATAGATTTTGTTTATATACTTTTCTAGACCAGCAAGCTAATGCCGTTCCACTCTCAGTATTACGTAAAAGATGATGCACCTCTTCAAACTCCTACGCCTCTTTAAGGAACCCCAATATTTAAAGCCAAAGAGAGGTCAAGTAAATCACACTAGGAAAAGATGTTCTTGAATGAAACATACCACTGTAACAATCTATCTAAATTTCAATCTACATCTAAAAAGGATGGGATGCAGGTGGTGGCAGAACTATTGGATGGGTGCATTTGCTAAAATATTATGATCAGAGACCATGTATTCAGAATGGGAATCGAGCAGCTCATAAAATTATTCTAATACAGAACACCTAACAAATATGGAATGACTAAAGGTACAACAGAAATTTTCCCTGCTCTAAGAGATGCATTAGAACAGATTCTTTGCACGAATGAATTTGCCGAGATCTAAAATTATTCAGCAGCACACAGCAATAAAGCTTACAGTACAAATATGACATTTGCTTTAGTCATGGCTTATAAAATTATGTTTCAAATCAAAGTCAATATCAAAATGCAACAAGTATTTAGAACATGTAATATTCTAAACGTCGTGTGCAACAGTTGATGGAATGTAAAAAATAGTCGTTTTTAATGTTCCTTTCAGACCAAATGCGAACAGAGTAAATTATTCAACAAAATAAAAAGATCTAGTATTTACAGAAGACTGCTCGAGACCACTGAAATGGACAAAAGATTAAACGAGAGTCTAATCTCTGCAAAGATTGTGTTACATCTGGGATCAATGAGTGTCCACAGATATAAGGGACATTAATCTTGGAAGTTCAGTCAATTTTACTGATGCATAAAAGAAACAACCCCCAGTTTTTGCAATAATGTGAAATGAGACAAATTTACTGAGACAAATCTAAAGATTTCTCAAGAAACTATAATAAAATGTTAGACGAGTAGATCTGTATGTTCCTTAACCATACAGGTAATAATGCCACCATTGATTAAAACAGGCCTTTGAAAACAATGTTGTATGGAAAAATACTATTTTATAAAATGATATGCCAATCTGCAATAGACCTTTCTGAAATTTGCTCTTTGCGCTGTGACCGCTCTCGATTCAAGAAATCTTTTTCAATGTATCAAAAGATCAAATGTTTTTAATTTTTCTCAACAACTAAAGGCAAGAGAAAACTCCAATCTGAGAAAATACAAAGTTATTCCTTTATAACACTACTATATACATCTTATATTTTAATCCTCCTTGTGTGGAAGATCACCAAATGTTGCTTATAACACTCAAGAGTTGCTTTCGTTAACGAGACAAGATATTTCTAAGGAAGGCTGGCTCAATTGTTAGTTAGGCATATTATTTAATCCAGCTTTAATGTTTATAAGCAGAGAAATATAGTTTCATTTTAGAAACAGTTGGAAAAAAAACCTGAGCCATTAAAAGCGCATAATCATCACCGATGCTTGCAGTTGTCTGATTTGACATAATGGAAGCACATCTGCTTTTAATGAGGCATTTCTTAAATCACAGACAAACACAATGTCACGCCAACACAACAGAACAATCAAAATATTATCACAGACACCTTAAGTATTGGAAATTAAAAATCATATCTACTACAAATTTTACATTTTGCAATTGAAAACAAATTCATAAATGAATATTCTACTTAGATTTAGAAATTTTTCTTTCTATAAGAAAAAAAGTGAACTGCAATTTTAAAAAGTTCCATTTTATATAATTTAAAATCGTCTAGCCAATGCGAATGAATCTTGATACTATGGCATTTAAATAAAAAACTAAAGAATTACAAATCAAACTGAATTGTGAAACTAAAGAGAGAGACCAACATATTTTCACCTGACGATGTACTGGCACTTTAAACATACAAAAATATCTTTTTTTTTAAACATGTACAATTTGTCATTTTTAGCATTAGAGAAGAACAGTTTTTTTCATAAGTGGAACTGTTTTAGATTCCACCATCTTAAGTTATGAATATAGCACAATTATAAAATCAAAGCACTTTCAATAACACAACCATGTAATAATCTCTTTTCGAACACATTCAGAACTATGTATTTGTATTACGATAATGATGAATTCAATCGCATTGTATTAGAACAAGCACCATTTTTTTTGCCTCGGACATCAATTGTCCTTTGCAACCGGATTTAAATGGAATATCATTTTACAGATCTAGTGAACAAAAGTCATTTATACTGTACCAACACTCAAACTGATACACAAAACACATTTACACATCTGACAATTTGTTTTCTCCACATTACGAGATGAAAATAACTTTCAGAAGCAGCTCCCACCCATGCACCGTCCAAATGTTACAGATCGATACCAGATATCTGGTTTAAAGAATTTGTGAAAATCAGAAAATTCTATTATTTGCATGAACCTGAAGATTCTCATTCTGGATTACTTTTCATAAGCGTCTTGGGACCAGTCTCTTATTTTTGTTTTGCTTCCTTTTTGCAGACTTAGATTTACAAGCATAAAAGTAAACCCAAACACTTGTGAATGCATCATCAAGATCCAGGACAACCCTATTGGAATGATGCAACTAATTTGAAACCGAGAATGATAATCATGGAATGCATCAATGAACAAGTATTGCATTCATTCATTTGTGGTTTCTGACACATTGTCGTGAAATACATGCACAACACACACACACACAAGAAATTTAAAATTCACAGAGCGGGTTATGGACCAAACAATAATTTTATCTACCAATAGATTTTGGACCCAAGAATTTATATTGTACAGTATTTTCTTTTTTTCCACCCGAATACACTTTCAAACACATGCTGCAGTTACACATTCAATGTACGAGACAATTGCAAAGACGTGGAACATATCAAAAGTGTAAAAATGTAAACAAAGTAACGCACTGCTTGTAAAAACAGTTTCAACAACATGATAAAAATAGACCACATGAACTCTATTCCAATGAGAATGAACAAATGCGATGTTTGATGAACTGAAATACTGCTGAAGATAAAGAATTACTGTAATGCCATCGATTGTTTGACACATAGTCAGAAAATCTTTTTAAGAATGAACATATATACATATTTTTTGTTTTTAGTTAACTTTTTGGACATTATTGAAAGAATTAAGATGAGCACTCTTGAACAAGTGAACATTTAAAGTGAATATACAATATTTTTCTAGAAATGTTTTATATGCATGTTGGCAAACTAGAATTTAAGGTTTCAAAAAACCCAGAAACAAATATGACTAGCTCTTGGTGCAGCTGTTACAGTTCTTCCTAGCATCATGTTAGCAAGTTCCACATGAAGATTAAAGATTTCCAATCCAACATGCACAAGATTTTGAACATCGATCTTTATCACAAAGAACTCCTTAGTTTCAGAACAAAGTTGTTCATGTGTTTGCATTTATATAAAAAAGCAATGAAAATGAAAATATCACTAAATGATGATTCCCCCTGTGGATGATTGAGAGCTTGGTAGTGAACACCCACTATCGAAGTCTGATGAACCAACACTGGTCCTGGCCTCTAAAGGTGAACGTCGCTTTGCCAAGTTGGAAGCAGGTGGGGACAATTTAAATGCTGGAACTACAATTTCTTCCGAATGGATTTCATCGCTTTCATTTCCCTCATCCTCTTCACTATGATGATGATGGCCCAGCAGAAATCTTGGAGGATCATTAATAATTAGATGCTGCTGCAGCATGCGGTTGATTGAAATAGCTGTCTCAGCAAATGACTCCAAGTCCTTAGTGCTGTTGTTCCTGTAATAATAACAAAGTAACCTTCACTTGCTAGTACAAAATATTTATTAAAAAAAGCCCTAGGTTGTCAACATTCTTACACAAGTACATTATACATTAAATCCATGTGCCTTGTGTTCTTGCACTTTATTTCGACAGATCACTTTGGGTATCTTAGTTCTCCAGTACAAGGTTGTGTCGTTAAGCCCAGCTAAATCACCAGTCCCTACCAGCCATATACTTAAACAGTTTTTTAATTGAATCATACCAGAAATGTGGCCTCAAGATGGGTAATTTCTGACTTCAGATCACCTCATTAATTTGCTTGGTTTCACTAATAAAACAAGTCAGAGATCCTGATGGTATAAACACTTATTCCAAGTTTCAAACAATTATCAGAAACAGAAAGCCAAAGTGAAAATATATTACTGGCAGACAGTATACCAACCAAGAAGTCATGTTGTTTTGTTAATAAATGATGAATAAAATAATTAAAACCTTCCCGTTTTGCCAAGGTCTTCATTCAGGTCACTTGTCCCTGTAATTGCCCATATCTGGGATATAACCCAATTTTAAAACGCCCCATAATTCATTAACAATTCAGAGAAATTTGGAAAAAGTCACAAAAATGCATACCTAGTAAGTACCCTAGGTGTAGCAAGAGGTGTAGCTGCAGGTGGGCAAGATACCCAGGGGTGGTTCAAAACCTGCTGGGCAGAATAGCGCTTGCGTGGATCTCGCACCAGCAAGTGTCGGATGAGGTCCTTTGCACTTTCAGAGACTACGCTCCACTCGTTTTCTGGAAAGTCATAAAAACCATTTTGGATGCTGCTGAAAAGCAACTCCTGGCAATCCTGGCACATCTCACCACGGTTCCATCCACAGTCAACACCACACTGACCATAAAATGGAGGGTAACCACAAAGAGTGATGTACCTGCAACAAAGGAAAGCAAAAGTTCCGTAATTTTTTCAGCTCAAATTCTTACATCGACATGTACAAAAGAGGCAGAAAACAAACTTTTTTTTAAATAAAAAAAAACCTGCTGAATGATTCCTTTCATTTTACTATCTTGTAAAAAAAAAAATATTGAATGCAAATAAAAAGTATTAGCTGAAATTTTCAATTTTCTGAAACACACCTTAAACCTACTCAAGTGTTGAACAATAAAATAACAAGGTTTTTTCAAGCTCAAATTTTTTTCATTAACAAAAGCAGAACAAAGTTTCGTCTCCACTTATAACTCGATACTGTTATTAAGTACAAGAGTGAAGTCAAAAGTGTAGGGTGAAAGACTACTTACAGGATTATTCCTAGGCTCCAGAGATCACATTTCTTGTCATAGGAGAATGATTCACCAACCCATGCATCGACAACTTCCGGAGCCATGTACTCTGCGGAGCCAACAGGTGTCAGGAGTTCTGGTGTGGTACAAGTGTCCTTCTGACTTCCAACAGGAACGCCACTTGCCAAGTCAAAATCACAGATTCGTATTGGGACCACTTCATCTTTTTTCTCACACAATATATTTTCTGGCTTCAGGTCCCTGTGAGCTATACCTGCAAAGACAAATAATGCAAACTTCAAAAAAGAATAAATACTAAGGAACACTTTTCCTATACTCAAGTCTGACGACTGTATGAATATCAACAAAGTATACAATCTGAAAAAAGTAAATCACCACATTAAATTAAAATAATATGAATGGTAGGTAACGGTGAACAATACAGAATACAGCACTAATATATTTTTTAAAGTCCACCTGTATATTTAACTTGTTTAAGCTCACAAATATTTATCTGTTACTGGTTTGGAAGTGAAAAATGTTTACTTTTCTCTATTTCATACAGTACAAGGTTTTGACAAATGAATAGATTTGCGACTTTCAAAAACTTTACATTGACAACAAGATTAACAATAACCACGAGTATGACACATCCCCCAATACCCCCTCAACATGTTATAGATGACTGAGGAGTACCTTTATTGTGGAGGAAATCCAAGGCTCGTGCGATGCATTTTACAACTAAGCTGGCTTCCCTCTCAGTCAGGTGTCCTCTCCTCTCAATATTGCTCAACAAGGTCCCTCCTACCATCTTGTCAAAGACTAAATAAAATCTATCTTCTTCTTCAAAATACTCGTATAGCTGCAAGATATTTTCTTGACCTTGGCACAAATGAAATATCTCTATTTCTTTAAAAACTTTGCTGCGGGATCGGATTGTATCTTTCTGTATGACCTGTATGAAGAGGAAAATTAAAAAAAAACCCATTTAAATCGTTTTAAATATATAGCATCAAGGTGAAAATGTAGCAATGGTGTAGTACAATTCAATGTAAAGTTGTAAAATATTTATTAAGGTTTGAAATATTTAATTTTATATAAAACAAACTGAAAGAAGCCAATTCCTCGAAAAGTAAAAAATACATACCTTAACAGCATAGTCTCTCTGGTTGGACATATTTTTAAAGGTCTGCACTGAAGCATAAGCACCATTTCCTAACATTTCTCCTGTTGGTCGGTACAAATCTGAACATAAAAGAAAATAAGATTAACAAAATGCACATTAATTAGTGCCACACACACACACAAATCATTTGGACATAAACTGTGCCTATTCCAGAATGTATATAATTGCTGGAATCATCCTGATTTGGAAAAAAAAAAAATGTGCAAACCTTCAAGCATTCACTTATTTCATCCCTTTATATATATATATATATATATATATATATATATATACACATACACACACACACACATACATACATATAACATGTCTATAAACACCCCATTATATACCACAGACTTAACCAGATCTTTCTTGTACATGTACAATGGCCCAGTTCAGTTGTGTTTCTCATTTGCAAGTAAAACCAAATTCACATTTTAACAGATAAAGCCAATGAATTAGAACTGCCAAAGTTTAATGGCTACACAAAGAGAAGAGATCTCTGATTCAGGCTAAATTTAGCACATGGGCCTTGGATACTTGCCACATGAACTAGGTCAGGTTAGTAATGATATGATCATGTACTATATTGTAGCTGTTATTGATTTTATTTCTTCAACAGTGATAATTATATAGCAAATACAAAGCAGGGTAGAGGACCATACTGGTAAATAAAGTTTCAATCACATAGTGAGATATTTTGTAAAATATGGAATATTACAGATATTTTGTTATTTTGTACAGGATAAAAAATGCTAATTTTTCATGATTCTAGCACAAAGTTTAATCAGGAAATTTATCCAAAACTTCATGAAAATACAGATCATCTTGAGACAGTGCCAAAACTAACTGATGTGAAATAGATTCCATTTGAGACATTACAAACCTCACAAAAATGCTGCAGACACGAGTATTAAAACATGAAATATTGATTTTACTTACCGTTAAATTTTTTAACAGGAATATCAGCTGCCCTTTTCTTCTTCTTTCGGTTCCTCTGTGCATTACGATTTAAAATTTTGTTGTTTTCTGCATCCCGTAAATCATGGTTTTCCATATCTCTAAAATCGTTATCCATGTCCATATTCAGTCCATTGTCCAGCAGGCTCGTTGGTCTTGGTGGGGACAGTCTGTACACTGGTTTCTGTTCGACCTGGAAATATGAGCACACCAGAAATAGAAATCAAATTAAGCTCAAACCTATAATACAAGTTACAGGAAAAAGAAAACATAAGACACCCCCACCCCCTGAAATAATGAAGACAATAACAGTGGTAATGTACAACTGATAATCAGAAAGAAAAACTTGGCTAATAGTTTCTGACTGCACAAGTCTCATTTGGTATTGAACTGCATCAACTGAAATTTATGTTTAAAAAATAAAATCTCTTTAATTCACTTTCTTCAAAATGTTTGCAAATTAGCATCTAAAAATATTGTCTGCCTAAAATTTCCATGAGAATGCACATACCAAAAATACTGACAATTGATTTTTAAAACATTTAATGGAAAAACTTGTTTAGCCACTGGACTGACTGTAACTGGGTACAAATGTTAGCCTTAACCCAATTAGTTGGCAATGCAATGCAGTGTTGCACCAGTTACAATGACTGCAAAAGCAGTTCATGTCACAAGAAGACTGATCATTGTTCTTTCTGAAATTTGTTGAAACAGTGAATAAAAATCACAATTTTCCACTACCACAATTTTTTTTTAACGCGGTGGAATTTTGCTTAAAAAAATTGTGCTGCAGATGGCTGTAAAAACTAATTTTCTACTACTGCAAGCATTATATGTATGTTAATTGGTAATACATGTACTATATTCCCCATTCATAGCTAACATGAAATGGTTTGCACACAAAAGGTACAGCTTTGAATGAAGTACATGATTTTCATGGGGGGGGGGCATACACGAGAATAAGTATTCTTTCAGCAATTTCAAAATAAAATTTGAAATTTTATGTGTACATTTTCTCAGGCAAAATAATTTTAAATGACAACCCCAATTTCCATATTACCTAGAATGCAGGATGTACCCTTGGAGTCAGGCTATCAAATTTAGCCTTTTTTTTTCTCACTATCATTCATGTAAAAGCCCCCACCCCCTTTACAGATGTACACACTATAAAAGAAATTAATGAGCGAAAAAACCCTCAAAAATCGCAAGAATAGCTTTCATCAGGTTTTTATTCAACTGACAGATGAGACTAAAGTTGCAGAAATTGAAAATTTACCTGGATTTGGCCATCTGCAGATGATTTACTAGACTATAAAAATCTCGCAACATAACAATAAACAAATGTCAAAACCTGTACATTGAATTTAGACATTATAAATTAATCACTTTATGTTTGTAAATAAATTTAATTCACACTTAATTCTAATCATTTTTATGCAGAAAACAATAAAACAATGACCAGAAACCTGTCAGAATTGCAGCAGGGTGGAGAAAACCATTTTCAAGAAGTGCTGAGCATGTGTCAGCTACATTTTTGTTGGTGTCAGGACTACCACAACAACACATGCTCTATGCATAGTGAATCTGGTTTTCTTAAAATTTCTTGTATGATCAATTTGTTTTCCTACAGCAACACTATAAATAATTCTTGTTATCACTTGACTGCATGGACTCAACCCAAAACCCAAACATAAATGTTGAAATATAAAAAAATGGGGTCTCGAGGGTCTGAGGAAACTACACGAGGGTCTGAGGAAACTACACGACTAAATCCTATTTAGCATGATCCAATTTCGATATTACACTTCATTGTGCAACTTTCAGTTTCCTGAATTATCAAAACTTTCTCACTAGTTATCTGCCTTGAGAAATATTTGATACATTCTTACTTATGGAACTGATACAAGTACCCATATGACATGATTCTATTAACATTCACTGATGGTTTGAAATAATCCCTATAAATGTAACGAGGATTATCATGGTTCATGCTTCATCAAATTTAGTTTGCTTGACCCAATTTTGACATTACGCTTGACTGCAATTTTCTGTTTCCTGAATTAGCCAGAACTTTCTGGAATGCTGTTAGTCTGATGGGAAACTAGATACATTCTTCTTTCTTAATAATGAATTCGTATTAAGTCTGGTTATTTTCTATCAATACAGTCCAACATAAAATAATTGGGTATTAATTTCTATATTTACTGCCCGTAAAAATTCACTCCATAAACTTAACCATCGTGTATTTTAGTTATAATTTTTTTATGGCTTGAAGTTGATGCTCGAGCTATCAATTTGGAATTTCTGATATTGTATGCGGAAAAACGGAGTAGAAATTACTTGCCACAGATATTTATTACTCAGATGTCACTTTTAGTGAAATATGTCAAAACGGAAAATGGTCGGATATTTTGCTGACGTGAAAATATTATGATTCAAAATAAAATTGTACCAAAAGAGAAAAAAAAAAGTCCTACAAAAGAAAAACTTAAGAAATATTTATTTAATAAATTAAATGTTTCAATGACTAAAAATGTTCAAGTAACTTTTTTAAAAAATATACTTACGTCAAGCATTTTTTTCAGTTGAATCACTTGTTTCTAAAAGTATGAAATTATTTGCGAATGGCAAGTACTTAAATTCCACTCTGTTCTAATGAAGCTCCAACATCCAGTGATTATTTCCAACAACGAAGCCTGGCGTTTCTCTTTAATGTTTTACAATCCCATCTTTCTCTCTTGTAGGTTAAACACACACTGACAGAAGTTTGCGTCAGCCGACTGTTTATATAGCCCTACGATTTCCTGTGACTCATCAATTCCCCTCTATGACCCCGTGACCCCATCCTAGCCCGCGAGCTGGTTGTTTATATAATGGTCGCTCAGGCAAATCGTGAAAAACAAGCAGAGTAACAACCATGTTCTGAACTAATTTATCTCCAAAAAAGGACATTATACGATTTACTTATGTATTTTCTTTTAAATGCATAAGTATTGATGCAAATAAACTTACCTGCATCATATGTCTCGTCAGAATTCAACCTGGCTTACTTTTACATCCATTATGCAGTTCCACCATTTTACAAAGACAAAAATAGCAGAGGAAAGATGGACTGGGTCTGATACAAAATTTAATAATAACGAACGCTTAAAAAAAGGTTTGTAAACCCATCAGAAAAGAAAATGAAGATTAAAAATGTTAACTTTTGCTATTAGTTTTAAGCTTTCGCTCTTTTTTTCGAATTGAAATAAATATATTGTTTGCTAATATGAAAATCTCGTATATGAAAGAGACAGATAGAACGAGGGAAAAATCATACTCATATAGACGCTTTAATATTATCCATTTACGCAAATAAGCGTGTGTGTGGTACTCGTACAGAAGCGTTTTCAAGCTTTGCATATGGTCTATGGTATACTTTGAAGAATCGTCGAAACATGGAACTTCCATCCCCTCCGGATGGTATTAAATATATACTATGCAACCCATTTATAAAAATTAATCGTAGCAGAATTAATAATTGAGCGATTGTCTGGTGTATTTAAGTTAGGGTGGGTAGTGGTCCTGCAATGTAAGACCACAGGAGTCTGACGTTTTATCAATAAAGTTCGGCGAAATCTCTGACAACATGAATTCCTCTTATCGGTAATATAAATAAACATTTATAAACATAATATAATTATTCATATTACCGATAAGAGGAATTCATGTTGTCAGAGATTTCGCCGTACTTTATTGATAAAACGTCAGACTCCTGTGGTAAGACACGGGACATGATTTTGTTTTATTGCTACGTCTTACTATCCAAAATAACGGTCCTGCATAGCGTGTTCCGATGTCAGTTGATATCGGAATGAGTAGTCAAAGTTTCATAAATATTTCACACACTTGGCAGCATATAAGGACACTCCTACTAATTTATGTGTAATTAATATACTTTGCTCTCTTGATCCAGGCAGAATGAAAATATGACAGCGTATGGACGCATGTTCATGTTCCGTTCCATTACATTTGAAATTGTTGCAATGCAGTGGTAGGCGAGGTATGCCAAAGTATGTTCAAGTAGGCATAATATATTTTTTATTCATTTTGTTAAAGAATATTCAACTGAACCCGATTTCAGCTTTCCCACCTTTCATCGCTTTCCAGCAAACTGAAATGTAGGCCAACGAAACTTGAAAACATATCCATTTCTTTTGCGAGAATTTGAATTTTAAAATCTGACAAAAACATAACCATTTAGAAAAGTGTCATTATTTGCCAGTTGTATGTGATATTCCTGAAATTTTGATTTTCATTACACTGTTAATCGACATCAAAACATGCTACAAAAATATCAGGTGATGTGTCGTATGTTGTAGGACTAGATGGGGCATAGTCCTACAATGTAAGAAGTCTACCTAGATATTTATGTTGTATGGGTAGACCCAAAAAACTAATTTCAGGATGGACGTCTTTCATTCTAGGACTAGGGTAGAAAGCCAAGTTTTTCTGTATACGGAAGTGCCAGCTTTTGCATCTTAACCCAGCTTTTTTCATCACAGGTGCTTGTATCCTTGCTTACAATTTACCTATCAGTCTTACATGCACTGCATAATAATACAAGGAAAGACACTTCTCTCCTTTCTCATGTGACATATTTAAGAAGCACTGATATTTCAAACGACATTTCTCATAATGTAATAAATTTGCTAGCAATTTTTAGCTCAAGCATTTAATTTTTTATGGATATCTTAAGTTTATCTTAATATCATACTTATAAGAAATGCCAGACCATTTTCCCACTTCCACTTGACATTGCCATGACTGTGCTTGCAAGTGAAATGCATTGGCTGAAATACTGCCTGTTCAATGGCCAACTGAAAATAAGTTTTAAATATGTGCAATACATCATTTTCTTTTTGCCAATAAAAGGTAGTATTCCATTCAGTGTATTGCACTAGCATATAAAGTGGGCTTAATCATGACCATGTCAAGTGGCAGAGTGTGTACTGTCCATATCAAATTGACTGTATGTGACATTATTTGACATTTGCTAGACTTATATATCAAGTAATTTTTCATACTATTTATTTTTGTATACAGTTGAGTTGTAATCTGTACAAAAGTTTTTTTAAATAGAAGATGGTTAATAATTAAAAAAAATTAATTTTCCTGGAGAAGTTAAGTAAAAAAAATCTAAAGATTGATGTGACAATACAGACAAATTTGTGCAAATACAAAAAAAAATCACCAAATTAAAGTTCATCTTCAATAAAAAAAAATCTGTTCTATGCATCTACACTTTCATTTATATTTATTTTAAGATGTAAACACTGTCAAGTGTAAATTAAGCTGAATCTGCTTCCATTATGTGGCTATTGTCTTTATTTAATATCATCTTTCCAAGCATGTTAAAATTATATATATTAGGTCCTTCCAAGAGATTTAAATTTGTATGAAATTTTGACAACTAAATGCAATATTTCAGGGCTTTTTGTTTGCAAATCGATATGATTTACCAAATGAACTAGCTTAATATGTTCCAATAGAGTGGTGATATTTGAATGTCAATATTAATGTTTGTGTTAATTCATCACTGTAATGTTTCAAATATTAAACTACTATATATCTACTTGTATCAAGATTAATATATGTATTTTATGGAGTCCACATTATATCTGACTTATTCCTTAGGTTCAGTTCTTATATTAATACACATTGTTTAATAACCAATATACTTAATTTGAATTAGTTTATTGGACAGGTGCTGCTGGGTATATATTTTTTATTTTTCTTTGTTTCATTTAACAATGTTTTTTATGTAGATTTATACATTACTGTGTGTGTGATGCCATGTAGTGTCATGTGTTTACTTCTGTAAGCTTCTCAACCAGTGACACCTTTTGTTCAGTTAGAAGGGTCAGAGCTTTGAAAAGAGAGTAATTGCTAGCTTGAGCAAAGATTAACCCAAATGCCTCCTAATTACAGGAAATATTAAATCAGTGTTTCCCTTTATCCTAAGTTGTGAATCAGAGACCGCCCACATTTTTGTTATTAGAGTTCCACTTTTGACATCAAGGTGTGTTTTTTAATGACTCCCATTTCTGATATCAAGGAGATTTTTAAAATCTCAATCATGCACCCCATTTGGAAATAATGTACAGGAAGTGTACATGCACTTACTAATAGTTAAATTTTACTTGAGGTGAATGCAGAGGTAATTGTACCTGACCCAAGCACAGTATAATCATATTTTTTTTTTACATCAGAAGTAAAGTCATTCTTCTTTCACTGCATGAAGGAAAAGGAATCACCAACTCATCAAATGGAATGATTATGATTCTGATTTAGACAATGGATTTAGTATGGATTTACTTAATCACACAATGAAATGAATAAATGCTTTCAATTCAAGATAATACTTACAGAACTAGAATTTATGAAAATTCACAAAATGGAATACAAAATTGTTTCATTATGAAATTGAACCATTATGGACTTTTGACTCGAGATAATACACACAGAACTAGAAATTAAGAAAAATAAAATATAACTAATGGAAAAATGTACAATAATGTATGATTTTAAAATTGACATTCCTGATTACAAAATACAAAACAAATGGACTTCACCAGAAACTGGCAGTTTGCCAGAAAATTGAATCACCAATTCACCAATAGGATTCTGATTTAACCCTTTGAACCCTAATCTCCCCCATATTTCGGCACCCTAACCCGAGTCTCCCCGGCAAATTTTGACAATTTTATAGGTAATCTAGTGTCGGGTTATGACGGTAGATAGCGAGGCCGATATACTGGCCTTTCGGGTATATACACCGTTACAACAGGCCGGTTTACTGGCCTGTTGGGTTCAGAGGGTTAAGACAACAGATTTAATACCTTATTTAAAAACGAAATTGAATGAATACATACATCTGATTCATGATAATACTTACACTAGAATTTATGATAAATTTACAATAACTAATTCCAAAATTATATAATTAGGAAATGGATTACAGAATCATCTGGTTATGAAATGGCTAAAATTTATGGACTACAAATGGACATAATAATAATAATAATGAGGACTTTGTATAACACTCTAGAAGCTCTAAATGCTTTTTAACATTAGAGAACACATGTAACATAAAAAACATATAATCCTATGATTTAAACAAAACCACCAAAACATACACCATCAATTTAGAAGACATAAAACATACTGAAATTAATATTTAAGGTAGGAAACATTATTATGTCTTTAAGTCAAAAACGCAGAATATTAAGAGCAATCTTGAGTTGTTTCATGTATGATGCATAATCCACCTGTATTTGGACAACAATATTAAATTATTGCTATCAGAATAATTCTTCTTGTAATTGAGGAACCTTGACCTTGATTTACTACCAGTCCTTATAGTTCTGGAAGTCAACATTATGATGTTTGAAGGTGATGTGCCATTCACTTTAAAAACAATCTAAAGATCTCTCCTTTAGAATGTATTCTTTTTTCTCACAGTTATATGTATATTTGTTTTATTTCAGACCCAGAACTAAAAAACATTATTGACAAATTGGCCAACTTTGTAGCCAGGAATGGGCCTGAGTTTGAGAATATGACAAAGCAGAAACAGAAGGATAACCCCAAGTTTTCCTTCCTCTATGGTGGAGAATATTTTAACTATTATCAGTACAAAGTGACAACAGAGCAGCAGTGTAAGTATATCAAACAAGCAAATTATATAATGTATATATTGTTCCCAGTCTCACTTGTAGAAATTTAATGACAGGCCAATGTGTATGTCATAATTCAGTTTTTTTTATTGTTTTATATGTCTTATGATTTTTTTATTTTACATTTATTAGTTATTTTTGTATGAATGACTGCTTAGTTGTCTGTATGGCAGAGAACTCTATTAGCTTTGAATTCATTTCACCTGTTTTATGATCTTTCCAGCATAGTCTTTTAGTATTTCTGCAACATTAATGCAAATCATTGTATACTTAGGATAAGTAAACACGAATCTGTCTTGCATGCAGTGAGTTGGAAGAAAGATTGGTTGGTGGTCGTATGGGGTAGGTGTGTGAAATTTTTTTATTTAAAACTAATAATTTTGAATTGTCTGGGACGCAGAAAATCATCAATCCAGGAGTCCTCCGTATGCATGCAAATAGCTGGGCAACAAATTCAAAGATTTGCCAGTCCTGCTTCAACAACTGAGTGAGAATATGCTGATATTTACAATGACAGAATTCAATGGTTAAGATACCCCCATATGTGCCTGCTGTATTTATAAGAATACATCAAAAGAACATGATGCAATAGCTGGTTGGCAAGTCTGTATTAATTGCCCATACTCATAATCAGGCCGATTATTGGAACAATCTGTATAATCGATATCGGCAGAAATAATCGGTGCTGATGCAAATAAATTTTCAAAATATGATTTCAGTTATAAGATTCATCTTTACATGGCTTGGATTTTAAAACAGAATTAAATAGTGGAGACTAGCGGAAATTAAACATTTGATTTGGGGATTACTTGAAAGACAATATATTCCTAAAAGTAACTACTTAACACACTTTCTGTAAACTACCACTGATTTTTGCTGAGAACTCCCAATTATTACATTATGTCCTCGATTTTCATTTTCTTCTAAACAAGAAAAGTCCTACATGTTCTGTTGCATCACCTGTGAATTATTGTTGTGAAGAAATAATTACTTTTCTAAAAAGAATTCGCATCTTCACTAAATAGAATGTTAAATTTAAACATTTTTCACGTAATTTAATGATTTTTTTTTACCTATGCAACAATCCAAAACTAAAAAATAAACCAGGTCAAAAACATCAGCCATAACAATAAAATCATCCACAATTAATTTAAATTCCAAGAATGATCACTATGAATGCAGTTAACTCCAATGCTACAGCGCCATTCCCACGAAAGAAACTTACACGAGTTAACATCTGGCATTTTTAGACCATATATACCAATGCTAATTACCATCATTAAATGTTGTTGTTGTATCTGTCGTTGTAGAGTTTAATGCCATTTTTCAGCACACGATAGGTATACATGGCAGCCAGTATTATTGGTGGAGGAAGAACCCGCAACATAAGAATGAATCTTGTCCCCAGGCTCCAAACACTCTAGCTCCGCCTCTGCATCAATGTACTGGTATAGTTAGTGTTGAAAAATGCTCTTGTCACAAGCCAGTTTCAGGCATTTTAATGATTAACTGGCCTGTACTGTTGTCGCAAAACTATAGAGAAATTCGCCGACTGTCATCAGAGGAGACGCCGAAACATCAAGCTTTCCATAGTGTGGGAAGTTATGATGTTTGTTCAGCCAAAAGACAAAACTAAAATTGATTGATCTTTATCATAGTCTATCTATATGAGAATTTTAGCTTTTATTATTACCCCTCTTCGTGAGCATGTAAATTATGATGGTTATGTGCCTTGTACAATCAAACGTGTGTACCTTTTTAAACATATTGCCTCGTTTGTAAATGAAACAGCTATTGAGGACTGTCTGAAATGTTATCTTGAATAATGCAATTTGGTTGAAACAACGTATAAAGCAAAATCTGCATCCAATATGTTTGGGAATAAATATGGATTTAAGTGACGCTATGCATGCTTTGCACTGTGTAAGTACTGTACATTATAGTACATGGTCTCCCCGGCCCACGAAATATGAAGTCTATATTTACCTTTATTTAATTTCGTGTTGGAGGAATCAGAAAATATGCACATGCAAAATAATAACAAAATCAATCGTAGGATTTTATAACAGTTTAATAATTGTCAGGTCACCGAAAGTTACTTTTTTAACATGCCTATGTCTTGAGACACAGAAAAAATTATTGTTTCATGTTCCAAGAGTTATAGCCATTACAGTAGTCAACAAAAAGACCTAAAAATGGTAAAGTTTAGACATGAGCAGCGGATAAGCCGACCCCCCCCCTCTTCCAGGCCTTTATTTTTTCCTAAATTATTAAGCTTATACGCAAGTATATATACTGTGATAATGAAATAATCGGTCTCATAATCGGTATCAGCAATTTTAATAATCGGCCATACACGGTATCGCCAAAAAGTGAATCAGTACAGCTCTAACGGCAAGTTCAAAGATTTCAACTTGCAGCTTTGTTGGGAAAATGTAATAAAATTTACAATGACTGAATTCAGAGACAGAAAGATCATAAGATTTACATGTAGTTATTATAAGACTCAGACTACACCAGAACTTTAGCTTCCATTATTTTGTTCATTTCTGATTGTAGCCAAATTAATAGTGCATGCGACCATGAAATCAAGACACACCAAGACTTGGACAAAACATCGCTTGCAAATTTGGATAAGTATCTTGGGGTTAAATGGCAAATAAACAAAGATTTTAATGAGATTCAGAAGAGTGCTGAAGTTTCTAGAACTTACACTTTGGATGGAATAGTAGCCAAGTGTAAGAAAGTGTGATGCCTAGCTTAGTGTTTGGAATACAGTGGGGCCTTGACTTATGAGTGTCCCAACTAATGAGTTTTTTGAGATACGAGTCGTCTTTCGGCCGATTTTTTGCTTTGAGTTGCGAGCTAAAATTCGGGTTACGAGCCAGCTTCAGATACCCCACCGCTAGTTGGCGCAGCGAACGTCACAGTGAACGCATGAACATCCGACAATCATCCCGTGTCTCACTCGTTCACTTTAAGCGGTCATCTCGCAGTGGAAGCATTAGTGCTGTGCTCGCATTTGTGCTTGCGGTTATTTTGCAAAGAAGCAGATGATATTCATTAAATTAAAGAAAGAAATTATGGAAAAACATGACCAAGGTGTGCGTGTAGTCGACTTGTCGAAGCAGTACGAGCGTAGCACTTCCACGATCTGCACCATACTGAAGCTAAAGGAGTAAATACAGGCAATCATGTTAGCCAAGGGCGTTAAAATAATTAATAAATAGCGGACGTCTCTCCGTTAAAATATGGAGAAGCTGCTGATGGTGGGTTGACGGAGAAGCAGCTCGCCGGAGATACCGTGACGAAGGCTATAATCTGCGAGGAGGCACGAGCTATTTACGCTGATTTGCTGCAGGTTCGCTACCTTCCACCCAACATCACCTCTATCCTGCAGCCCATGGACCAGCAGTTGATTTCTAATTTCAAGAAATTCTTTACCAAGCACCTGTTCCGACGCGGATTTGAGGTGACAGAGAGCACAAACCGCAACCTTAGAGAGTTCTGGAAAGACCTCTATAACATCAGGATATGCTTCAGAATTATCGATATTGCGGTGTTTTTTGGAGGTCCGGAACGGATTAATTCCATTTCAATTCATTTCTATGGGGAAAATGGATTTGACATACGAGTAATTTGAGTTACGAGCTCCATCACGGAATGAATTAAACTCGTAAGTCAAGGCCCCACTGTACGACCATTCCTTGCATTAACAAAATTCAGTCTCACCCTGAAGGACTAACAAGAGTTACGCCATTGTCAGGCAATTCTGTGCATCGAAGGTCACAAATATTGGCGCGAAACCCATTCTGAATTTAATTGATGAAAATAAAATTCTGCAATGCTTGCCAATTTAAAAGCGGAAATTGTCACCAGAATATAATGTTCAAAATAATACTAAGTTTGGGCAAATGGGATTTCACCCTTATTTCCACAGCTCAAGATATGGCAGCCTATTCTATGCAGGGCTTTGAAAAGATGAAATGTTTATGCACCAGGCTAGGGAAATGAAATATATTTCTTTGGACTTTTCCTGGGATTTCAGCCAAAAATTGAATTTTCACCAAAACAAAACATGATCCAATGTTTACAGAAATGACATATCGTTGTGCAGAATTACCAGACAAATAGAAAGGTTGACACAGTTGTACATGTCAGTGTTATAAAGAATGTGGAAATTAAACTCAATGGCAACCATCAGTTCTTCTGATCAGCAAAGTTCAACATTATCTGGGATGTGACTGCAACTTTTGCTGGTGGGGCTCCCATTTTTATCAAAATGGGAGTCATGGACTCCTAGTTTTAAAATCCTAGCTAGATTTCTGGTACTGATTGTCAGATTGAAAAGATACAAAGCATTTCAAGTGGACAGTACTAAATAACAAAATATCTGCAAAAGACCTCAGAAAATAAGGTTGACTGATAAAGTGTTGACAGGTTTACAGGAGTCTGTCATGCCTCTGGTGGCTTAGTGGTTAGAGTGTCCACCATGGATGTGGGGAGGTTATAAGTATGAATCCCTTCTGAGTTGTACGATAGACTTTAAAAAGTGGTACTAACAGCTGCCTCACTTGGTGCTCAGCATTTAGAGGTTAGTGTTAGGACTGGTCAGCCTGGTATCAGAACAATGTGACTGGGTGGGACATTTTACCCTAGTGCTAGATATCACTATAAACTACCATACTGCATACATTGTAGCGATATGACTGGTAATTCTTTTAAGCTACATTAAAAATCCAAATCACATGCACACACACACACACACATGCTCGCGCACACAAAAGAGTGTCAGGTTATGGGAAAGTTGTTTTTTACTTGTCCATAACAAATATTCAATGAGTTAATAATACAGTCATACATTTATTGTTCAGTATTTATCATTTCAACCCGTTATTGCAGTTTGCTGTTCCAGTCATATAGAACACATTGCAAAGAGTAAGTTACCTGTCTGTAGCATGATGCCTCAGTGCTAGACATCACTATAAACTGTTAAACTGCAGGCATCATAGCGTTATGACTGAAAAATTGTTAAAGCTACGTTAAAAATCAGAATTGTACACCCACACACGCACAATTCAAGTATATATGTTTTAACAGCGTGACATCTGTTACCAGGTTGTTGATAGCAGTTGTGTCTGGGATTAAGTTCTGGTCCATTTGCTGAAATGTTCTTTAGAATTTGTAAAGTCTCTTGTTTTCAAGAATTCCCTAATGAAGTCTGATGTTCACTGAATTAGTCCATATTCACACTTAGTATTGGATGGGCTTATAACAAACATGGGTTCTAACAGTTTGTATAACAGACTGAGAGAAGGTGGATTGTTTATATTAGTGTTCCAAGAATTTCAACAGGTTGATCCAGGGACTACTTGTATACCCTCTTTACTTTGAACTCTAAATGTTGCTGATGAATGGCATGATTATCTTCTTTTTGAAAATAAGATGATTGAGAAGAACCAGCTTTTTTTCTCTCCCATATTTCATCAGAACTTGCTTTCATTAGGAATGTGCATGTAGTCACTGACATACACACTGGTTGAATTTCCAACCTCTTAAAGTTGTGGATATTGTTTTTAATAACTGCAAATACATCTTTCCTTCTTTTAAGTCAGTAAATTCAAGCCAGGGATAAAAATCGACCGATTGCAGCTAAAATTTCGGTTTTTTATTTATGCTATATTTGACATACTTTTGCTGCCAGTTTGAGGCTTCTGTCTGTCTGGAGAACTAGCTATCTCATACATAGTTGCAGTCTTATGTTTTATTTCTTTCTTTTTATGAACCTTGTTAAAATGAATATAGCAAACTCATTTTATCAGCAGAGTAAATATTAGCTTGCTTGAAAATTACTTTTAAAGTGATCATATAATACATTTTGTTGTTTATACCTGAACAGAGCTTATTAATTTGCACATTGTTTTTCACTTGGAATGGAATATCACATGTGGAAGTTTAAAAATTCAAGAATCATTACTGTCATTTAATAAGTTCATAAAGAAAACCAACACTAATGTCAGTGAAGTTCCTTTCTTTGATTTAGTTAATCTTGTTTGCTTAAAATCAGAGTGAGCTGTTTGTTTAGGATCTGGTTTAAATAAGCACAATACAACAGAGTCGTTTAATCATACTTTTCTAGTTTTGTTTGTTGTGTTTTGTTTTATTAATAATTCGGTCACATAGACAAAATTGATTTGAGCAGTAATAGATTATGTGGATCTGCTGGTGTGATACGGAATGTAAATGTATACATGGAAAGGGGTAGAATCAGGGATTTAGTATGCCTGGAGGGTATGAATGACCAGATGAAGGTAAATAAAGGAATTAAAGTATGAAAATATGGACTTGCCTGACTTTTTAATGAAAAAAATACTTTTGCTGTACTGGTGACTTGGGGATTGTTTTATTTGTTTGACCTTGAAAATGAGTGGTGGGACATTGTGCTATGAAATTTGATCTGCCCTGCTTTATAAGTGCCAGCTTTGTATAAATAAGTCTTTCCATAGAAAATCAGTTGTGAATCTTGAACTTTTAAATATAATTTACAAGTTTTGGACCTTACACTTTAAGGAGTTTATAATTTTACCATTATCTTTTATTTTAATCAAATGTATTTTTGAAATATATCCTCATATTATCAAGATCTTCATTTGGAAGGACAGTTGCTCTTTGAAGTATAGTTTATTTAAAAAAATAAACTTATAAATGTTATTAGTTTAATAATTACATTATTAATTGAACTACTGTCTGGGACTGTGTTTTTACACACAGCATTTTAAAGGTGCAATGTCTAAGCCAGAATGAGTAAAAACATATGCCACACTATACAGAAAAGCATGAGGGAATGTAAATAATTATGAAGAGGATGCCATCCCCACTGGAAATTGAGAAAACCATGATTGTTGTTGTTGTTGTAGTGTTTTACACCATATTTTAGCACACAATAGGTTATACATGGCGGCCAGTATTAATGGTGGAGGAAGACCCTGGGAAAACCCCTGGAAAGAACTACCAACCCATAAGAAGCTACTGGCAAGCTTTCTCACATACCCACATTGGCTGAATCTGAAACTCGAATCCACGCAGACAGGTGAGATGGCAGTGATCCATAATGGAGAGTGCTTTAGACCACATGGCCACTTGAGGCTGCGAAAACCATGGTTGTGTCAGTATCATCACTGTTTAATTGCAGAATACTTGTATAATTGCATTGGGAATGATTGTTAATAAAGACTGTATATATTGCCTTCATTTTCAAGATAATCAACCTCAGAAAGATGAACAGCATTACTCCTAGAGGATTTAAAAATTACGATGTGTACACAAAAACATTATGTATTATGTCACTACTTTTTGTTGTCGATTCACAGCAATCTAAGATTTTCTTGTTTTGAAAACTAGTCAAAACTCAAGTACTTTTATTGTTCTATTAGTAAAATATTGATTCCATGATTTCATCTAAAGTAAAAGTGAAACTGTCTCATCTTTGAGGAAATCTTGGTGTTGATTCAGAAATTTAAAGTTTGCCACCAGCTCAAGAACTCTCTTCTCCATAATGAATTGTAGAGAATCTGACAAAGCATTTTGTTAACAGTTTTTATTTTGCTTGGTTGCCTTGCTGTCTCCAATCACATTTGTGAATGAACATACTAATTTACAGTTTTGCTATATTTTTACTTGCATACTAGTATTTATAAGTCTTTGCTTGAACAGTTGAGATGAGTTGACAAGACACGACAGTGACTGTTAAATACTATATTGTTCGGAGTTGCATGTTTTTTAACTTTGCTTCTATTCAGCCCCCTTTGTTTGATTTTGATACAATAGACTTAGTTAATCTGAAAATACAAAATAGGTCTGATTTTAATTGATAATAAGAATATAACTTACTTGAAGATGGAGATCAAAATACAATTTTCATTTGCAGAAACACTTGCAGATATAGGTGTTATGGTAGATTATCATTTTTATTTTTAGAAATAAAGAGGGCATATTGCTTTTATGATGGAAGTAAGATGTAAATTTCTTTTGACAAAACTTACTGCATTGCACCACTTGGCATTAGTGACATTTTCTTTGATCCAAATTTTGTCAGATATTGTTATTTACAGTTGATTGGGAATGTTGTTTGGATGAAAAATTTCACATAATATATGACTTCATATTAAATTTTGAGAATTTCAAGACTATTCAAATTTCTGGATATACTAGCCATCATTTTCAATGATAAAACTAATCATATACCAGTTTCTCATTTTCCAGTTTTGACAGCAATTTTTTTCTCATTCAGCACGTAGCTGTTAATTTTTGGAGTATTTTCTAGTTTTAAAATTTGTGGATCCACAACTGACTGCATTGAAGGCAAGATCATGAGTTATTTGGGCATGAATTACTGAGGGTGTTGTGTATTATGCTATTATAATAACTTGTGATTTAACTACAAAAGACACACGTGCCCCCAAGTGACTGAGTTTTCTTAACTGCTTACTGTTATGGATCATTGCCATCTCACCTCTGTCTTCATGGGCTCGAGTCTGGTTCGGCCAGTGTGGGTATGTGAGAGAGCTTGCCAGTAGCATCTCGTGAGTTTGTGGTTCTTTCCAGGGTTTTTCTGGATTCTTCCTCCACTATTTATACTTGCTGCCATGTATAGCCTATCTTCTGCTGAAAAATGGTGTTAAACCCTACTACAACAACAACAACAACAACAAAACACTGGAGAAAGTCATAAGTGTAGATGTATTTCTTGTTAGTGAGCTGACTCTGATTATCAGATACTGTTTTTTAGATTGAAACTCTTGATTTTTCTATGATAAAATACCATTTCATGTTTGTACATGTAAATTGTTGTATAGTTACTTCATCATGGTAGATATTTCAAAAGCAGCTGATGCAGATGTCAATGCAGTACACTCCGTTGCATTCACAGCTTTCTTAAAAGGGGCAGGGGCACATGTTTAACTAAACCATTTTTAGGTCTAAACTATCCATAAATTAGCCTGGTATAGTTTTATTAATTATACCCATATGAAGGACAGTTTACAGGCAGGTTTTTGTGTTTATTTGTAGAACAATAAGGCACCCTGCCTATCATAAGTAGCCCTGATGAGATATAAGGTGTATATACCAGTGCATCTTGTATAAATTTGTTTAAAAGAGCTTTGTGTTTTGAATGTAATTTTCACTTTAGCATTATCTATGAATTAGTCATGTGATGTAGTTTGATGATTGTGACTCATAACAGAACAGCTGATCTGATTGATCGGATATATTAGATTAATATAAAAAACTGTCACTCAGTAGAATTTGGCTAGTGACTGAATCATCCAAGTAACAGATGTTCCTTCCTATAGAAATTATTGTTTCCGTATGTTTATGGTTTTAATTTTAATTTTTATAGTTTTAATTTGTAGTAAGGTATATTCATATTATAAATTGTTTTTCTTAAAAGTACACTTGATTAATAGCCAAGAAGTGGACAACATGCACCACATAAATCTTTATAGTTGATGATTGTTTAAATTTCAAGCAGTTTTATGCCAGAATCATCAAACGTGATGATTGTACACGTCTTCATTAGTACTGGTTTATATCAAATTCAGAGCCGATGACTGCATGTTTTAAAATCTATGTAATTTTATTTTACATTTAGTCACTTTGATGAGTACTATACTCATCTTACAAGTAGATCATTTTTACTCATAGCTTACATTTTGCTAAGGTAAAGCTTGATGATTGTGCTGTTTATGCTTTAATAAATAAATTAATTGATTGTGTAATTTCTCCTTTGTACTGTACCCATACCCAAAAAGGTAACTGACCAATATTTAAAATGTTAACAGCCATAGGTGTAGTTTTTGCATTTAGCTAACACTACCATTGGATATCTTGCATGCTAGGTCTATCTTACTGTATCAGTTTATTGAGTATCTTGCATGCTATGTCTATTTTACAGTATCCGTTTATTGGGTATCTTGCATGCTATGTCTATCTTACTGTATCTGTTCATTGGGTATCTTGTATGCTATGTCTATCTTACTGTATCTGTTCATTGGGTATCTTGCATGCTTTGGGTATCTTGCATGCTATGTCTATCTTACTGTATCTGTTCATTGGGTATCTTGCATGCTATGTCTATCTTACTGTATCTGTTCATTGGTTATCTTGCATGCTATGTCTATCTTACTGTATCTGTTCATTGGGTATCTTGCATGCTATGTCTATCTTACTGTATCAGTTCATTGGGTATCGTGCATGCTATGTCTGTCTTACTGTATCTGTTCATTGGGTATCTTGCATGCTATGTCTATCTTACTGTATCTGTTCATTGGGTATCTTGCATGCTATGTCTATCTTACTGTATCAGTTCATTGGGTATCGTGCATGCTATGTCTAAAACAGTATCCGTTTATTGGGTATCTTGCATGCTATGTCTATCTTACTGTATCAGTTCATTGGGTATCTTGCATGCTATGTCTGTCTTACTGTATCAGTTTATTGGGTATCTTGCATGCTATGTCTATCTTACTGTATCTGTTCATTGGGTATCTTGCATGCTATGTCTATCTTACTGTATCAGTTCATTGGGTATCGTGCATGCTATGTCTAAAACAGTATCCGTTTATTGGGTATCTTGCATGCTATGTCTATCTTACTGTATCTGTTCATTGGGTATCTTGCATGCTATGTCTATCTTACTGTATCAGTTCATTGGGTATCGTGCATGCTATGTCTAAAACAGTATCCGTTTATTGGGTATCTTGCATGCTATGTCTATCTTACTGTATCAGTTCATTGGGTATCTTGCATGCTATGTCTGTCTTACTGTATCCGTTTATTGGGTATCTTGCATGCTATGTCTATCTTACTGTATCTGTTCATTGGGTATCTTGCATGCTATGTCTATCTTACTGTATCAGTTCATTGGGTATCGTGCATGCTATGTCTAAAACAGTATCCGTTTATTGGGTATCTTGCATGCTATGTCTATCTTACTGTATCTGTTCATTGGGTATCTTGCATGCTATGTCTGTCTTACTGTATCAGTCCATTGGCTATCTTGCATGCTATGTCTCTCATACTGTATCAGTTCATTGGGTATCTTGCAAGCTATGTATAACCTACTGTATCAGTTCTTGCATGCTAGGTCTATCATAAGGTATCAGTTCATTGGGTATCTTGCATGCTATGACGGTCTTGCTATGTCTTACTGTATCTGTTCATTGGGTATCTTGCATGCTATGTCTATCTTACTGTATCTGTTCATTGGGTATCTTGCATGCTATGTCTATCTTACTGTATCTGTTCATTGGGTATCTTGTATGCTATGTCTATCTTACTGTATCTGTTCATTGGGTATCTTGCATGCTTTGGGTATCTTGCATGCTATGTCTATCTTACTGTATCTGTTCATTGGGTATCTTGCATGCTTTGTCTATTTTACAGTATCCGTTTATTGGGTATCTTGCATGCTAATTCTATCTTACTGTATCAGTTCATTGGGTATCTTGCATGCTATGTCTATCTTACTGTATCTGTTCATTGGGTATCTTGCATGCTATGTCTGTCTTACTGTATCAGTTCATTGGGTATCTTGCATGCTATGTCTATCTTACTGTATCTGTTCATTGGGTATCTTGCATGCTATGTCTATCTTACTGTATCAGTTCATTGGGTATCGTGCATGCTATGTCTAAAACAGTATCCGTTTATTGGGTATCTTGCATGCTATGTTTATCTTACTGTATCAGTTCATTGGGTATCTTGTATGCTATGTCTATCTTACTGTATCTGTTCATTGGGTATCTTGCATGCTATGTCTATCTTACTGTATCTGTTCATTGGGTATCTTGCATGCTATGTCTATCTTACTGTATCAGTTCATTGGGTATCGTGCATGCTATGTCTAAAACAGTATCCGTTTATTGGGTATCTTGCATGCTATGTCTATCTTACTGTATCTGTTCATTGGGTATCTTGCATGCTATGTCTGTCTTACTGTATCAGTCCATTGGCTATCTTGCATGCTATGTCTCTCATACTGTATCAGTTCATTGGGTATCTTGCAAGCTATGTATAACCTACTGTATCAGTTCTTGCATGCTAGGGCTATCATAAGGTATCAGTTCATTGGGTATCTTGCATGCTATGACGGTCTTGCTATGTCTTACTGTATCTGTTCATTGTGTATCTTGCATGCTAAGTCTGTCTTGCTGTATCAGTTCATTGGCCATCTTGCATGCTATGTCTCTCATACTGTATCAGTTCATTGGGTATCTTGCATGCAATGTCTGTCTTGCTGTATCAGTTCAGGAGCTATGTTAGCTGAGTTTGTAGAGTATTGGACACAAGAGTTCATGTGATTTGGACTTTTAATGTAGCTTTAACAGTTTTCTAAAGATAGTGGACCCAGATACCTGATTAATCTAAGGTGCTTGCCTTTACACTGACATCATACCTTGTCCATGTGGGGTTGAATCTCTTGCTCAGCCAATATGTGTGAGAAGGCTTGCCAGTAGCTACCCAATGGTTGGTGTTTTTTTCTGGGGTTGTTCAGGGTTCTCCCTACAGCAGTTAAACTGACTACCATCTATATCCTATGATGTGCTGAATAATGGTTAAGCCCACATCATCAACAATAACTACTTTTTGCAGGGTAAAATTGCCAATAGCTACATTTATACAGATTTGGTTATATTTTATTTTACAGACCAATCTGAACTTTGCCTGTCAAATACATCACATTGGCATGGAGATCCATGCAGTGCATTCACATTTCTTGTTTTTCTCAAATTTATGGAGCAAAAGTTGCCTTTATTTCTTACAAATTCAAGGTATTTAATTTTAAAAGTTAAAAGAATTGATGAAAAAAGATTTATCAGTACACCAGATGTCTTGCTCTTAGAATCTGTATTATGAGATGCAGATTATGACAAGTACAACAAGAATCTGGTGATGAAACAGAAATATTACATGGCCACAGCTGTTTGTCTTTTTTAGGTATTTGATTTAATACTTAACACGTATCTTAAATAAAAGTGGCCATATGTCCATAGATACACACTGAATGCTTCTGTTTGAGTCAGATATTGATTCTGATTCATCAAATTGTTCTGATATACATTAGATACAATATACCGATATTGAGCAAAAGAGCAAAATGATGTGGTGACAAATCATATGTTGATGTGTCATGCTGTAAACGTGGCTTGTATTGCTGACCCATATTGGTGCAAATGCAGTGGTTCTTTGATTGACTGAATAAATTACCAACAATTCATTCTGTACTCTCCAAGCACAGAAGAATCATCAGGTTAATAGAAACACATGAAGAGTAAAGGCAGTAATGGTGATGATAATTTCATTACCAGTATGTTGCAGATGTGATTGCTTTTAGTTGTTTCTTATAGATTGGAATTGGAAGTAATGTGGCAAACTGTGTATACCTCCAGATATATCAGTGCATTATTTTATGGTAAAATCATAGTAGTTGCATAGGTTCTCACAGCCTTTGAGATCTTACCTAAAAGTTCATCAAGCTTTCCAACCATAATCTCATTATTTGACAAAAGAAAGTCTGGTTACCATTCATGTGTCACAATAACCAGTCAAGGGTTAAAGCATGGGTAGCATTCAACTGATAAGACAGTTGTATATATTTATGGCGGTTCTTTGTTTGATCCTTGGGATGGCAGTACATTTATATCACTAATTGCCAGATCACATGTTGTCCAATGGGGGCACCAAAGAGCGAGTTTTTTTTGTAGTGGTATACAAGTTACAGGAACTGGTTTTGAGTGTCACCTTTAGCACCCATATAGAGTTACGAATGTCATGTTCAAGACCCAATGTAGCCATGCTTTTTTCTCCCCTCTGACACAAACTGATTAGTGTTTTCCCCAGTTATGCAAATAACATGGTCATTCTAGACCCATAAGCTCGCAAGTTTTAGTATTAGTTCATAAAGCAGTGAACCTAACTGTTTGAAAACACGTGAAATTTTAAAAATATTTCTGGACTTGCCATAAATTTTGAATATGGGTTTCCAGAAGAAATAAAGTTGAATAATGAATTCAGGATTTTTTCATCAGAGGATGCAGGATTTCGTGGGTTTGATCGCTGGCCGACTCGTACCAAACACTTACGAAAATGGTACTAATAGCTGCCTCACTTGTCACTCAGCATTAAGAGGCTAGTGTTAGGACTGGTCTACCTGGTGTCGTGATAATGTGACTGGGCGGGACATCATGCTTCATGTCTGCAGCATGATGCCCCAGTGCTGGACATCACTATAAATTGTCACACTGCAGAGGTCGTAGTGATATGACTGAATATTGTTAAAGCTACATTAAAAATCCGAATCACACACACACACAGACTCAATGCATCTGTTGGACTTTGTCTTTTAAGATGTATTCAGTTCGAATGCATTAAGAATATTTTAATCTCAGACTCACAATTTGTATGACTTCATATGGTGGTTTTGAGGATACTTCAGCTATAATCACAGCTTAGAAATCCATGTCCATCATTCTTCACCGGCAGCCCTTGCCAGACACTTGATGTTTTTTCCTCAAATCTTGATTGCGTTTTCTTTCACCGTGCACTTACTTATACATGATCAATTCTTTTTGTCAATAACATTTTGTTGAGATAAAAGTTTGACTCAAATAAGCGTCATAATAAAACAAAAATCTATTTTGTTCACCTAGTTTTAGTATTGCATGTTCTGCTAATATGATCATGGTGTTCCATAATGACATGTTGCCACATGTGCTTGCTTGATGTAGCAAAATTAAGTTCCATCTGGACTTGATTATAAGTCAGGTCATATGGCAAACTGCATAGACCCAGATCTGCCATTGCATAATGCACCAGCAGATACAGATATATGCAGCTTTTAGTATAACTAGAACAAACAACATAAACATAGATCTGCCATCACATTATGTGATGGTGGATCTATATGTTGTTGGTGGTTTAAATTGATTTACAAGTGAGCACAAATTGTAAAGGAAGATGCCACATAAAATGGGTTGATGCAGCAAACATCTGTTGAATGGTTGTTGATTTATTTTGCCCTAGTTGTGTTCTTGTAACTACTGTATTTAATATTTGGCTTTTATATTTTTATTACTGTATACTTGATTGTTAATTCATTGTTTACAAAATGTGAGTGTAAATTTAATTGCTTTTTTAATTCTTTATTTTGTTAACAAAAAGAAACAAAGACAATTGACAGTTTTAAAAATAAACATCATTCAGAATGATAGTGTATAAATAAACATTGTAGATAAACAAGAATCCCAACATACTTCAATATTTTCAATGTCTTAAGAAAATAAATTTACAATATGTAACCATTATTTAATCTTGTATGCATTCCAGTGAATACTGTTGGCTCACTAATGTTTTTGTATATCTGCCACTGACATGTACAACTGTATCAGCTTATACGGTGTGTCTGGTAATTCTGCACATCAATACATCATTTCTGTAATTATTTGATAATGTGCCTTTTTTGGGGGGAAAATTTAATTTTCGGGGGGGTGGGGGTGGGGCTGAAATGCAAAGATTCCAAAGTAATGTATTTCATTTCCATAGCCTGATGCATAAACATTGCTTCGTTTGAAAGCCATGCGCAGAAAAGTCCACTATATCAGTTCTAGCAACTTAAGCACAGTTCTGAAACTCATTTAAATCTTCATCATTTTTTCGTTTAACCCCAAAATACTTGTCCAAATTTGCAAATGGCATTTTTTTCCAAGTGTCTTGGTTTCGAGTTTGCATGCAATATTTATACAGCTACAATCGGAAATGAAATCAATTACAGGATCATGGGGCTTCGCCGATGTAGCAAATTGCGATTCTGTTTTCCTTTTTGGTGACAAAATATACCACCTGGCGATATTTGTGGCGACACCAATTTTGGCTGATAAAAACTGTATATACAGTCTTGCGTTTGGAGTAGAGAAAATCAAAGGCACCAAGACAGGAAGCAGCGAACTTGGTTATAACAATGCACTGTTATATCATAATCCGCTTATGTTGATATCTGGCCTCATTATACTGTATGCTGTATTAAAATCAAAATAACCGTGCAACTGATTAGTTAAAATCCAACACCTTTGAAGGTGGAAACATGAAATGAGTACAGTCAACCAGATGATGCTAATTTAAAAAAAAAAACCAGATGGAAGAAAAAAATAGTTTTGCTGACACTTAAAAGAAAACTGATTACCTTTGAAACACTGATACATACTAAACAAATAAAACAAATCTGTCTCAGTGTTCTACAATTATCTGATGTTGAGACAGCAATAACAAACAGGTATTTGTTAGGTCCTTTAACTGGAGCTTTTAGCGGTGCCTTCAATAACAAATGCACCATCATGAAAGCAAGCCGACGACCTTTGTTCAAGGAAAATCAGCAACAGACTCAAATAAAAGCATTGCCTCATTTTTCATAGTGATTAGAACATATTCATTGTGCCGCGAAACTTTCCTGTTTGCAAAAGAAAAAAGCCACCCAAAAATCGCTTTCCACCCACTCCCTCCCCCCCCCCACCCCCGGTGCGTGCAGAGGACACCTGCGTGTGTGATTTTCTGTGATTTAGATTAAAAAATTTGCGTCCATATACGCATAATTAAGCTTTTCCGAGATCTCTGCTGATGGTTCATGTGCACTTGGGATAAGGTTGTTGGTGTAGGGTTTAACTCCATTTTTTCAGCACATGATAGGCTATACATGGTGGTCAGTATTACTGGTTGAATGTTTTCATCAAAAGTCAAGTTCACTGCCTGAGAGAAGACAAAATAGTTTCCATACAGTAACATTAGTTCTATAGTAAGAACCTATTGATTTTGGAATGAAAAAATCATAGGTTTGGGTCATTATGGTTGAAAGAAGAAATGTGGTTTATGTATAAAAGGTTCAGTTATTTACATAGGTGGATGACTTTATTTCAAATACAATGTCATAATCTGGTTATACTATTGTTAATACATGTATAGTATTTGATGAGTAAAAACCAGAGAAGAATTCAGGAATAGGAGTGTAAAAATAAGAACGTATATAAGTTAAATATGTTCTAATGTAATGGTATGGTGTTTCAGCAAGCATCACTTGACCAGTGGTGTAACAAGGTATAGGAACAAGTGCATATGCGTACTTTATAGAAAGGAACATATTATTTTTTAGTTTATTGGGCCTCACCTCCTTACATTGGAACAAGCCTTATTAACTAAACTGCTGAGGATTCTCATAGCAACTTGAGACTAATGCAAACTTTAGCTGAATACCACCAGTTTCAACCAGATACCTGATTTGGATGTCTTTTGATCCCGGTTATTGGTCATATTATAGCTACATTTGTTTTTTAGAGCAATGTTTGCCAAGATTCATATTAGACCCAGTTGGGTCTCATGATTTTAGTATTTTGTCCTGCCAGAAATAAGAAAAATTAACTATCCTCTATATATGCTTTTCCACTTTTGGTCTAACTAGCTGGAAATAGTTTTTAACCCAAAATAATTCTTTTGATGAATTGGATATAAATATTTATTATGGCATTGTGTGTCTGTGCTCTGACATGGTTGAGTTCCAGGAGGCTTTCATTGCAGTTTGTTGGCTTTTGTATTAAGCAGTGGAAATTATCTTTAGTCTACATGTAGATTCCCCACCCATTGACATTTTAATATTTGAGGTATTATCAACTCTTCAACTTGGATCTTATGATTGTGACTAATAACAGGACAGCTGGTCTGGCTGATAGGATGTATTAGAATGACATCAAGAACAATCACATACCAGGAATTTGAAAAGATGACTGAATCATCCAAGAAACAGGTGTTCCTTCCCAGATTACTAAGTGTTCAAAGGACTTTGGGTTTTAATTTGTACCAAGGCAAATATCTTATCACTTGCTTCTTTATAATAGACTATTATAATAATTATAATACTTAGTCCTACTCCAACAATCCATCTCCTTGAAATGAATGCAGTCTTTAATATTTTGATGCTCAATTAATAAAAACATTAATATAAATTTTATTTCTTAGAGGTATCCACTAATCAAATAGTTTCACTGAATGTCTTGTTTCTTTATTTGGCAGTAAGTCTGTACAAGCAAGTTTCATTCATATAATTACAGTACAGATTTTAAAACTGTGAGTCCATGACTCCTATTTTGGTAAAAATAAGTATCCCACCAGCAAAAGTTGCAGCCATAAGCATATTAAGCCAAACCTGAAGTGGCTAAATGACCAGATGAGAAGAACCAGTGTTTGTTATTGAGTTAAATTTTCCAAATTCTTTACATCAGTGACATACAACTCTTGTCTGTCCTTTAGAGTAAGACTGAATTTTGTTAATACAAGAAAAAGTCTTATTCCAAACACTAAGCCAGGCGTCACCCACTTTCTCACACTTGGTTACTGTTTTATCTGAACTATCAGTTCTAAAAACTTCAGCACTCTTCTGAATCTCATTTAATTTTTGGTAAACTTGCCATTTAACCCAAATACTTGTCTAAATTTTCAACTGGCATTTTGTCTAAGTATTAATCGTGTGTTCTGATTTCGAAATCACACCCGTTACTTATTCTGTTACACTGAAAACTAAATTTGTTTATTTTATGTACTCTTATTATGACCACATGTCTTTCTGCATGTGATCTTATTTTCCCACTGCTTAGCCACTAGTCAAATTCTTTGAACTTGCTGCCCAGTAGACCAAAAATAGTTATCTGCGTACTTTTCTGACATTAACTAGCAGTGTCAGAAAAAATGGCCAGGACCTACTAATTGGTCTGGACATCCAGCTATTGTTCTTTTGATGTACTCTAATAAGCCACCCAGCTATTTTGATGTACTCAAATAAGCCACCCAGCTATTTGTGTGCATACGGTGGATTGATTTTCTGCATCCCAGATTAAAAGAAATTGCATCCAAGTATGTGTGATAAAGCGTTTCCAAGACCTCAGTGTAACACTTGTGCACAAGTCGTTTCCAACTGCAAACAGCAAAAGACCTAGTTCAGTATTGCATAATGTACTGGCAGGTCTAAATCTGTGCAGTTTGTAAGGAGAAATTACTAGAATAATTAGCATAGACACTGATCTACCATAATATTATGTGACTGCAGATCATGATCTGTTGTTGTGGCTGGCCTTGTCTCATAAGAAAGTACATATTTTTCTCTTAATGGCTTCCTCATCCAGTATAATTTTTTGTCCCATCAGGATTTTAAGAGATTTGTGTATTACCTAGCAGTAAACAGTATAGCTACATTTATTGAGTTTCAATGTAATCTTGGTTTCATATTTTGCAGTACAGGTTGAAAATTAATGGAGGCACATTTATGATGCAGTGGTCTATTTTGAATCAGATTTGGTTTATTTTGCTTTTCAGGCATGTTTGATTATGCCCATCTTTGCTAGCCAATGGTTAAAGATCCACTTTATTCTTAAGCAACCTTGGCACAGTGTTGCATGCAGGCTACATGATTGTTCATATCATGCATTTCTGTAACTTTCATATGCAAACATGTGCATAAAAGGCAGGATAAAACGTACAAAAATAGTTGTACTTTTACATTCTTCAATTATGGCAATGTAAATCCATAAAAATGAAAGAATAATCACTAAATTCAAGAATAATTTATTTTCTTTGAAAAGTGAAAGAAATTCTGTATCAGGTTATAAAACTGCAACATTTACTAAAATGTATGAATGCGTATACAATTTTAACACATTAACCCCTGGAGGTTTTTGCTGTTTTCACATGAAATGCAAGTAGGAAACATATTTTGGGGGCAATATCTGAATAGATCCTAATACATTGACTTCCAAGCAATTTTTCATTAGCCTAATGCCTAGTTGTGTTAAAAACATTGTTTTCCATTGGTTATTTTGCTCGCACAAAATTGCACATTTGAATAAACAGGTGACATCATACTCAGACTGGGATTCAAATATTGCCTTTGTGTTAAAACTGGTTGTCAAATTGAGTATAAAACAAACCTTGGTGTCAAAACTGGGGGACATATTGATACTATTGATATCGCGACTCCTGATGATTGGATGTGCATATCTACATGGATTTTCATTTAAAGATTTCTTATGATGTTTAGTTGGTTTTGATTAATATTGGTTCAAAAACTGACATGCAGTATGGCCAGCATGGCAGCCATTTTTAAAATTCTTACTGCTATTACTCATGAACAGAATATCTTTGTGACATGGGGTTTTCACCAAAAGATTGCTATAATATCCAGTTGGTCTTCAGTGAAAATGTTGCTGTCTGACTGCCACACTATGGCCATCTTAAAAATCTTGTTATGCTTCTCACCCTAAATGGCTGGTCATCAATATGGGGTTTTCACTACTTATGTCTGGTTGGTTCTTAATAAAATTGGTACCAATCTGCAACATCAGAAAATCTTACTGCCTTGCTTTTTGAATGGAAAGTCACATTGTGTTTGCACCAAAAGCCTTCTTATGATGCTTAGTTGGTCCTAAACGGTGCTGATCTGAGGTCCAATTTGTACTCCATAGTGGTCATCTTGAAAATCTGTTTATTTTTACTGTCAAAATGGAAAAAATGCTGATGTGTCATCACCAGAAGACTTTTTATGGTGTCTAGTTCCAACTAAAAATGGTGCTGATCTGGTTTCCAGCATGGCTGGAATAGTGACTAGCCTATAAATTTTGTTGTTATTATCAGCATGGGGTTTTCACTATATTAGACTTATTAGAATGTTTTCTTTTGATCATAAACTAAAATGGTGCTGATCTGATGTCTGGTGACTATCTTCAAAATCTTGTTTTACCAACTTTTAGATAGAAAATCATTTTGAAATGGGGTTTTCATCGAACAAGTTCTTATGGTGTCAGGTTGGTTCTAAATAAAAATAACTAACCCTCAATATGGCCACCACCATGGATGGGATTGGTAGCTTGGGGTTTTCAACATTAGACTTAATGATACTTAGTTGGTCTTAAATGAATATGGTGTCATTTGTTCTAACAATATGACTGCCATGTTGACTATGTTAAAAATATTGTTGCCACTACATTTTTAAAAACTGCTGAATGGATTTAATTAGCACTGGTTTTTCATACAAAAAACACTTCAAATCATGTCTTTGTCCGGGCTGAAAATGGTGCCAATCAGGCACCAACATGTCCACCATTACTGCTAATTAGAAAATCTTGTTAATGCTGAAAAATATCAGAAGTGATTTCAATTCTCAGTAGTTGAAAGGAACAAATGGTCTCTTCTTGAATTCCTGGAAATTCTTTTTATTCAATACAACATTAGTCCTCTCAAGGGACTTAATAATACTTATAATAATAATATTCACTTTGTGCCAGGTGTTTTCATAACAATTTGCCTTTTTATATGATTGGATGCAGCAGTGTACCTATGACCAAGTCTTACACCATCATTGTGTTGCAGATCACCACTGATGAGCTTCTGCACATGGTGATGCATAAGTTAGTTGTTAATTGGAAATGACTGTTGCTGGTAGTGTGTACACAAACTAAATGGCCAACATTCTGACTGGTAATGGCGTAGACAAAGATATGATTAAAGAGATTCTCTTTCCAACTATGAATCAGTTAATTAACTAGATCTAAAACATTGGATTTACGAGTATGCTACTCCCTTACAGATTTACTGTTGGAAGAAGAAACCAAAAACAGTTCATTATAAAATAAAGTGCCCATTTGATAATGAAATAATCATTTAATATACCCTTTTTGAAGTATAATTATGATGCCCTTATTAAATTCTGGGTGAAATACTTTTGATGTAAACAAAATTTTCTTTGCTAGAGGTGTGCAAAAAAGTATATTTTCTGCAAGAATTACAGAATATTATCCCTTTTTACAATGTTACGCTACAATCAATACACAGCCAGAGAAGCCATTATTTCTAATGTAATCCAAAAACAGAAATTAGTCATTTAAAAAAGTGTAATTTTTGCCAGAGATTTTGCAGATGATGTTAGTAATTAGGTCTGGTTCATTTTTGGAATATTAGCGTCTGTTCTGATTATAGCTAATATGTGGAATATCAGAATTTCTGGAATACATAAAGTTTTGTCTTATCTTCCTTCGTACACGTATTTATGGACAAAAGAGAATAAAATGTCCTTGAACAACATACAGTCAAATGCACCAGTGACAGACATAAAAAACGATGATTCAGCATGTGAAATTAGAATTCTGATTATATGGAACTTTTAACCACTGCAGTTTTAATTCAACAAATAAAATCCAAATCATCTCATTAGCATTGTGTCATGGACATGTTTCTATATTCACTTGGATTTATCTTGTAAAAATATTATCTTTCTCACACATACCAATCAATTTAATTTTTTAATTAGACATCAAAGGTTGTATTATGTTATCTTTGTACCAGATGCTCCATTATTCTTGTTTTATATTCCAGTCAATATTGGAGAACAAAAAATGTCTATTAAAAAAAGGATCAGGTGATGAAACAAATATTACTATGCTACAGCTGTCTGCTATTTTTATTCTAATTGATTTTTATAACACTTAGTAAAAAAAAAGTACAAGCCTAGGCCAGTACAACATTGTAAAAGTCAATGGCTGCAGTGTTTCAATTTGTAAAAGTTTAAAACTCCTCACCCACCACTGGACTGCACCTTAACCAGTGGTGCCAGAGAGTGGGTTTATGTAGTGAACTGTGTTGCTAAATAATAAAGGCTTGCAGTTCTGAAAGAAATCTGTGTGTGTGTGTGTGTGTGTGTGTGTGTGTGTGAGAGAGAGAGAGAGAGAGAGAGAGAGAGAGAGAGAGAGAGAGAGAGAGAGAGAGAGAGAGAGAGAGAGAGAGAGACTTCAGCAATTGTAGTCTTATCTCTACAATGTGCATTGAGAGAGGTAATAAATTGTAGGAACCTCACTGTGTTAGCTTGGCATACAGTTTATACTTGCTTATTAGTCAAACTGCAAACCACAAAGATCCTTATCTGCCATAGCATAATGTGTCTGCAGATCATGGTTTTATTGTTTATTCTACTGATCTGCTGGCACATTATGCAATGACAGACCTTGGTATCTGCAGTTGGTCTAAGATAATGTAAATATTTTTAAAAATAATAAAAAATTCTTTCAGGACAAAGTCTATGAAATGGATTCAAAAATACATTGGTAGCATCTTTGGCACCCAAAATCTGTTTTAAAACAATTGCATTTTCGACTGTAGAAAGGGTGGATATACCCAAAGCCATAACAATTTTAAAACAAAAGTTGTCATGTGTGCTCAAAATAAAACATTTGCTTGTCAAATTTTTCATGTACATTAAACAATTCTTCAATATTTTCCATGTTATTAATAAAAGATTGGTATCTATGATTTCTTGTGTTTTGCATATTAGAGAATAAAAGCATGCAGTATTAACAGGGGTATGGGTTATATATTTTTACTGGTGGTACATGAAGTGTACCTCAAAACTTTTTAACGGTACCAGTTCTTCAGTAGTTGCCACAAGTAAAGAATGTTCAGAAATTCCCGAGGAATCTTGTTACAGATTTAATGATATTAACAGCATGTTTTCATTTTTCATCACAACATTTAAACAAAATTAGTTGTTTGTACAAAACAATTGAATTTGTCAGAAATTAATTTTGAATACTGTAGAGATATTTATGCTCTTTCACTCACCTATTTGGTTTGTATCATGTATGCTATTGTGGTGGCCAAATGTAATTTTGTGTAACTTTTGGACAAATTTTCGATTAAAAGGAAGAAAACAAAATTTGTATTTGTTATTTTTTAGTGTATGTTAATGTCTTAAGTACATGTATTCCTTTTGTACGAGAGGATATCGTTACATAATTTGTTAAGTGCACTTTATATTTTCTTTTTTGTTGACTAAGACTATTTGAAGTTCATTGACCTTCTCTGATAAATATTTTGCCTGAGTATTGGCATTCCACTCAAAAGTTTAATTGTGTAATATATCAGTGCTGTAGTTTGTAAAATGTAGGCTTTGATTATATGAGCATTTCCTATTTTATCAACAAGCTTTTTAACGTCTGCATAATGTCTTTCACAGTGTTTGCAACAATGAAAACTTGTCTGGTTTTATTTATAGTTTTTAGGTCACAGCTTATTCAACTATTAACAAACACAATAGCAAATTCATCTAGTTTTAATGATGATCTGACCATTCACTTTGTGTGGTGGGAATGTCAGCTGTGATTTTGTTTAGAGCTCAGATATTTTCATTGTTTATCTCAGGATAATTATTTCTTGTCATTTTCAGGTAATATGATGAAAATGGTTTTATATTTTTGCTAAAAATCAGATCAAGATATTTTTCCTCTATTGATAGAAATTAAAAAAGAAAAGAGTCAGTCCAGAACGTTATATTGTTGGTCCCTAATACAAATGTAGGACTAAAAGGTTTTGCTTTTAGATTTTAAAACTAGCATGTACAGTAGGGCCAGAAATTGCACCAATGCGCAGATTTATAGACAGCTGTGACAGAGACAATTACTTTTCCACAGAGTTTTCTGGTAAATGTTCTTTGTGATGGTAGATTAGTATAAAAATGAAGTTTTAGTATAAAACTCAGAGCACTAATTATTGTAGTTGTTGTTGCATTTTTCAGCACATGATAGGCTATCCATGGTGGCCAGTATTAATAGTGAAGGAAGAACACGGGGAAAATCCTCGGAGAGAAGCACCGACACATGAGAAGCTACTGGCAGGCTTTCTCACATGCCGACATTGGCCGAATCTGAGACTCGAACCCATGCAGACAGAGGTGAGATGACAATGATCCGTAATGGAGAGCGCTTTAGGCCATTTGGGGCCCCTACTAAATTATTGAGCAGGGTTCTAGTCTCAGTGTGACAAAACATACGGTACCATTTTTAATACTTTAAAATCAGGCCATTTACTAATATTAGTGTTAGCTTATTTAACTGCTGCATAGATTCTCACTATCTACATGATGTTTTTTTTTGTTTTTTTTTGTCTTTCCGGTTGGCCAAAAGTAGGCAGTACTTGCCTGGTGCAAGATTGTTGATTAAGGTAGCATTTACTAGAACTAAACTTTAGCAACCTTAATGGATAATAATCAATGTTAACATTGATGACTTTGAGAAATGAAATAATGGTGTGAGCCATTCAGTATCAATACATTAACTTCACAGAAGGTGTTAGTCATTGAGTGTAGTTAGGAGGCCTGGCCTTGAGCTAAATAGAGTAGAATACAAACTGAATATAATGTTTACCAGAAGAAAACTACCTGTTTGTTTGCTTCCCCCCCCCCCCCCAAGCGAACGAACTTGTTCCAACCATGTAATTAAGTTGTGAGAAATATTTTATAAATGTAAAGGATCCATGATGAAAAGATATAAAAATGTACATGACAGTAAATTCATTACAGGTTGTATTTTATTCAGGAAATGTTTTAATATAGCTATTTTATTTATTTTTTAAAATGTGCACATTGGAAATATGTCATGATCATGATGTATTGACATGAAGTTGAAGCCATCAGGTGCAGGGTTAGAGTTCTGTGTAAGGATCATCAAGTCCTTTGTAGTTTGTTATTTGCCTAAAGACAAAAAAACATTCGGATGCATCAGCATGCTCAGTTCAAACATTTGTACATCAAAGTTAATGTGTATCTCTTGTTTTGTCATATTGGGAATGCTAGATATCTTCTTGAAAACAGGTCATTCAGAAAGTGTGGGAAGTTTTTCTTGGGTTATATAAAATCTTTTTAACTAAGTCTTTTTTTTGTTGGTGACAAATTTAGTGATAAATTCACATGGTACATTTCATGTCATTGTGATTGAATTTGTATGTGATCTACATGGTTGGTCAAAAGCACATGCCATCACTATTTATGTAGTTACTCCAGTTCAGTTTATAATATGGAAGGCATCGTCAGATTGATGTGAATTCAGTAAATATGCAGTTTACAATAAGAAAGCCTGAAAATATTTCATGACATCCTATACACTGTGGTTTATTTAGGACCACTCTAGTGGCCTAAATGGTTAAAGCATCTGGCTCTGATGCAGGAGATCATGGATTAGAACCCAGTTGGGTCATACCAAAGACTTGTAAAAATGGTAAATGCAGCTGCCTCAGTTGGTGCTCAGTATTAACAGGTTAGTGTAAGGACTGGTCAGTCTGGTGTCATGATATTGTGACTGGGTGGGACATGATGCTACATATCTACATCATGATGCCCTAGTGTTCGACATGACTATAAACTGTAACACTGCTAACATTGCAGCAATTGACTGAATTGTTTTTAAAGCTACGTTTCCAAAATTCCAAACACAGACATATACACATAACAGGATTGTCAAGTTAAAGCCAAATAATATTCAATATCACATTATGAATATTAAATTTATTGTGCATCCTCAGTATCCAGGATATGAGCTATAATTGTATGGTGTCTAGTAGAAAATGTACTGATCCTCCATTTTACATGTACTTAATATAACTGAATTTCTGTCACTGGCTTCATGACGGTTTACCTCATGGACCCAAGGTTCATGTTGGAAGTTTGAAATGTAATTGCAGATCTAAACCTCATGTAGAAGTCAGTTAGTCAGTTACCCAGTTTAAATGCTGTATTATAGATTATAATAAAGTTTTGTACTGACAGGGAAAGTACCAAAATTGATTGCATGATATCTTGTCTTTTTGTTGTGTGAAACCTTTGACCCAAGCTATGGTGAACCAGGGGCTAGTTAAAGGGATTCAGATCTAGCATGTGAATAATATTCTCAAAGACCATCAGTTTGACACTTATAAAGATCCATTTTAATGATGTCCCTATGTTTGACTCCCAATGACAAGTCCCTCCTAGTTATTAGGAAATCATAGGTCACATTATAATTCTGAGTGTATGTGATTCGGATTTGAATGTAGCTTTAACAATTTTTTAGTTATATCGCTATGATGTCTGCATTGTGGGAGTTTACATTGATGTTTAGCATTGGGGCATCATGCTGCATACATGTAATATCATGTCTCACCCAGTCACATTATCCTGACACCAAGATGACCAGTCCTAACACTATCAGTTTAATAGTGAGCGCCAAGCGAAGCAGCTGTTGATACCATTTTTTGAAGTCTTTGGTATGTCTGGGCCAGGGATTGAACCCACAACCTCCTGCATCCAAGGCGGCATCTATAACCACAAGGCCACTGGAGCTGTTGAGTGTAATTCTGAAACCTTCATGCAAATTGGGAAACAATGTGAAGTCTTGTTCCATGTTTGTCCAGTTTGCTTATATCATGGACAGTTAAAAGAATTTGCAGCTACAGATATTTCCAAAGCCTTGAACTTATTCCCAGGGACAACATGCTAACCTTCTGACCTTTGTCGTTTGTCTTCAGGGATTCAGAGAAACCATTCTATGCATAAATACTCTCAAAATCCTTTGGTTTGATAGGCATGATGACTTGTCTTCATGATGTCCATTATTAAGGTCCTCCCTCTTACTGTCTGCAGGACCCTGGGTCAACCCCAAACATGTAGTACATCTCCAATACTGTTGGAACTGGATAGGAAAAGGGAAGCATAATCAACAAAGAGCATTTAGAGTTGGTTAACTAGAAACATTTTGTACCGTGGCCTCCTTCATTGTTTTTAAATATAACATTATAGGTACCATAGTACCACACTTATATTAGGGACCAATAATTTAATTTTCTGGGGAAAGGAGGGGCTTTGGTTTTTCTGGTTGTCTTTTTAATTTACATTCTGTCTGACACATTGCTGGGAAAAATATCTTGTTCTGTGTCACACCAATTGTACGCTGATGACACCCAAATATACATGTCTAGCCACCCAATCGAAGTTGATGCTACCATCCATGGAGTAGAGAGGTTCATTTCTGATGTGAAATCATGGATGACATGTAACAAGCTGCAGATGAATGATGATAAAACTGAGGCTATTCTGATCACAACACAGTCTTTCTCATTCACATCCTTTACCTCAGACAGTAAATATCAGCAACATCAACATTAAATTCTCACTGTCAGTACGAAACCTAGGTGTTACTCTAAACAGTACTCTCACATTGCACCCACATGTCATGAACATATGCAAAGCTGTATATCTTTGAACTGAGATGCATCATTTGTAAATATTTTTCAGTTGATGCCACTAAAACACTTGTGTGTTCATTAGTACTTTCAAGACTGGACTATTGTAACTCAATTCTGTCGGGTTCGTCACAATATTTACTCCAGAAACTTCAGAAAGTTCAAAACACAGCAGCAGCATCAGTATCCAGGATATGGGCGATAATTGTATGGTGTCTAGTGGAAAATGTACTGATCCTCCATTTTGGGAGTATGTGGCTCCCTCTCGTCCCTCTTATATCCTCTTTGGAGTGTCCCCATGAGCCAAAGAGACTTTTCCAGTCCTATGCTGAAAGTTAAAGGGACCCACTTTACAAAAACCTGAAAATTCGGAGGAAAGAATAGAATGGCCTTTTCTTCCTCCCTTTTGTAAATTCTTTTTACAGTGAGGTCACTGACCTTGTCTGATCAGAGACTGCAAAAGACAATCATTTGTTCTTTTGCAATTTGTACAAGCTAGGCAGGTAGGATGGGTATCCCAGTGGACTTTATTGTGGCCCCACTGCTCCGCTCTCTGCTTTGGCATTGCAAGAAAAAAAAATGCTGATAAACAAGAATGAAAACTTTAATGAAATTTTAGGTAAGAGTATTTGCATTGGATTATACCACAGCAGTATAAACAGCAAGGCAAGATCATATCTGTTCTCTGGTGTTGTCTCTTGTAATTTAAAGTGGACGCATAAATTAAAATAGACTCATAACTTAAAGTAGACTCAGAATGAACTTAAACTGATCTTTGTGCTATTTTTTAAATTGAAAACCACAATTTCAGTCAGGAAAAAGATTGTGCAGACCATTCCTTTTTTCATTTTTCTAATATAATAACTGTTTATAGACATCATATCCATAGTTAAACAATTCCATAATTGTTAAATATGCATGAGGATTTTTCATTGACTTCTGCAATGAAATGGTTGTTCAGTTCAGTGTGATTTTTGATTGCTGGGGTTGACCCAGTAGTTAGTTGTTTATGTCAATAACACAGCAAGCACTATGCAGCTGGAACACCCCTTGCAGTCCAACATGTTTTTGTTGAAGATTGTAAGAAAGTTGGTTTAGTCCTACCAAGACTGGCTTTTCCAAGTATAGGCGATACTCTGTATGTGTTTATTAATGAATATTAGCTGATATATATGCATGTAGCTCATGGAAAAATGCTAGTGTTAGATTTGTTATAGGTACCACCCACTTGAATTTGTAATCTTATTATTTTCCTTCTTATGATTAAGGATCATTATACTTTGCAAAATATTTATTGTCATATTTTGTGAGAAGATGTAGAATCACAAGTCAAGGTAGTTGTTATGAGAAACTGTCCCCTATATTATCTGTGATAAAACATTCTTGTTTGCCCTTTTCTCTGGGCATTTGATTTGTTGAACGTTGTACATTACTAGCATACATGTACATCAAAATGCTCATCTTATCACGCAAGATGTTTTTATGTATTTAGTGAAATCATTGTATTTTTGTAAAAAGATAACCAATATTGATTATCTTCCAAACAAATTCAATGTATGAGATGTCACCTTTGTTATTTCTGATTTATCCTTATATGCTGACTGGTTCTTTTTTCTTTTATTCTTTTTTTCTTTTATTAGACTGGTCTCCCCATAAAGACACTGGAAATAATAGATTACAGCCTGTAACCAGTCAACTTGGTGATATAACTCTGACATCTCGTATGCTGGATTTTCATGGTAGTGTGACTAAAACTTTAGCGAAGCCTAACACAGTCGCATTGGGAACACCGATTGGTAAGCTTAAATTCTATTCTCTTTTTTTTTTGTTGTCAGATCGAATCATTTTTATTAGGCTTCCTAGGATTGAGTAACTGCCATGTTGGATATATATATATATATATATATATATATATATATATATATATATATATATATATATATATATATATGTGTGTATGTATGTATGTATGTATGTATGTATGTATGTATGTATGTACAGTCAAACCCGGTTATCTCTATTACGTCGGGGGTGTAAAGAAATCGTCGACATAACTGGGTCCTGAGATATCCGGGTTCATAAAAACCGGTAATTTTAAAAATGTCCTTGAGCATTACTCCTGTCTCTTGCTGGTGTTTACTGGAATCCCCTCCCACTGCATGTTACAATAAAATAAACAAAACGCTTAATTGATAATAAAATGAAATGAACTAACCTGGTGTTGTTATCATTTATTCCTTTTTTATCATCATAAGTAATTTATTAAAGAAAAAATATATCTATGAACTCCTTATATCACATGTAGCGTATGCATCCATTACTGTAGTGTGCATCACTTATGTCAGATAACACACGACGCATTTTTATAATTGATGTGAATATTGAAAAACAAATCATGTTTGGTTGTACTCAGAGGTTTGAATATGTTATCAGATTGAAAAATGGATCAAAGAAAATCACAAACGAGAGAGTGAGAGAGAAACATCCACCGATTGCTTTCAGGCACCCGCCATTCACGCATAACGCGGTGTTAGGTGCAAAATAACTAAGATTGTATTATATCCAGGTTAATATATGACAGTATCTCGCAGATAAAGATCAATAAATGTTTTTGAAAATATATGTACATGTACATTGACTGTGAGTGCAAATGACACTCCTTTTGCTAGCATGGGTTACAAAGAGTATTTATTAAAGCAAGTTAATGTTGAGTAGACTACTTACCCCGCAGGCATCAATGCGAGTTTGTATCAATTATGATTCCAGATGGCAAATAAATAGATGCACGGGTGGTGAATAAACACATCCGGTAGCGAGCAGTAAACTAATTCTTTGAACTTACCGGCAGGATATCAAATACAAAGGTTATTTTATTGCAAAGCAAACCGACCCTGGAAACTGACTTTTGATTCTTTCAAGTGTGCCGATTCTTACATGTATTTTCTTTTCTGTTTTTTTTTTTTGCTGACTTGGGTTCCCCTTTACTGGTATTCACAGGAATTTTGAAAATAAATTAAAACAATGGAAGCCAATTTTTCTGCCAGACCTAAATAAGATATATTACAAATAAGAAAACAAAACAAAATTAAGAAGACCTCAAGCATGAGAACTAAATTATGGGGCCTCGACTGCCATTGTATAGAAGCCAAGTGCCTGAGATTATCCATTCGCGTGCATATATACGAGCATATATATGGAGTGATATTCTGCCTAGAAATATATCTGTTCTGTTTTTTTTCTGTTGACAAGTACATGTACAGTATATGCTATTTCATGAGAGAGAAAAAAATGTTCCAAAAGAGAAAGATTTCAAACCAAAACATTGAACTGGAGTATGAAATTTTGCTACAACTTGAAAAAGGCGAAAAGTGTGCTGATTTGGCAAAAAAGTACAACATTCCATCAAACACTATTTCAGGCTGGAAGAAAAATGCTGATAAAATCAAAACTACTTATGAACTTGGACAATTTGGTCCCGATAGAAAGAAAATGCGTTCCGCAAAGTTCGATGATGTCGACGAGGCAACACTAAAATGGTTTAAAAACGTCCGTGCCAAAAATATCCCAGTAGATGGCCCTCGTATCCAGCAACAGGCTGAGAAATTTGCAAAAGACTTGGGACACGAAACATGGAAAGCATCACATGGCTGGTTAGATCGTTTCAAACAGCGCAATAATATATGTTTTAAAACCGTGTGTGGAGAGAGTGCATCTGTTTCAGATGTGGCTGTTAAGGAATGGCATAAAGAAGTTTTGCCAAAAATCTTAGACAAGTTCAAGCCATGCGATATATACAATGCTGATGAAACGGGGCTATTTTGGCAATGTCTGCCTAACAAGACGATGGATTTCAAAGGAAACAAATGCCATGGAGGAAAAAAATCCAAAGAGAGAGTAACTTTGCTTTTGGCCGGAAATATGGATGGAAGTGACAAGATCAAGTCATTAATAATAGGAAAATCAGAAAATCCAAGATGCTTCAAAAACCTGAATAGGTCTTCTCTCCCCGTTGACTATAAAAGCCAGTCAAATAGCTGGATGACAGGTGATATCTTTACCAGCTGGTTACACAAGTTAGATCGCCACTTACAGTTTGAAAAACGAAAGATCGCATTGATAATAGACAACTGCCGTGCTCACCCACGTGTAGAAGGGTTACAAGCAATCACAGTGTATTTTCTTCCTCCCAATGCTACCAGTAAGCTTCAGCCACTCGACCAAGGAATAATTCAGGCTTTTAAAATCCATTATCGGAAAGCTTTAGTTTGCAATTATTTGCTTGCAGTTGAGGAAAAGCGATCCTATAAACCAACTCTGCTAGACGCCATCATGTATGCCCGTGCAGCTTGGAACAGTGTATCGCCGAAAACCATTCAAAACTGCTGGTTCCATTGGATTTTTCCGGAAATTTCTGATGAAGAATTTCACCAGCAGTGTTTAATTGCACAAGAAATTAAAGAGCCTCAATCAGATATAGGTCTTGAAGCGATGGCTGATGAGATTGCGGACTCCATAGGCATTGCTCGGGATGAATTTTCTAATTATGTTCACGTGGATGATGATGCCAATGCCTATGGTGAACTTACTGATGAGGAAATAATCCAATCGGTGACAACGAAGCAGATACAATCATGCAAGCAAGATGATGATGATGATGATGATGATCAGCCTATCACTATCCCAAGCTACAGTGAAATGGCTGAATGCATTAAAAAAATGAAATTGTTTGTGGCAAGTGTCGACGGTGCTGAGCATATGTATGAAAACGTAAGTGCTTTTGAATCGTTCGTTACAAATCAGCACCGGAGTAAACAAAAGCAGACTGATATTACTTCATATTTTCTACAAAAATAATGTAGTGCACATTATGATATGTTTATGTACTTGTGTGTTTTATAGATGTATAGATTCAAAATGAAAAAAGTATTCATTTTTTTATTCATATATAGTATGCGTTTATTGTACATGTACGTGTAGGTAATTTTACCGTATATTTTTGTATTTCCACTACATTATGTTCAGTTTATAATTCCTAGATATTTTGAAAATATTGCTGACATGTTTGGCTATTTTGTCATAAAATGCTATACAATAAATCGTCATGATATTACGCGCATATGGAGCAATTTCATGACCTGAATATTCAGCCGATCAGCACTTTTCCCTCTGCACATTGATTATTAATGTGTACATGTACATAATATTTCATTACTTGTATCTCCTTGATTGTTGTTTCTTGTATACATGTACTTCGGAACATAATTCATATCTGAAATGTACCTTAAGAAATAAAAGGGAAATGATAAAATACACATGTAGCTGACATCTAAGATTCTGTGTTTTCGTAAAATAAAGTTACATTGTAATTTGTGCACACTCTTGTCTTTGTGAATCCTTGAATATTTTATGTAGTGAACATGATATATTCTTAATAAACTAATTGATTAAGCTACTCTTACGAACCAAAAATAGAAAGAATATGAAATAAACCTGTGAGTACTGCCGTAACGGACCAAAATTGTGCCTGAAAATCGATCGCTTTTGCTGACTATTTCTTGTACAATTTCTGTGATATTGACGTTAAAAAGTTGCATTTCGTCGAATTAAGCGGGTCCACATGTTACTTCGGACCGAAACTTATGCCCGACATAACCGGATTATCGACTTAACAGAGGTCGAGATAAGCGGGTAAAAAATAGCATAACAAAGAAGAATTTTTTCGGGACCGGACCAAAACGCTCGACATAAGCGGGTTGTCGAGATAAGTGGGTTTGACTATATATATATATATATATATATATATATATATATATATATTGTATGTATGTATATGTGTGTGTCTGTCTCTGTGTGTGTGTGTGTGTGTTGGGAAAATGTCCTCTCCTCGACTCTCAAGGTCCAGGCAGAGAAAATGGCAAAAACTATGGATTCTAAATCAGATTTCATGGCAAGCCATGGGTGGTTTTGGAGATTCCAGCGCCGACATGGAATAAAACAAAATTCTTTGTCGGGAGAGATACGCTCAGCAAATCAGGAGGCCGCATCTAGTTATCCCAACCAACTCCAAGAGATACTGACCCGTGATGGATATACAGACTACCAAGTTTATAATTGTGATGAGGCTGGTCTATGCTATCGGATGATTTAAATATTTATACATATATTTTTTGTTTACATGTCTGACGTTTAGATCCATTAAAATCATGGTTGGTAATGGTTTATCTTTGTAAATTTTTTTTACATTTTACTCTATCTATCTAATCAATCTATCTATGTATCTATTTAGTGATAGCAGAATTTTATGTTTTAGATCAACACAAGTTTCGACGTTGTCATTTTTCGATATTGTTATGTAATAAGAGTTTCTGTTATGTATGTTGTGATTAGCTTTACATAACCTTCTTCTCATTTCTTGCTATGAGAAGGAATTACTCGTATGTTAAGGAGCGTCAATATCCATGGTGGTAGAGAGAGAGAGAGAGAGAGAGAGAAAATTCAGGCTCTCTTAACCGCGTGCCGTCACAATGTTAAACCAGCTACATCTGCATAATTATTTTGCCTGTAATGAGAAGCAAAACATCTATTTCCTTTGTCGGTACGGAACTGACTTTTTATTTAATTAAACAACACAAATATATTGACTACATTCTAGAAACACATCTAAAAACTTTATAATAAAAGTTCATGCAATACATATTATATTTTCCCTTTTTCAAGCTTTCCAACTTCATTTATTCGTATAACTTCTGCATTTTAGAATATTATACAAATAGTTAATTCTCAATCAATTTCAAGGTAGCAAAAAGTGTAAGATGTAATTACTGTAGTTAATGTAACAATTAATTTAAAGAAATGCATTTTACTTATTTTAAAATAGAATATTGATTTAGAATATATTGCTAGATAATATTCTTTCTTACTTAAAGAATACTTTATTTCAATATTAATTCTAACATGAAGTTGGTAGCAATCTTAACCTTACAATAAAAAGTACATAAATATAATTAAATATAAATTATTTAGAACATTTAAACATTCCGTTACAATATATTATAAATAAAAGAATTCAGTAGCAATGTTGCACACAAAACAGTTTTACTATTAAAATCTCAATCATTAAAAATACTTATTTCTAAAGAAGTTACGAATATACAATTATTTTACCTGTAAAGAGAAGGCAAAAATCTATTTCTTTTGTCGGTACGGAACTGACCTGACCCTTAAATGCGTGGTCTTTTATATGCATCCTGTGTCAGGTTAACGTACCCTTGGAAATAGATGTTTATTCTCTCATCAAGTAAAAGTCAGTTTTTCCTGGTCCAAACCAGCTTAATTTGACGTCATCTGACATAAGGTACAACTCAGATTTGTAGTTCGTTTGGCATTAGTTACGTCTGAACATGATAATCCCTAAATATTCTAAATCAGCAACATGTTTAATATATTAAGCCAGCAGCAATGTCCGTCAAACCTTAGGTACTGTCCAACATTAGACATGAACCATTCTGTATTTACGTCAGTACGGAAGTTTGTTCTGTGTTTTACCGATAAGACTTTAGGGGCTGACTGACTTTTGTAAGATTTTTGCCAGTGCCTGGTTTTACGGAATATATGTTTCACTGATAAGACTTAGAAGCTGACTGACTTTTGCTTTATAACCTATTTCCACACAATAATGTACATTCGTATAATAATGATTTAAGTTGCCAACGTTTTGCTATAAATGCATAAAACATTGCTTTAATAATACAATTTAAAGAAAATATCAATCTTATTAATTTTACTAAAAATACACTCCTAACAATATGAATGTTATCTTTTTTGATAAAATAAATCTTGATTCATTTTGAACAAACAATAAAACTAGAATGTATCCAAATCAACACAAAAAGCAGTGACGTAATACACAATGTGTTTAGCGATACACATGTTAAGAGTACTGATACCTCGTGGAATAATGTTTGTTTTTACGATCTTTTCAAGATATTTTATCCAGAAATTAAAGGTAATTTATAAAGAAAAACGAACAACACCTTTATAAAGAAATATTTATTCAGTTTTTTTTCAGCACAATTATAATACGAGTATTTAACAATGCACCTCCCCCCCTTTCGCATCTCTGTCGATGTCCCATCTCTTTATTAGTTTTTTTTAATAGGTCCCTCGGTAACTCGCGCCCTTGCTTATAGTGCGGTCGATGTTTTTGGACCCTGTTGTGCACGAGTTATCGAGGGAGCGGTGTAGAAGGAATTTCTTGTGCTGCACCAAGACCAGATCTCTTTTTTTTTTACTCCTTCATGCAACCATGGTAAGGTGTTTAATCTGCAGCCATGGTAAGGTGTTTGATCTGCATATATTTTCTACATGGGATTAGGTATGCCTTATTAGCAAAAGATACATAGATTTTGCTGGAAAAGAATTATTTTCAGAATGAAATAAATAATCAAATTAAACACAATATTGTGATATCAAAGTAGAAGTAGATACTGATATTATGTTCTTTGTTATGTGAGAGCTTCCATACATTTTACAAAACTGTACTCTTAACATCATCCTATGGGCACCTTTACTACCCTTAAATAAACTAATAATTGTTGCTCAGAAATTTAATGAATGTTACTAAAATAGTTGCAACAAAGTTTCTTCGTTCCTAATTGTTGAGTAATCTTCACATTATCTGTCATCACAAAAACTTCCAGAATTATTGTTCAATTGCTTTGGAGTTTTACTATGGCTGATAGTCACTGTCTTGAGTAAAAAAAAAGTACACATCAGGTTGAATTACTATCAGTGCAAGGGTAGGTACCGGTAATAACTATTTGCTGATATGCATTACTTTATTGTGACATCATTGTGCATTACACTGAATCCGATTTCATATAGACCTTACCTCTTTGTTAACCTTGTCCAAAAATGTCACATCTCTTTCTCTGGACATTCTCTGGCATTTGTATAATGATCTCTCAAAGAATATTGATTGATGAGGAGTGATCACCATTTAAAAAGGATGTATAATCATATCATGAAAAATAACACCCATAGCTGAAATGGTCAATTCTGAACACATACATGACCTGTATGACTTGTACTTAGGATTATACCATTGAATACCATAATGAATGATATTGCCTGACAAATTCAACTTAAGTGCATGGTCTTTGTTATATCTATATTACTAGTAGATATCACATAAATTTAAATTTTGAAGAAAACATATTTGCATTCCTAAAGAAGTGGAGTTTGATGGTATGTTGGTCAACTCTAGTTGTCACAAGTTCTCATTTCTTATTTATTTTCTCATCTTAAAAGCTGACATTTTAGCAAATAAAAAGTCCCAATTGCAGCATGTAGTGACAACTTTCATTGGTTTGAAATGTGATTTCATTAGTGCTTAACATGATGATAAGAAGTACATGTATGTAATAAACCAGGTACTCAAGTGCATTGTGTAATGGTGACTTGATACAAATATTGGATATGTTTCTTCTTGTAGTACCAACAAATTAAACTTGTGGCATTTGCCACTTATTAAAAAACCCATGTTTTGAAGAGTAGGATGAAATATATTTGTTATTAACATAGAAAAATACCCTCTTTTTAACAGAAGGTTAACTAAACATGAACGACAATTTATCATTTGGCATTGACAAAAGAAATATGTACCTGTTAAAAGCACAAAAGGAACTGACATTACGGTTGTTGTTGGTGTCATAGGGTTTAATGGCATTTTTCAGCACAAAATAGGCCATACATGGCAGCCTGTATTAATGATGGAAGAAGAACCCTAGAAAGAACCACAGACCACTTGACTACTCGGGGTCTCGACATTGTGATGGTTGTGACCTGAAAGTTTACTCTTGTAAAACACATGTATGGAGTTAAGCATACAAGTATTTTGTATGTTTTGCCCCATTGCAAGTGTCATGGGGACTTCAGTTAACATTGTTTGTATTTCAGACAGACTGTGACCTTTTTGTCTCATCTCCTTGTAATAAATAGATACATAAAAGGTAGCAACCAGTTCTATGTTATATTGTTAGATCATACTGTTTTCTTGTCTTATTAAACTTAAGTAGGCATTTCAAAAAATGACTTTCATGAATGTGTAAGCTTAAAACTTGATGTTTTTTAAGCTGCTTTTTAATTAGATGGACTGGCATAAGTTTTGTCCGTTTTTGTTGGTTCCAATGGCTTTGAAAGACCTATATTTGAGTCAAATAACTATGGTCCAGAAGTTGAAAAAAGGCACACATATATTCTGAATGATGCCTTGTCCACACATTTCTGAATCACAAATCAATAAGATAAAAATCTAAAGTAGAATGTAGGTTATGGATAAATTAATGTCATCAGTAGTGCAAATCTTGGCTGGTTCTTCAGCATGGATGAGCAGGGTGGGGGTGGAGAGAAAATTTTTGCAAGAAAACAGTTTCTCATCCTGTGAATACAAATGAAACAATGGAAACATGCAGGTAGATAGTGCTTGCCCTTATGGACATTTACCCAGCAGGTAGTTAGTGCAGCTTGCTGCCATGCATATTTATCTTTCAAATAGAGAGTGCAGTTTGCCTCCATGCACATTTACCCTGCAGGTAGATAGTGCACCTTGCCTCCATGCATATTTACCTTTCAGGTGGATAATGTAGCTTCTCCCCATCCTCCCCTGCAAATTTACCCTGCAGGTAGATAGTGCAGTTTCCCCCCTGCACATTTACCCAGCAGGTAGATTTTGCATCTCACTCCCCATGCACATTTACCTTTCAATTGAATTAGTGCAGATTGCCTTCATGCACATTTATCCTGCATGTAGATAGTGCAGCTTGCCCCCATGCATATTTACCTTTTAGGTAGAAAGTGCAGCTTGCCCACATGCACATTTAAAAGTTGCAGAAAGATAACTGTACAATGGGGGAGGGGGGGCACAGTGTTTCATGTTGTGCCTAGGTTGACAATGGGAGACATTTTTTATGAAGACAGGATGCTGTAGGTGGGCAGTTGTCCCATGTTTGCCCATATGATGTATTTAGTTTTTGGACAGACTACTTCCTCCTTCCCTGAAGTAATGCCCTAAGTAGCTGATATTTTATGACAAATAGACTGACAGGCCTCTTATCTTCACCTTGAGTTCTCATAGTCAGTTGATGTTGACAGCATGATTGATGTTACCTTGCCTGTTCCATGTACAGTCAGATGAGCAGGAATCTAGTCATATGATGTGTAGAAAGTAAAACGTGTGACCCAATTAAAAACAAGGATACACCTATCCTACACCTCATCACCAAATATCTCTGCCATCCCACTGGGACTTCCAAACAGTGGCAGTTACTTTACATTACCTGATTTATAGAACACGCTATAACTCTGTTTATTTCCAAATAATATGCAACTATCTTTATATACATACAAGAAAATGTATTGATTTATTTCAACTTTTTGTATGCTACTGTTAATTGCAATGAAAAATTGACATCAGTGTGAAACCATTTAGCTGATGAAAATTTTGCTCATCAGTTGGAGGTATACCTTTTTGTAAACCGCTTATTTCCTTTTGTATGTGTATCAGGATTTTAAAATGTAGTACCAGTAAATAGTTTTTGGGCAGCATTCATTATTTTTCATGTGATAAGTAACAACTTGGATATGGGATACTTTTGATACAATTTGATTTTCATGTATGTATATTTCAGAGATTGTTAAAAATTATGCCAAGACGTTGATGTTACTACATTTTAAACTTACTTTTAAATTCAAATCCCTTTTTTTGGGGAATAAGCTTGGGGGAATAAATCTTGTTTATCTCAACAAGAAAGTTCACTTTGAGAAACCTCATCTTTAGGTAGCAAAGAACTAGGTAAATAGTACCAGGCAGTAGGTACTATTATGACTATTATTCTCAGATATTATGGTGGTAACATGGGCCCCATTTTTATTTGAAACAGGTTTCATAGCATCAGAAAGTGCTTAGATACAGGTAAACCCCACACTGTCACTAGCATGTTAATTGGGTCCATTATGTACAAATTTGTGGTAGATCGTTTATGTACAGGTGGGATATGGAATAAAAAATAATAAAACACTCCAATCAAATTAATGTAATAATTTGCTACCTGTAATTCATTCAGATTAAATTGCCTCATGTTTGAGTAAAATTACTCATTGCGGTGCAAAAACATTAAATATGGTCAGTAAGCTTGACATTTTGTAATTTTACTGAATTACATGTTTGCCATCTTGATTAATGTTTTATGTTGTGACAGGGAATAAGAGACATTGAAGACAAAAACTTGAGAGCTGTGACACGACATTGCTATATTCGAATTCATGTTTTAATAAAGAGTGTTATAGCCTGGCTTCCCAATACCAATCTCCATGGTAATACATTTTTAAGTGTAGAACGGACACACTTGTTTCAGCAACATTTCAAATTTTACTTCCGAGACTGTTCATGTTTTGGTCACGATTCAAGAAAGACTCCATAGAAAGGCTTCATCATTGAAATTGATGTCATGTTAAGGCAAGATGAAAGAAAGGCTAGTTTAGTTGTATGATCTAATTATAGAGAATGCTTTTTACAGCCTTTTTTTTATATGCCCACCATTCTATACTCTTATCATGTTACAAAGTTTTCCATTCATGTGTTTGTTTGTCACTGCACAATATATTTAAATCTCCCAAAATCTGCCATTAACAAATCTTGCAAGTAACTTGAATTTGGGTCAATGAAGAACCCAACTGATTACAGGCTCAAAGGATTAATTAGTATGCTACAGAGATTTATAGCAGTGTAATTTTTGTTTTGGCTGTATTAAATAATGTGACAGAGATAATATTGTGTTTTCTGGCAGCATCAGTGGCATCAGCTAAATTAAGACAGTCCATCTTTTATGTACATTGGTTATACATGACAGCAAGTTTCATGTGATAACACTGCATTCTGCATATGGTAATGATTGCCTACACTGATTACTACATCACCCCTACATGTGTTCTTGCAGGGTTTTTGATCCTCAGTAGATCCCATTTGCATGAGGAAATGGTACTTGAAAATGAGAGAATATTTAAAAAATTCAAATCCGACATATCCTTCTTGATTTGAAGAAAAAAAGAATCCAGTGGTAGCAAAATATAATTAATCAGTGTTTTGTAATTAATCAGTGTTTTGTAATTTATCAGACAGGAAATTCAACAGTGTTGAGACCTTAGCAATTGGTTTTCATTTTTGTCACATTAACTACCAGTCTTTGGGTGTAGAATGAACAATTTAATAATATATTAATGTTCAGCATCATTACTTTAGGAAATATTTGGAGGTGAAATGATTCACTAATGAATCTTATGTATCAGTAACTATGCCATTACAATGAAGATGGTGAAAAATTGATACAAAATGACTCTTATTTTATACAGGTTAGTTAAATCTTCAAGGGTCACGAACAAAGTTCAGTTATTTACCATTTTTAAATTGAGAATTGATCACAATGAGCTGTTTTGGTGGTTTTGCATCTGAACCAAAGGATTTGGTGTTGTTAGTCATCACTCGCACACCCATTCTAGATAACATTTTCTTGCAAGAGGACATGTGCTTTTCATGTTTTTATGATATTGCCATGAAGTCTTCTAAATTTAATTGGAATATATATATATTCTTTTCTCAAACTTTCTGCATCAAAGGAAGCATGAACATTTGATCTGTGTGAGTTCAGTTACAATAATAACTACTTTTGTAACAGTTGCATTTGTTAGGGCATGTGTTCAAGAATATTTATTGGCAAATAAATCTTTCATGAATAGACTTTTTAGTGAAATCTAAATCTTTCATGAATAGACTTTTTAGTGAAATCTAAATCTTTCATGAATAGACTTTTTAGTGAAATCTAAATCTTTCATGAATAGACTTTTTAGTGAAATCTAAATCTTTCATGAGTAGACATATTTAGTGAAATCTAAATCTTTCATGAATAGACATATTTAGTGAAATCTAAATCTTTCATGAATAGACTTTTTAGTGAAATCTAAATCTTTCATGAATAGACTTTTTAGTGAAATCTAAATCTTTCATGAACAGACTTTTTAGTGAAATCTAAATCTTTCATGAATAGACATATTTAGTGAAATCTAAATCTTTCATGAACAGACTTTTTAGTGAAATCTAAATCTTTCATGAATAGACATTTTTAGTGAAATCTAAATCTTTCATGAATAGACATATTTAGTGAAATCTAAATCTTTCATGAATAGACTTTTTAGTGAAATCTAAATCTTTCATGAATAGACATATTTAGTGAAATCTAAATCTTTCATGAATAGACTTTTTAGTGAAATCTAAATCTTTCATGAATAGACATATTTAGTGAAATCTAAATCTTTCATGAATAGACATTTTTAGTGACATCTAAATCTTTCATGAATAGACTTTTTAGTGAAATCTAAATCTTTCATGAATAGACATATTTAGTGAAATCTAAATCTTTCATGAATAGACTTTTTAGTGAAATCTAAATCTTTCATGAATAGACTTTTTAGTGAAATCTAAATCTTTCATGAATAGACATATTTAGTGAAATCTAAATCTTTCATGAATAGACTTTTTAGTGAAATCTAAATCTTTCGTGAATAGACATATTTAGTGAAATCTAAATCTTTCATGAATAGACATATTTAGTGAAATCTAAATCTTTCATGAATAGACATATTTAGTGAAATCTAAATCTTTCATGAATAGACTTTTTAGTGAAATCTAAATCTTTCATGAATAGACTTTTTAGTGAAATCTAAATCTTTCATGAATAGACATATTTAGTGAAATCTAAATCTTTCATGAATAGACATTTTTAGTGAAATCTAAATCTTTCATGAATAGACTTTTTAGTGAAATCTAAATCTTTCATGAATAGACATATTTAGTGAAATCTAAATCTTTCATGAATAGACTTTTTAGTGAAATCTAAATCTTTCATGAATAGACTTTTTAGTGAAATCTAAATCTTTCATGAATAGACATATTTAGTGAAATCTAAATCTTTCATGAATAGACTTTTTAGTGAAATCTAAATCTTTCATGAATAGACATATTTAGTGAAATCTAAATCTTTCATGAATAGACATATTTAGTGAAATCTAAATCTTTCATGAATAGACATATTTAGTGAAATCTAAATCTTTCATGAATAGACTTTTTAGTGAAATCTAAATCTTTCATGAATAGACTTTTTAGTGAAATCTAAATCTTTCATGAATAGACATATTTAGTGAAATCTAAATCTTTCATGAATAGACATATTTAGTGAAATCTAAATCTTTCATGAATAGACTTTTTAGTGAAATCTAAATCTTTCATGAATAGACTTTTTAGTGAAATCTAAATCTTTCATGAATAGACATATTTAGTGAAATCTAAATCTTTCATGAATAGACTTTTTAGTGAAATCTAAATCTTTCATGAATAGACTTTTTAGTGAAATCTAAATCTTTCATGAATAGACATATTTAGTGAAATCTAAATCTTTCATGAATAGACTTTTTAGTGAAATCTAAATCTTTCATGAATAGACATATTTAGTGAAATCTAAATCTTTCATGAATAGACATATTTAGTGAAATCTAAATCTTTCATGAATAGACATATTTAGTGAAATCTAAATCTTTCATGAATAGACTTTTTAGTGAAATCTAAATCTTTCATGAATAGACTTTTTAGTGAAATCTAAATCTTTCATGAATAGACATATTTAGTGAAATCTAAATCTTTCATGAATAGACATATTTAGTGAAATCTAAATCTTTCATGAATAGACTTTTTAGTGAAATCTAAATCTTTCATGAATAGACATATTTAGTGAAATCTAAATCTTTCATGAATAGACTTTTTAGTGAAATCTAAATCTTTCATGAATAGACTTTTTAGTGAAATCTAAATCTTTCATGAATAGACATATTTAGTGAAATCTAAATCTTTCATGAATAGACTTTTTAGTGAAATCTAAATCTTTCATGAATAGACATATTTAGTGAAATCTAAATCTTTCATGAATAGACATTTTTAGTGAAATCTAAATCTTTCATGAATAGACATATTTAGTGAAATCTAAATCTTTCATGAATAGACTTTTTAGTGAAATCTAAATCTTTCATGAATAGACATATTTAGTGAAATCTAAATCTTTCATGAATAGACTTTTTAGTGAAATCTAAATCTTTCATGAATAGACTTTTTAGTGAAATCTAAATCTTTCATGAATAGACATATTTAGTGAAATCTAAATCTTTCATGAATAGACTTTTTAGTGAAATCTAAATCTTTCGTGAATAGACATATTTAGTGAAATCTAAATCTTTCATGAATAGACATATTTAGTGAAATCTAAATCTTTCATGAATAGACATATTTAGTGAAATCTAAATCTTTCATGAATAGACTTTTTAGTGAAATCTAAATCTTTCATGAATAGACATATTTAGTGAAATCTAAATCTTTCATGAATAGACTTTTTAGTGAAATCTAAATCTTTCATGAATAGACATATTTAGTGAAATCTAAATCTTTCATGAATAGACATATTTAGTGAAATCTAAATCTTTCATGAATAGACTTTTTAGTGAAATCTAAATCTTTCATGAATAGACTTTTTAGTGAAATCTAAATCTTACATTTGTAGACTTATTTACAGAGTTCCCACACTATTGGGAAATCATGAAGAGTCTAGAAAAATGGTTATTTGTTTTCCAATTGTGAAAAGTCTTTAAGTTTACCAAATATTGATGAAAGTAGAGAAAAACCCAGGAATTTTCTGGCACCAATTGACACCTGAAACAATCATGTATTTGAGTTGTAACTAAACTGGTTGTGAGTTAAATTTATCAAGTTCTAACCAGAATATTCGGAGAGTGCAGTATGGATCATATGGATGCTTGCAGTAAATATATATGCTGAATCTATCCAAAGCTTAGTGACTTAGATTCATCTAGTAGACTTTTATTTTCAAAGTTAGCTTGATATCCATATCTTTTGTTACATAGAAGGTATGAAAACCAGTCTAGCATGACAAGAGGCCAACATAGTCGTGACAAGGCGTATCCGCTTATCGGATGGCTGAGCAAACTTAAACATTGTTAGATCGAGTGATACATGCATGGAATCAATATAAAACTTACTTATTTTCTCAGAAATTGCAAAGTATTAAAATCATGTCTTTAATCTGCTGAAAGACGAGACAAAACTATGGCATTGATGAATGTTGTAGAGAAAAATGTTTAAATGAAAGTCGAATGCTGGTTGTAATAAAAATGCAGATATGAAAGAACACAAAATTCTCCATATTTATATATTCCGAGAACAATTTCTGGAATTTTGTTGTATCACATGACTACCAAGTTGACATGTGCTCTCTGCTTGATAAATCAGATAGGTCAGATTGCTGGCTTTTTCAAAAAGTATCTGACTTTTACATGTATTTAATATAACTAAATTTCTATCACTGGTTTCATGACGGTTTACCCCATGGACCCAGGGTTCATGTTGGAAGTTTGAAATGTAATTGCAGATCTAAACCTCATGTAGAAGTCAGTTACCCAGTTTAAATGCTGTATTATGGATTACATGTATAATAAAGTTTTGTACTGACAGGGAAAGTACCAAATTGATTGCATGATATCTTGTCTTTTTGTTGTGTGAAACCTTTGACCCAAGCTATGGTGAACCAGGGGCTAGTTAAAGGGATTCAGATCAAGCATGTGAATAATATTCTCAAAGACCATTAGTTTGACACTTATAAAGATCCATTTTAATGATGTCCCAATGTTTGACTCCCAATGACAAGCCCCTCCTAGTTATTAGGAAATCATAGGTCACATTGTAATTCTGAGTGTATGTGATTTGGATTTTAATGTAGCTTTAACAATTTTTCAGTTATATCGCTATGATGTCTGCATTGTGGCAGTTTACAATGGCAGTTTACATTGATGTTTAGCATTGGGGCATCATGCTGCAGACATGTAATATGTCTCACCTAGTCACATTATCCTGACACCAGTATGACCAGTCCTAACACTATCAGTTTAATGGTGAGCGCCAAGCGAAGCAGCTGTTGATACCATTTTTTGAAGTCTTTGGTATGTCTGGGCCAGGGATTGAACCCACAACCTCCTGCATCCAAGGTGGCATCTATAACCACTAGGCCACTGGAGCTGTTGAGTTTAATTCTGAAACCTTCATGCAAATTGGGAAACAATGTGAAGTCTTGTTCCATGTTTGTCCAGTTTGCTTATATCATGGACAGTTAAAAGAATTTGCAGCTACAGATATATTCCAAAGCCTTGAACTTATTCCCAGGGACAGCATGTTAACCTTTTGACCTTTGCCCTTTATCTTCAGGGGTTCAGAGAAACCATTCTATGCATAAATACTTGCAAACTCCTTTGGTTTGATTAGCATGTTGACTTGTCTTCATGATGTCCATTATTAAGGCCCTCCCTCTTACTGTCTGCAGGACCCTGGGTCAACCACAGACGTGGAGTACATATCCAGTACTGTTGGAACTGGATAGGAAACGGGAAGCATAATCAACAAAGAGCATTTGTTGTATTTTGTTTTATGTTTAACCTTGCCTCTTGGTGTGTGCGTGTGTATGTGTGTGCAAATCCTGTGGTTGCATGGAAATTCCAAAACCTTGCTACAAATCTACACACAAGTCACATGCCAGTTTTGACCACTCCATTATGAATGCAACATCTGTAATGCATCACAAAGAAGTGTTCCATGATTGATGTATTGGCAGGACATTATTCCTTTTAAAATATATGTATAATTAGGATTAAAGTCAGTTAACCAGAAACATTTTGTGCTGTGGCCTCCTTCCATGTTTTTTTTATATATAACATTATAGGTACCATTGTATAGTACAATTTATTAGGGACCAACAATTGAATTTTCTGGGGAAAGGAGGGGCTTTGTTTTTTCTGGGTTTTTTAATTTACATTCTGTCTGACATAGCTGGGGAAAATATTTTGTTCTGACTTCAAGCAAACTACCAGCATAGGCATTATACTGTTAAAAAATAAGTTATCTTGAGGTACCGTAAAAAAATGTATCTCTGCTAAAAAAGAATGTCAAAATGAGGTGTGTTGACATTAATGCCTCAGTTTACTAGTTACACTATTGATATAATAGGCAGCAAATCTTCAAGCGGATTGCTAACACCCAGGGCAAGACATTTTTTGGAACCTGTAAACATGAGACACCCTGACTCAACAAACAATAAAATATTTGGTGGACTAGAGAAATTATGTAGAATTCAGACAAAATACTTTTATGAAAAATTTGGGATAAATTTTGCTTTTGCAGAGGAACACATGTACTTGACACATTAACATACACTAGTAAATAACGAAATAAAATTGCATTTTATTTGTCATTTTAATCCAAAAGTTGGATTTTGTATAGATATCTTTATATACGTCCTTTACAAACTTTACTTCTTGGCTTAATAAGAACCAATTCCAGTGTATAAATTTGCCAATCACTGAATACGATATTTCTGTCTGTGCACTTTCATTTATTGATCCTTATGTGTGCATGTGTGATTTATTCTTCTTAGAGCACTTGTTGTCAATTTGACATTTGTCAGTGAAGCTAAAATATCAATGTTTATTTTCTTTCATAATTTATGGATGTCTTCATTTTTTCATTTTAGCATTAAAAAAAGCACAACAGCAGGCAATTCAGTCATTACCATGGCAACAGGCCTCTCAGATGCAGCAGCCACCTGTTTCTATGGCACCCCAAATAGTGTCTTCTCCATTCCAGTCACTTCAGCAGGCTCCACCTTCCATCACGTCATCTCAGCTTCCTCCTCACTCAGTCTCATTGCAGGTAACAGGTCACATTGGTATAGAGAGTAATGAAATGGCAAATAAATGAATCAAAGCCGTCTTTCAGTCACCCATTTGCTAATGGAAGATTCTATATACCGACTTCAAATATTGTATAAATCTGCATGTTTGTCATACTTGACAAATTATGTGAAATGAAAAACTCCAAAAACTCAGAAAATACAGCCTGCCTTTGAGGCGTGACATCCCATTTATAGATCAAATTGGAAAGAGAAGGTGATCTTGTGCTGATTGCTTGTTAGGTACACATAGACCTGACTTTTGTTGGGTGAACATCTACCAGAATACATTCTCTGCCAGTGTTGACTGACAGTGAAGATGTTTTTGTTGAGCACATTGAATTACATGTTTTGTGGCAGAAGCATTTTGACAAAAACTGAATGAAGAAACTTTATGATGATATACCACCCAAGAAAATCTTGAACTTTTTTTTAGAATGTTAACATTTTTATATTTTGTTTTTATCATACCTCTCTCTCTCTCTCTCTCTCTCTCTCTCTCTCTCTCTCTCTCTCTCTCTCTCTCTCTCTCTCTCTCTCACACACACACACACACACACACAAACACACACACATGGAAATTATCTTAATTTCTTTCTAGCTAGCATCAGATGCAAATTTTATGTTTGCCAACAGGTTATTATGCAAACTTTATGGGGTAAGGTGATGATGTTAACAAAATTATATGGGGTTTGGGGTTAAAGTGAGAATTCTGATGAAGGTATTTTGATATTACAGCATACTAGAAGCATCAAAATGAGAACCAACAGAACATTTTCTTGTGATTGCTAAGAAATTTCTATGCCAACTACTGATAATGGAATTGTTAATTAAAACTAGAACATTCATTTTTAAATGTCTAAATGCATATGATCTCTGAATTTTAGCTTCGCATTTTATTTTCAACTTTGCAGTCCCCCCAGCTTCCAGCATCAATGATAACAAGCACAGGCTTACAACCACTGCAGGTGCCAGCATCTTTACAGTCAGTTGGCTCACTGCAGCCAGGGGGACAGCTACAGCCTACCATGGTCTCAATGCAAACAGGTCCTCAGTTACAGCATGGAGCCCAGCTACAGCCAGGTTTTACAATTCAGCCTGGAGGTCCTCAATTACAGGTGTGACTACCACTTGAATTTTTCTTTCATTCCACAGTGTTGATTCCAAAGTTTTGGTCACTAACAACTATTTTCGATGTTAAAACCAGCAATATTAAACGTTTTAATGAACCAGTTTTTATCACTATTTTATTCATGTTCAACACACAGTAACCAATTTTTTAAATACATTTTCTTCAGAGAAAGGGGCGATTCACACCAATGTTATGAGCAGGTTTGCAAGTTATCAGGGTGCATATCATTGAGGGAGCAGAATTTATATTGAGAATCTGGTTTTATAGTACTGACATTCAAATTTCACATAGATATGTTGGCATTGCTATACATGGATTTCAGAAGTTTTACTGCATTTACATGTTACATTTTGCACAGGTTAATAGGTTCCGTGACGATACATGGGATAAATAATACTGATTTTTCTTAAAAACAATGAATTTCTAGTGAACTTCACTTATGCACAGTTAATAGTTCACCATTTAAGTAAATTTCATTCAGCACCTAATATCATACCAAAGACTGTATAAAAAAATGGTACTAATAGCAGCCTCGCTTTGCACTCAGCATTCAGAGGTTATATGTTAGGACTTATTGCCCTGGTGTCAGGATAATATGACTGGCTGGTTGCTAGACATCACTATAAACTGCCACACTGCAGACATTGTAGTGATATGACTAAAAAATTGTTAAAGCTACATTAAAAATCTGAAACACACACACACACACACACACACACACACACACACACACACACACACACACACACACCTAATATTGAATATGTTATGCCTGTTATGATTGTTTAAAAAAATTGATAAGTGATGTGAAAAACTTAGAGTAACAAATTGACCAAATTGTCTGTCAAGAATAAGTCACTTTGAACTTAAAAAATAACTTTCTAACTTTTGAATAAAATTCCATCTTAATTGAAGCAACTCTATAGATACAAAATGCTGAATAAAAATAATTGGTTAAATAGTGGAATTATCAGTGGCAGCTGATTGGATGATGCAGTTGTGCAAGACATGTTAGCCTGGATGTCCCCAGTTGCAGTTATTGTCCCCGGACCGGATTCAGTATCAGATCTAGATCACTTTCTTAGAAACCACAGAAAATAACAAAATAAGAGATGATTAGCTAAATCTATGTAAATTCATGTGTTTGGATTTAAAAAGGGATATTTGGCTTTCAAACTTATAACTGTTCACAATTTTACTTTTGCCCCGTAATTTATTTGTGTGATATCTTGTGACTTATTCAGTAACCTGATATCTTACAGTCTGGGGGTCCCCAATTACAGTCAGGAGGTCCTCAGATGTTGCCTGCTGATCAGCTTCAGCAACAGATCTCAGTGCTACAGCAACAAATTCAGCAACATCAGAACATGATGGACCAGCAGATCAAACAGTCTGAGCAGAATTTGAGTGCACAGTACAATAGCTTGATGCAGCAGCAACAGGTTTGTCAAATTCTCTTCTTGCAAAATTCTTTATCCCTTCTTAGCCACTACCCAGCACTGTATACTCAGAACAAGTTTTTGTCCATTGATTAGCTATGGATTCAGGTAGATTTCAGGAACTAGGATGTTAGAGTTTGTGGACAAGATTCTGTTTTAAGTGTCATGACTCTTCTTTTTTTTATATGGAAATATACACTCCTATACATATTTATTTTCCTTGATAAACGTTTTATGCTTGAATGATATTTGACTAGCAAATTTGCCTTGTTATTAAATTTACACTGAAGATGTTTTTTTCTTTGTAGATTATTTTTTAGTAGGATCAGGATCATGGTCAAAATCTAGGACATGATTAATATTTTTCAGCCAGGCTTCTTTTTAGACAATATTAGTGGGGCTCATTAATCTGGGGTCGTTTGGTTGTATTCTTGAAACGTTTGGAATTGTTATAGGCCACCTTATTTGGGTTTCTATGGCCAACTATGTTTATTTGAATGGCCTTTTTATTTTGATTATATTTCTTGGCAAGTATTGGCCCTTGAGTTTAAATAATTTGGAAAAAATGAGTCTTGAGCAGTACCCCCTTCAACAATCCCTTAAAGTCTGATTGTTATACCATTAGGGCCTACTTTTACAAATTACAGACCTCTGAAAATGCTGTTTGTTTGAATATGTTGGCAAATGTTACCTTTACATTAATTGAACTTGAAATGTTGAAACATAATGAGAAATAATTTGCTACTATACCATAAGTACCTATATACTCATTTAGAAGAGGCCAGTTACAACAATATAGACCCAGATCTGCCATTGCATATTGTACTAATACATTAGGGTGTATGTTGTTTGTTGTACTGATTACTCTAAATAAACTGCATCTATCCAGATCTGCCAGCACATTATACAGTGGCAGATTAAGGTTTGTGCAGTTTGCAAAGGACCCCAATTTAAATGAGTATATAAAATAAATTGGCAATTTCTGGTACAATTATTTTTTTTTTAAATTCAATATTTAACATTTTTTTAACAAATGCATGTCCAGCAATTCTGCAAAAACTACCTGCAATTTTAGTGAGGAGTCTGGAATGACATACATACAGACTGGTGAATATTCTTGATACATGTTGATTCTTATTTTGGTACTCCACTGTATGATATTTCAAATGAAAGTCTGCATGAAAAGATTTTGTAAAGATATGGGATATTATTTTTTTTTATCTTTACTGTAGTGGTTATTTAGTCATTCATGTCTGTAAATGTCTTCCTGTTGACATGTCCATCTGTCTGATTGCCTGTTGATATGTCCATCTTTTTGCCTGCCTATTGACATTTATCTGTCTACCTTTTGACATGTTCATCTGTCTGTATGCCTTTCAAGGGGCCCCAAGTGACCATGTGGTCTAAAGTGCTTGCTGTTTGCATCACTGACATTTCACCTCTGTGTTGGTTCAAGTTTTAGGCTTGGCCTATGTGAGTCAGTGAGAAAGCTTGCCAGTAGTTTCCTTGGGTTTGATGGTTCTTTCTGCGGTTTTCCTTGGTTTCTCCACCAGTTATACTGGTTGCCACATATAGCCTCTCTTGTGCTGAGAAATAGCATTAGTTAGTTTGAGGAACATGTTTTACTTTAATAAAAATCATGATCCAAAGGTAGGATTTTGAACTGCAACCTTCGTTGTAAATTGTATTAAGAATACTGACTAGTCTGTTCTGCAATGAATTGACCTTTTTTCAGTAAGCCTCCTTTTGAAGATTACAATCAGTTGTTTACACATTTTCTAGACTGTTGGTTAGTGTATATATCTTGCAATAATGCTTGTCTTGTTGAATTTTTTGAAAGATTTTTGTGTGACATTAGTTGATACTGATAATTTCATGTCAAATTTTTCTGTATAGTTTTACAATGTGAAGTTTGTTAAGCAATAAAGGCAAGTCATATTCTAGTTTAATGAAAAAGTAAAAAGATCAATTTGAGTACACATGTATGTTTTTTTTTAATTATATAGTCCCAGATTGAAGATGCCATCTTGCAGATTCAGAATGAGAAAATAACAAAGCTTTACCATGAGTGTGATATTGTGGAGGAGGAGTTCGACAAAGCTGTTCAACCAATCATAGAGTCCTGCACAAAGGATGCCATTCTGGTAAGAAATTCTATTGCTTCTTAAAATGTTGCTGATGTATTATCCCAGTCATTGTTATCTGCACAGATAAAAGCAAATATTCATAAGTATAGAATGTTTAGTTCTTGACCATTCTTTTCTAAGCAACAATTTGCAGTTGGTTTTGTAGCACCTACCTCCAGGGGAGGAGGCTAAGGGGACAACATTTTGCTTATATGTACGTAAGTTGAACATTCTTGGTATACTTCTTGTTGAGCACGTGAAATAAATCCTCATCATTATGACAGGATGAAACCAGTTTTTATTGAATCAAGCAAAAATAGTTAACACAAATGTGTGAAGATGTTTATTAATGCAGATATATGGTGAATGAATTTTTGCGACACTAACCCACACCCTTCCATCTCTTGAAAACTATACTACAACAACTAAACATCAGAGTTCAACAACAGTTGTTACAAAATAGTTAGAAGAATGGCCATCATTTCAGCTTTGAGATGACTTTAGTATATTTTTTTTTACAATGGTTACTCATGTATAGGTGAGATGCATAATCATTGACTGCATACTGCTTGTAAATTTAGTTGGACAACTAAAATCATGAAAATTTTATTCCTGTGTCAATGGTATACCACTGTGTCATATCACCACTGTACAGGTCTTGAAGGCTGTATGTAAACATGTTGTATTGACTGAATTATCCAATTTTTGTATAGTACTGAAATATTATGACTCACTTTATAATTTCACGGACTAAAGTGTCATTGTACAAGTTTGCCCATCTGTCGGTAGACAAAATAGTTTGCACAATAAAATTCTAGTTTTACTCAGACTACATATTTTCCTTTCCCATGGGTAGAGGCAGAAGTTTGTGACTTTTGGTTTGGTTTGTCCAACATTACTGGAGCTTAAATGGTTATTTTTTTTTTGTATGACAAGCCAAACTTTCACAGCCAGATTTTCATCCGATTTCATTGATAAAGTGCACTTGGACATGGGTGGCTTCTTATTAATTCAACAGTTTCTTAAGGTTTTTGGTTCAAATTTTTCATTAGCATACATTTCCTAAACCCTTGATAAGATTTTATCATAAATAGCTTGAGTCATTACGAAGCTAAGGCAGTTCATTCTATGGCTTGATGTTGATCTTTATAACTTAGGTTTTGGTTCATGCTTTTAGCTCACCTGTCTGTAGTGCTAAGTGAACTTGAGATAAGGCCCTGTGTTCATTGTGCATCTTGAATCATGTGCTGTGCATCCATCTGTCTTCAGCTGTTTGTTTGTTACCTCGCTGAAGTCAATATTTCTGATCTGATTTTAATCAAACTTGGAATATGGGTTTGTATCATCAAAGTTTGCTAAGTTTAGTAATGAGCAAGACATATGCATATTAAGGAGGTGGTCTTGCATCTCATTGGTTAACCTTGTTGCCTCTTTGAAGGCCATATTTGATTTTGAGTATTGGGTCAACCAGCATGGGTATGTGAGAAGGCTCACAAGTAGTTTCCTGTGGGTTTTTTTCTGAGTTCTTTCACCATAAAAAATACTGGTCATGTACAGCCTATCATGTGCTGTAAAAAGACATTATACCAGAAAATCTGAGACAAAGTCAAACAAGGAAGGATGCAGCCAATAGACATAGCCATGTAAAGTTTTGTATGCTTTCTTTTGTGTTATTTTGTTGCATCTTTATTGTATCCCATTTGTTAATTGCCTTTGACAAAGACTTGATGAGAGTTGAAAGCAGTGAGGGAAGTTAAAAAGAAGTTGTTTTGCACTATTCATTGTCAGTTTTGTCCCCACAGGCACACACACAGACACACACACAGACACACACAGGTGCATATTTGCATTAACATGGCATTTCTCCAGGGTGTTCAACATGCTTCAGCGAGCATGGAGAGCACAGAACTTTGAAGTTTTAGTCACTAATAAACATGGCCAAGAATTACAAGCTTAAAAAAAATCTCAACATAAAATGGAGTATACTATATGATAAGCAAAGAAAATAAATAAAAATGAAGGATATAAACTGTCATACCCTATTGCAGTTTTGAATCAATTCTATTTACCAAATTTTACATTCTCATGACATCAGCTTAAACTCAAGCAGAAATTGCAATTTATATTCTTAAAAATATTTCTGATATTAGAGTGATTTAAGTAATATGTACATGAGTCTTCAGGTTTTCTGGGAAGTAAATTGGCCCAATATTGGACGGTTTAATACATGTATGAAGAAAGGGCTGTATCGTAGGACAGTTATAATAGCAATTAGAGCTGAGTACCTTGATTTGTACTGTGGTATACCATAGTATTTCTGAACATACTGCAGAATGTACCATAGTAAACCACATTTATCTTAGTGACCTTTAATTTAATGTTCAATGTCAGGGGCCTGACACGTAAAACAAATTTCCATCTATCAGTTGCTGGAAGATACATCTTACTCTTAATTTATAGCAGAATAACACCATATTATATCAGTTATAGAATTGAAAGAATTTTTTTAAAAACTATATTGAGTCAAAAGAAAATAAGAAAAATATCAGCTCAAAAGACGATTGTATATGTTGAAATCTAAAAACTAAAGCAGGATTATTAAGTGTACACTACAAACTGTGCTGGCATTTGTGAACTTTTGATACAAGTAAGAAGTGTTGAGGCCTACAAACTACTAGCTATAATATTGATAATGGATGAATGGTTTAAGACACTGACCATTACAGATCACTGACATCTTACCTTTGTCCATATTGGTTCTGGTTCTGGGCTCAGCCATTATGGGTATGCAAGAAAGCTTGCCAATAGTTTGGGTCTTTTGAAGTTTTCTCTTGTTCTTACTCCACCAAAACATACTGGTCCTGTAGCCTATCATGTGGTGAAAAATGGCATTAAACCCCACAACAATGACAACACTGTTGAAATATAATAAGCATGGAAACTTTGAGTGGGGACCAACACTTTGCAGGATGTTTATTGGATAGGGTCTGTAAACACCAGACACTCAATAAATGAGATAATATTTAAGTGGACTTGAAAAATTACATAAAAGTTGAAACAGAAACCAGTTTCTGTCTTGAAAATCTTAGGATGATTTGCCATCTTAGAAATAAATACACATAGTTGACATATTAACATGCACTAGTAAAGAACTAAAATATGGCATGTTTTAAAACCGTAAATTTGTCAAAGAATTAAATATGCCCTGAATATCTTTCACAATACCCATTTGGCTACCACTAAGGCATAAGCGACATGTGTCAAATACAATTAAAGAATGGTACACATAATAATAGTTTTAATATTCAAAATTAATTTGTGACAAATGCAACTCTTTCATAAAATAAACACATTGTTTAATTGTCATCAAAAATGATTATTTGCTGCTAATATCATAAATGTTTAACAGAAACTACATGAGTACTAGTACACTGAAAAAGTAGCATAGTGTGTACCACCAGAGAAATTACCACTGTATACTGGTAATATGGACACCTCTAATAACAAAATGGCAATGGCTGTGTAAGCTGTTAAATCATGTCCTGTGTTATGTTTAGCAAAAGTCAACAGCTGATAGATATTGCTGGCAAATATGGCTGCAATATTTTTGCCAGTTTTGATTATTCTTCTATGTCCCAACTTAAAGAAATGTAAGCATTATTTTTCTGGGGTTTTTTTAGGTATAAAATATGGATAATAAAAATATACAATGAATGCATTAGTCAAATGCAGTTCTACCCACTCTCTTGCATCACATATACAAACCAACAAAGAAAAGCTAAATTGCTACATTTTTATTGAAGAAAGTAATTTTTTTTAAAACTTTACAACTAGAAATGACAAACTAAATAATGAATGGATAATACTAATTGTAACGTCAGCAATTCTGCAATGGAAAAGCTACACATTTTCTGGTAGATCATTGAGGAAGTAGATTAATAATAAAATCTCCATGTTTCTCAAGCATAAAATCTTAATGACAAGATGTCTGCATGAAATCACATTAAAAACTGCTGATTTAAGATGTTGGTTTGTGCCAAACATTTAAATGAATCAGACAATAAATGTCAGCTAAATAAATTCTCATGCTTCATGCATGAAATGTTCTAAGTTTGACCATATTTCATGTCTTGGAGTGTCATGGCTGTAATACATCCATGTTGAATGTGATTTCCTTGTTTTATGTATGAACTGTTTTCATGTTTGACTGCAATATCACCTTCACAGAAAAATAGTTTTGTTGTTTTGGTTGTACAGAATGGTCTGTGGTTTTTCAGTTGCATTGAAATCTATCAATCATTGCTCCTTGGCATGTAAAATTCATCTCCTTGGTCTAAAAACTCCATGCACTCAAATAACTTTCTCCTATAAAATTTATGCAGTCAAAACTCCCTGACATATATAAAAGCTTTTGACCCATGACCTATAAAATCCATGCAATCAAAGCTCATTGACCTATAAAATTAATGCAAAGTTCATTGGTCTATAAAATTCATGAAGTCAGAACTTCTTGGCCTATGTGACCCATGTGTTTCTTTGTCATGAGTGAGCATGTGAATGAGTGATTGATCAGTGCACAAAGTGTGTTAAGGGGACATTAATGCCGAGAACAAAACACCTAATAAAAGCCCTAGGCGCTCATCATATCGTCTTTGGACAAACAACATTTTATTCAGTGTGTCTATGCCAATGGTGGTAAATACAATTCGCAAGGATCACTGCCATCTTATCCCTGTCTGCGTGGGTTCAAGTCTCGGATTCGGTTGATGTGGGTATGTGAGAAAGCTTGCCAATAGCTTCTCGTGGGTCGGTGGTTCTTTCCTGGGTTTTTCCTCCACCACCAATATTGACTGCCATGTATAGCCTATCTTGTGCTGAAAATGGCATTAAACCCTACAACAACAATTCGTGAGAATTGTAGATCTGAATGTTTAGGGTCTTTGTTTCTGGTAAGCTGTCATGTTATCGTGTTGCAATATTTTGAAATAGCAGTGTGCGAGTTGTGTATCATATTTATCTGATTTCTGGTATTGTATATTTAAGTATTTATGTTCTGTTTTAGTATTGTTTATTAAGTATTTGTTTTGTTTCATTGTATGTTTTTTTTCTTTTGTTTTCTTTTTTTCTTGTGTCTTTGGAAAATAAACCCCATGACTTGAGGGAGGGTGTTGTGTTCCTTTCTTTTTCAATGCTCGGTTCACACCTATGTAATTCATGCAATCCATGATCCTTGGTCGATGAAATTCCTTCATTCCAAGCTGCTTGGCCCATATAGTTCCTGCAATCTAAGCTCCTTGGCCTTATGCAATCCAAGCTCTTTGGCCTATGAAATTCCTGCAATCCAAGCTCCATGGCATATGAAATTCCTACAATCCAAGCTCTTTGGCCGATGAAAATCCAGCAATCCAAGCTCTTTGCCCTATCATATTCCTGTAATCTAAGCTCCTGGGCCTAAGAAATTTGTGCAATTCAGGTTTTATGGCCTTTGAAATTCTGCAATCTAAGCTTCTTGACCTATGAAATTCATACAATCCAAGCTCCATGGCCTATAAAATTCATGCAATCCATGTTCATTGGCCTTTGAAATTTATGCAATCCAAGCACTTTGATCTAATTCATATAATCCAAGCTACATGGTCTATGAAATTCATGCGATCCAAGTTCCTTAGCCTATGAAATTCCTGGAGTCCAAGCTATTTGGCCTATGAAATTCCTGTAATCCGCATTCCATAGCCTATGAATTCCAGCAATCCAGGCTCCATGGCCTAATTAATTCGATCAATCCAAGCTCATTGGCCTTTGAAATTCCTGCAGTACAAGCTCCTTGACCTAATTCCTGCAATCCAGACTCCATGGCCTATGAAATTCCTCCAATCCAGGCTCATATGCCTACAAATGCAGATTGGGCACCTTTGCCTATGAAATTCATATTTAATATAATCCATGCTTCATGGCCAATGAAATTCATGCAATCTAAGTTCCATGGTCTGTGAAATTCATGCAATCCAGGCTACATGGCCTATGAAATTTGTGCAATCTAAGCTCCATGGTCTATAACATTCCTGCAATCCAGGCTCCATCTCCTATGAAATTCTTACAGTCCAAGCTATATGACCTATGACATTCATGCAATCCAAGCTCCATGGTCTATGAAATGCATGCAATCCATGTTCATTGGCCTTTGAAATTTATGCAATCCAAGCACTTTGATCTAATTCATATAATCCAAGCTACATGGTCTATGAAATTCATGCGATCCAAGTTCCTTAGCCTATGAAATTCCTGGAGTCCAAGCTATTTGGCCTATGAAATTCCTGTAATCCGCATTCCATAGCCTATGAATTCCAGCAATCCAGGCACCATGGCCTAATTAATTCGATCAATCCAAGCTCATTGGCCTTTGAAATTCCTGCAGTACAAGCTCCTTGACCTAATTCCTGCAATCCAGACTCCATGGCCTATGAAATTCCTCCAATCCAGGCTCATATGCCTACAAATGCAGATTGGGCACCTTTGCCTATGAAATTCATATTTAATATAATCCATGCTTCATGGCCAATGAAATTCATGCAATCTAAGTTCCATGGTCTGTGAAATTCATGCAATCCAGGCTACATGGCCTATGAAATTTGTGCAATCTAAGCTCCATGGTCTATAACATTCCTGCAATCCAGGCTCCATCTCCTATGAAATTCTTACAGTCCAAGCTATATGACCTATGACATTCATGCAATCCAAGCTCCATGGTCTATGAAATGCATGCAGTGCTTCTTCCTTGGCCTATGAATTTCCTGTAATCCCGGTCCCTTGTCTTATGAAATTCCTGCAATCCAGGCTCCTTGGGTTTTGAAATTCCTGCAATCCAAGCTCCTTGGCCTATAAAATTCCTGCAATTCAGGCTCCTTGGTCTATGAAATTCTTGCAATCCATGTTCTTTGGCTTATGAAATTAGGGTTAAGAAAGAAACCTGTCAGTTGGGGGTAAAAAAGTATGGTTTATATTGTCGCTGAAAGAAGAAAAAATTGTTTCTGCACAATAACTTTAATTCTGCATTATATACCTGGAGTAAACTTTAGGGTCTTGACTTGCAGCTGAATAAGGTAACAGTTTCTTGATCTTGGAGCAACATATCAAACGTCAAGATAACTGACAGAAAAACAAAAAAATGTTTTCTGCATCAAAATTTCAGTTCAGCACCATATTCGTTTACCAAAGATTGTGGGTGGTTTGCGATTTGGGTAAGAAAGAAGCATGTTATTTTGGGTAAAATGTTTAAAATTCATGGCCACTCACTAAAAATTGTTTTTTGCATAATGACTTTAGTTTTTGACATTGGACATTGACCAAACTTTCAAATTCCTAATATTTTAGAAAACTTTACATTCTGACTTATTTTCTGAGTCGGTTTTATGCCCAATTCATATTCTTTGGAAGGTAGGTAGGCATGCATACATGTACATCCTATAAATCGTACATCGTACTGAAATAAATTTTGATGGACATTTTAGATTAAGATTAAATAATTTTAATGCTCAATGTAGAGAAGGCCCAGATCACATTTTATTTTCATCCTTGTCCATCACCATTCACTTAGTTTGACTTTCAAGTTTGTTATTGTATTCAGAACCAAGTTTTTGTCATGGTGATGCACATCATCTAGACACATTTCTAGTGTATATAAAATGTGCAAAGTTTGTTGCATAATATTTTTTAGTATCTCTAAATTTGTTAATTTTTATGCCTAATATCTTTTGTGTTATAATATTTCATTTAGAAACAATTCTTTTATGTTTGTCACATCTTGCCAACAAAACTATAATTCTTTTAAAATGTTCTACCAAATTTTCATAAGTGACTTTGTGGAGAAATAGTAGCGAGACGATCTAAAACTTGTTATGGTTTAATTAACAGTACCAAATTTTGGTCCTTATGGCTCTTCAGATTTTTTTCATAGGAATTTAGATCAATATTTCAGTGTTCTACATGAAATTGAGAATGGTTCATATTCAGAAATAAATTCAGTTTTTTGTAGACATGAACATAATAATTTAGTGATTTGGCCTGTAAAAAATAAGAGTGCAGAAATAACTTATAGTAGAATTTACCATTTTGACTATTATAATCTGTCTCAATCCACTGTTACTAAAATACAAATCGCCAAAATTAAAATTTGATTTTTTAAAACAAAATAATCTGCTATATAATAATAATAATGAGGACTTTGTATAGCGCCTAATCTTTAGAAGCTCTAAGCGCTTTACAACATCTATAATATGACTACACTACAGTAAAAAAGACAATAATAAAAATAAAAGCAACAGATGCACAGATATGTTTTCATTAAATGGGAAATGAAAATATATCAGAGGTGAATAAAGCAATATTTTTGCCTGTAGCACTAAGATCAGGCATGTCCTTATTTTGTCCAGATATTTAGTATGTAACGTTTCAAATTAGAGTTTGGGATGAGCCTAGCTTCAAGCTCGAGGATCAATAATTTTGAAGCATTTTCGGCGGCTTGAAGCTCAACAAGCTTCAAGCTTATGCCTAGAGAAATCCTCTGCTTTTTTATATTATCGGACGGAATATGATTATTAATTGACTGTGGGAATGAGCGGCTTTACAGATTCACATGGCCTATACTTCCCCATGTGTTGGTTGACCAGTGGGTGGTCGTTGCCTTGCAACGGTCATCGCTGGGGGCTCCTAAGATAATAATTTCGACTATTATGATTGCATCTAGAGGGGAGAAGGGTTTTTTCAACTTCTGCAAGCGAGAGAACCTGTGAACTTCTCAAGCGTTTGGCCTGACAATGAGTGGTGTCGGATTGGCAGTAGGCGCACAACTGATGCCCGAGGGATTTCTTTTAAACTGATTTTTGAACAACATAAGTGTGTTATCAGCGATTTTTCATATTGTATCTGCTTCTTGTTTGTTAATTTTTACTTGTATTTTTTTCTAAAACAGTAGCAATGTCAAAAAATAAGAAATCAGCTGTTTGGACTTTTCAGTTGCTTCTAATTTCTGTACATAATTGTGATCAAAGTTATCGGATAAATCTATGCATGCTCTGGTCTTTTTGAAATACTATTATATTAACAAGAATGATGTTTAAATAAATTATAAAGAAAATTATTGTTTGTACTACTCAAGCTCGAAAGCTAAAAAAAAATTATCGAGCTCAAGCTCGTTTGAGCTTCAAATCCCTGAGCTTTACTATACTGTAGTTTCAAACCAGATAGTAAGGAAGGGTCTACTAGAGCCGTTATATTTTGAAACTTTTTATATTTCAGATATGAAATAAGAAACTTTTCAGTATTCTAATAGAATTAAATTTTTTGTGGGTAATATATAACCAGGAAATTAAAATGTACCATGAATGATTTTGTTTATGTTGGGGGCAAAGTCACAGGAAAATAAGTAGATAAATATTCATGCAAATTGTTTAATTAGAAAATATATACAACAACTGAAGGCCATTTTTCAGTTGACTATCAGCTTTTCTGAAAACCATAAAAGTTATGCTTAGATGTAAAACAATTGAATATTCCTTGAATGAAAACGTTTGGAAGAACAACATATCAAGACCATAGTACAGTGGAACCTCGGGTCATGAACTTAATTCGTTCCAGAACTCGGTTCATGAACCGAAATGTACGTTAACTGAAACATTGAAATCAACGTTAATGCAAACAATCTGTTCCAGGACCCAAGAGGATGGTGCAGATCGTCGATTTCGCCATGCTGTACTCATTAGCGATGTCGGACACACGAACGCCACTCTTATGTTTCGCAATTATTTCTTTCTTCACGTCCACTGTCCCTGTGATACGTTTCGACTTCCTACCAGCACTATCACCGTCACTTTTTGCTTTCTTGGAACTTGTATCGGAGGGGTTACACACCTATAAACTGTGAAATACATTAAAAATTGCGCCACTGCTAAGGAACGTTGAACGGTAACTGCGTATCAATGACAGTGATGCTGTGCACGCGTGCAAGACTAGCGTATGTACCGTGTGTCTATGGTTTGTGACTCGAGGCACTGTTCGTGAACCGAGACAAAAATTGTTCAAAATCATTGTTCGTGACCAGAATTGTTCGTACTCTGAGGCGTTCGTAACCCGAGGTTCCACTGTAGAGTCTCTTTACTTGGGAACCATCAGAAACTATCCAGTTACAAAACTGATTCCTTGAAACGAGAATTCTGGGTTGTTGTAATGAGATCAAAATCTAGATGGCAGAAGGCAAGAAAAAAGTGGATATTTTTATAACTTGGAACAAAACACTCAGAAACCTAATTTTGAAATTGGGTCATATATAATAAATGATCTAATGAAATCTTGTTAATGCAAAAAGAATTTATTTCAGTATACTCTACTAGCATTAATAGTGACTCAAATTTATGCAAGATTATTGTTATGGATGATAATGTTTGCTTTGTAACTAAATTACAAGACTGAGATTGAGAAATCTGAACGGATATACGTTCATATGACAAATATTTGAGCTTTTTGAAGAAAGAAAAAAAAAAATGGAAAAAGTCCTGGATTAAATGATAATGAGTCTAAATGTGAACTGCACAGACTCAGATGTGCTGTAGCATAATGCATATTCAGATCTGGGTCACTGGGTGAGATCAGTAAAACAAACAACACAGACCCAAATCTGCAAGTACATTATGCTGCAACAGTTCAGGATCTTTGTTTGCAGTTTGACTAGACTTATAATTAAGTATATACAGTCATCCATTTTGTTTTAGATCATTGCTAAGAAAAACTATTCATGACACAAAGAAAAGAAATTATTATTTCCATACCAAATGATGGGAAAGACAATATTTTTCAACTGAAACATTGTGTTAAACACATCTTAAAAACTATAGTTCGTTAGACACAAAGTTATTTTATATCATAAAGGCATATAGATGACTGTACAAGACTTGTATATGACGTCTTACTCGAAGATGAAGAAGACAACGGATGTCTTTTGTTGCTTGAATTTGAAAAAGTGTTTGATTCTTTGGAATGGTCCTTCATAAACAAATCATTGAACTGATTAATCTTTGCTAACTCCTTTACGTAATGGGCTTAAACCTTTTGCATAGAGATAAAGCTATGTAACCAATATTAATGCAATAATAACAATATATCATCTTTTTCACACTTAAAGTCCAGCAGGGAACCTTCTCTTTCCAGACTTGTTTATGAACAAGACCTATATGTGATCTGTCAGATTTTCACGTAGAACAGTGGAAATTTGATTTTAACTATATTGCGATATCAGTAAAGTATTCCAGGAGATTGTGTACAGGATGACATAATAACTTTTCTCACCTTCTTGACAGTCATCCAGACTTTTACCATAGGTTAAATAATTTGTTATGCATTAAGTAGGAATAAAAATACCTCAATGAACATAATACACACTGCATCTTGTTTTGTTCCGTACTGTGCTGTACCAACGAAGCATTATATGTGATTTAAAAATTTGCAAGTTTCTAGTCCATTTCAAATATTTTAAACATTTCATATTGCATCTGACTAGACCGTAAAACCTTCTGATTGAATTAGATTTAAAAAATGTCTTTTTATGTTGTACAGATTATTGACTTTTATTTAAGTTCATGTATTTGGAGTTAATGACTGGAAAATATATGTAATGGTATTATTATTATTATTATTATTATTATTATTATTATTATTATTATTATTATTATTATTATGTACTATAATAGCATTCTCATATTCAGGTTTTTACCATTTGCTAATGACTAGAAAATATATGTAATGGTATTATTATTATTATTATTAAGTATTATAATAGCATTCTCATTCAGGTTTTTATCATGTACTTCCTCCCAGTTATTACCAGTTTGCTATTAATTGATTGACTTTGTGATCTACTCAGAAGTCATTGTTATAGTTCCTTTGCACTGGACACTATGTACAATACCTATGCTGTATTGTTTCTTTAGAGACATGTTTTACTTAATAAATAGTCTGGTGTCAGGACAGTGTGATTGGGTGGGACATCATGCTACATGTCTGCAGGATGATGCCCCAGTGCTAGACATCACTGTGAAATGTCACACTGCAGACCTGATAGCAGTATGACTGACAAATGGTTGAAGCTACATTTAAACTCTAAACACACACCCACACAGACAAACAAAGACACACACAGACGACAGACACAGTGTTGATCTTAAATTGCGGATGCATTATTCAGTGGGAGATAATATGGTATACACTACGAGTATACATTATTGAATATTGTAGTTATTTCCTAAAAGTATATTAATATATACAATATAAAACATTCCTTTGTCTAATTATCATTGCCATAAATTACAAAAGCTTCATTTGAATTTGTATGATTGACGCTAACTTTAAACACACTGCCTCTGGTCTTAACAAGCGTAAATTTAAATATATAATTTCTTTTAAGAAGGGAAATAAGATAGTATGAGAGAAATCACAGAGTGGGTGGAGAATAATAAGATTGACTGTTTGAGAGCATTAACCTTTTAACAATTAATTATCTTTGCTATATTTTTTTTTATCTGTCCAGAATCAAGTCAAACAGTGCAGTCTTTTCAATCACATTTTGCCATGCCCTGTTTGTTGTGGTCATGTTAATGCATCCATGAAATTGACACTATATGGACAAATAAAATATAGTAGACATGTTTTATTCATATGTGACTTGTTGTTTTGAGTATAATACCATTGCTCAGTGCATCGTATGCTATACATGGCAGCCAACTAACTGGTGGAGAAAAAAATCTGGTGAAAACCTCAGTAAGAATCACTGATCCACAAGCAGCTACTGGCAGCTTTCTCACATACCCACATTGGCCAAACCATACATTTGAACACACACAGACATGAGATAGTTGTGATCAGTAAAGGCGAGTGCTTTAGACTACTCTGCTACCTGGTGCTTCAGTATTTTTTAGGTGATCTTGCATCTGATTGGCTGAACTTGTTACCACTCTGGAGACCAGATTTCTGTAGAGTCAAACTTGTGCACATGTCATCATGATCTTGGACAAGTTCAGTACCAAGTGGGAACTGTTTTAGCTCAGTTGTCACTGTTGGACTTCTAATGCAAGTGTCAAGGTATTGACACCTGCCCACGCCATCATGTGTTCTCTGCCATAGTGTGTCCTTGTAAAAGCTACTCAACTCTCATTTTTTTCAACATGATACAGTGAATATTGTGTTACAGGTGTCATTAAAATTACACCCACAACAATCGATACTGAGTGAGATTCATGCATTTTTATAAAGAATATATTGCATCAGATTGGATGTTATTTTTTATATATCTGAATTTGATCAAGCAGTGAATATGAGCTTATATCATCAATGAAAAAGCAAATGGGCAAGAGCCATGCATATTGTAAGGTTGATATTGCATCTGATTGGCTAAATCTATAGGTCATATTTCTGATAATTTTATGATCAAATCTGGACTGTGTGTGTAAATTATTAGGATCTTGGACACGTTCAGCAATTTGCAAGGTGTACTTATTATGATAAAGTGATCTTGCATCTGATTAGCTCAACTTATTTTCTGTCGGCCACAACTTGAATCCAGTTTTTATTAAACCTGGAATATGGTTTTGTATCATAAAAGTTTTGAATGGGTTCAGTAATGGGCAAAACCTACACAATGAGGTGGTCCTGCATCAGATTTCAGATAATTCAATTAGGAGCATAAGACTGCATATTAATTATCTCTTAATTATTTTTAAATTATAAAATCAGGATATAATTAAATACATGTATGTTAATTCAGCATTATATAAAATGCAGGTGATAGTATACATAAGTTGTGTTTTTACAATAATACACTAGTCTGTTTAATAAAATAATCTAACTCAGGTGATAGCTTCATGGCTGCCATGTATAACCTGTCATGCATTGAGAAAAGATACTAAATCAAAAGACAAAAAATGTGTTAAGGTCTTTTCAAGCCTGATACAGTAGGATACATTACATGCAAATACAGGTGAGACTCTATTTCAAGAAACACTTGCTGACTGCATGTTGGCTAAAATTATTTAGGATGTAATAACTATTCTGCTATAAATATCTAATACTTTAAAAACTTTTTTTTTTATTTCTGACTTAAAATGGAGCTGTTATGTTGTCCTTCATCAATTACCTGTTTTGCTTTCATATTTTGAGTTCTCAATCAGATTTTGTAAGTACATATAACTTACATTGGGGCAATAAAGAAACCATTCAAAGTCAGGCTTGAAATGTTTTAGAGGTCAAGGTCATAGTGACTGAAATAACAAATACTTCTATGTAATAACTTGACTTCAATGCAAGATACTTGGACCCAATTTCATAATTATCTTGCAGTTGAGACAAGTAAGACACTTATTGATTTGAAGGTCGAAAATCGATTTCACTGACCACAAAGAAGTTGTTTTCCACACAAGTTTTGTATCACCTACCCTGATCAAACTAATACATCGACTTCCAAGCAATTTTCCATTAGCCCAGTGCCTAGTTGTGCTTTAAAAAAACCATTTTCCATTGGTTAGTTTGCTAGTGCATGAGCAGAGGTGAAAAGTTGGAGGTTTTTTTTGCTCAACAGACCCTTAATTTTTGTATGGAGAAGACTAATAAAAATGTTCACCTTATCCTAATTTTTGCACAGGTTTACCTGTCTGTGTGCCCTTCAGACCGCTCTGCCTGATATCTTAGCCATAAAGTCTCAAATCTGAACACAAAATTGGATTCCGACCATGGGCGAATATTTTTTGAAATGAAAACAGGTCCAAAAAATTAGGTTTTTTCCTCTGTATTTTGTAGTGCAACTAAAATGTCCAGAGTTTTTGCTATCATTGTAGAGCTAAATCTGTCTACCTTTCAATAAAACCATTTACTTTAGTGTATCATGCATGACCTCAACGCTTTAGACATTGGCAGTAGGCTACTACCTCCAACGTGGCACATTGGGTTAATGTGTTAATAAGGAAATGATGGTTTACTATCACAGAAAGTTTAGCTTATGACTGAATAACTTGACCAGATAGGTCAGTGTCACAAAGACCTGTTGGTCAATATTGACCAGAGTTGACCATGTACTATTGATCCCTTTGTAAGGACTTATATAAAATTTATTAAAAATGGGATGGGTAATTAAACATGGGACAATTTTTCCCTGTGCTGTTCATAGTAGTCTTGCTAAATTTTAATTTAGAAACTTTAGTTTTATAAATGGACGTCAGTAATATTGGAATGCATGATTACATGCTTACAGATCAGGAAGAACATGTGTTAAAGTAACACAGGTCACAAGTCAGTGTGACTTCATCATGCCATTAATTTCCTAATGATAAGATATGGATACTATTAAAGTCATCTGTATTCAAGGAAAGGTCAGCTTGGTTTGCCATACTCTGTGTGTCCTTTGAAATGGCACTTATCTCTCCTTTCCTTTGCATCATGTAGGCAATGTTATGTTAAAAGTGCTGTTAAAACCAAGAAACACTGACTGTTCACATGGGAATTTTGAAGAAGTTAACTGTACTTATTTCTTTTATAGTATTCCATAGAAGTAGATAAGAGAAAAAAAAATTATTTAACCTTGTATGCTTATGAATTTCTATATTGAATTAACTTTGTATATATCATTTTGCCCCACTCCACCCTCTAGCAGTCACAATTATGGCATGTTCTTCCACTTTCACAGACCAATGTTAAAAATAATTGTAGCAGTGTATGTGGCACAAATAGCTTGACTCTTGAAATGTCAATCCTGGACTTTTTCAAGTTGCATGAGAATTTTGCTCTCAAAACTAGGGTATGTACAACAGTGATGTTTGATAACCTTGACTACTGTATTGACTTTATATTCATCTGTAAGCAGCAAATGATTTAATGTATCTTGTTATGTAAATCTATATTGTGTTTTCAACTTTTTGTCCATGATTTGTAGATTTTAAGGGTCATTTATAAACAGCATGTTACATAGCTAATTTCTCACCATGATTGTAGAATAATACATTAAGATAATATTTGTAAACATGATTACCTGAGTTCAGGAAATAGGTTTTCCTTTTAAAAAATTATATGGTTTACACAATTTATGCCTTGTTGGTTTCTGTAATTTAAGCAACAGACTTCACCTTGTTTATGAATTTAACGGAAACTTCCATTGAAAATGACCAACATGTAGTCATCTTATTGTGTCTTTGTTTTTTTCTTGTCTTTTTAACATCAATTTTTTGTGGAATAAAATTTAATTATGTTCATTTATAATTTGTGAGGAATTATTGATTTGAAATATTCATTGGAATTACAAAGTGCTCATTAACGTTTTAACTAACACATAATTTTGGGATTATTGAGGACTCATTCACAGATGTTCTGGATGATATCATTGTTTTACTTCAAGACTTAGTACATCAGCACATTGAAGATTGGAGTTCATTCAGAACATTCTGTACTTTTGGATTTGTGATAGAACGTTTTGGATTATTAGGGTTTTAATACATAGTACTGTAAGTTCTTTTTAAAGTGTCATTTATAACTTAGAGAATACAATTATTTGTTGAAATTTATAAAACATGTTGGTTTTGATTTTTCTGTTACTTAGTTATGCATTTAACTTTTGAATTGGAGGTTGTCTGCCATTTTGTTTTGCCCAGTTACATATCCTCCATCATCATGTAACATTAAATATCCTGATTTAATTATAACCTTATTAGAGCCTTACACCCAGCTAGTTTCATTTTAAAAAAAAAAGTGTTACTAATTATAGAATTGACCAGTCTTATTCCTAGAATTTTGTGTAATGAAATACTAATGTTAACATTTAGACTTTGTGTTCTCACTACTTTTTTTTCTTCTGTTCTCACTACTTTTTTTTCTTCTGTTACAGAATGGGAAAAGCTGGATATTCCAGAAAGCCATCTCAGACCAGCATCGCACACTAGTAGTTCAATATCTTCTGAAAAGGTTGGATGTAAACTTGCTTCTTAGAATCAAAATATTTTCCCCCCAATTCGTGGAAATTACATCACCATTTACCACATCTATTGGCAGTATTTGGTGATCAGTTTAATAGCTTAAAACTGGCCTTGCTATCATAAAAAAAAGTATTTTTAACTAATTAACTCAGATTTTCAAAACTCAGTCCATGTAATGACATTAATATAATAAGCCCATTGTAACTAAATAGGTTACTGTATTTGAGATTTTCAGTTCAAGAATTTAATGTGGTCAAAATTGGGTCATTTACACTTTGGAAACTTGGCTTAGACATCTTATATTTAGATCAATGTATTTACCTTCTAACCATTTTGTTGCTCACAACTTATTTGTTCTTTTAGTTATTAGGCAAAAAAAATGTGTTTCCTATTGCACTGGTTTTAAAATTAAGTTAAATAGTGATTAGTATATATAATGTACTAAGCACTTCAGGTACTTGGCTAAACCAGCTCAGTTAGATGCACAAATCAATTTTGGAAGAGAAAAATTCCCAGTGGAGAAAAAAAATTACAAGGATTGGCACCAAGATACATGATGATCAGCCAACCAGAGACATACATTTTTCCCCCACTATAGTTGCCAAATGCCAATATGCTCCTTGTACCAATATTTCATAGAAAAGCAATTGCATTTTCACTATTCTAGAATGTGTTATGTATACTAACCTGACTTTTGAAAGTGAAATTTTTTTAGACAACCTTACAGATAATGCAAGTCATATGATACTGAATAATTTTATAAAATTGAAGAACTATTGGACATCAGCACAAAAATACTTGCATAGTGATATACTTATTATAACGATCCATCTATGGCCATTTTAGGAAAAGATGGCTCTATTGTGACATGGTAGGTCTTGCCCTGACTGACCCTGCTTCTGTAACGATGTAAATACAAGCATTCAAAAACCGATTTGTACAGGTGAAGCATATTTAAAGAAAAGAACATTGCAGAGGAGAAACAATGCATGAAAAATAAGTCTGAAAAATATGTATAGAAGTTTGGAGAAATTGGGATGAACTGGACAAAATGGTCATAAAACAAAGACAAAGATGGACATAGCAGAAACTTGCTGTAGTACAATATTCCAAGATAACTAGAAGTTAGGATGTGGAAAATTTTGAAAGTGAACCTAAGAGATACATTATTAAACAGAGCTTATGGTTATGACAAAATTCATTAATAATTGTGTCCCATTGATCTATAATAGCAGATTAACTTGTGAATACAGCTAATATTTTTAAAAGATATAGTCATTGCTGAATTACCAGTAGCAAGCTGGAGATCATTCAGTTTAACCATTTGGGTGGCAGGATTTTGGCAGATAAGAATGGTGAAGGGTAACCATAATGTGGGTCAGTGATGTCTCAATTGATTTATAAGATCAATCTGTACATTTTTAATTTGGACAGAAATGAAATGTTGAAACGATCCTCTTGCAGAATTTGGGAGCCCCCTCCCCTCATCCTTTGAAAGACAGGTCGTTGCATGGGTTAGCAGTTGTTCTTATTGTAGTAGAAAAATTTGCATCACTGAGAGTTGCACATATGGAAGTAAATGGATGTATTACATCTTTTTCTATTGTGGTTTTAATATACACATACTCGTATCTGTCAACAGTATTGACCCATATATCTGATATATATGTTGTCCCCTACTGCGTCAGTAGATCAGAGTCCATCCTGCTCTGTAAAATCATGAATGAATGCAGATCTGCAAGTGCATTATAAAACAACATGTTCACACTACAGTATTTGCATTAAAGTGCACTTTGTATACTGGCAGATACATATACAGGATGTGATCTAAGACAATGACATTGAAATGTGTGATTATGTGTTAAATATTAAAATAAAGAAAAAACATTTATAAATAAGATTTTATATTGGCAAATTACAACCTTAATAGTGGCTTTAAATAGCTAATACTATTAATTAATTGATAAGGATAATAATGTAATGAACTAAAGAAGTGCATTTTTTTAAGGAGATCTGACATTGACATGGAATTTTGATGAATAATAAAACTTAGTTATTTCTGTTATTTTGTTTCAGAATAACATCCAGTGAAGCCAGCTTTGAGTTGAGATTGCATCTTATTTATCTGATAAATGATCTACTTCACCACTGGTTAGTATTAGAGTAGGATTTTCATGCTGCGTGTGAATATTTTAAGACTTAATCCATGCTAAAGTGCACTGTTTTCACATGCAAGATCTGCTCCAACTCCCATTTTCTTTTCATTTCTCTTTAGTAATAAAATGATGTTAAAAACAACTGATTTGTTGTTCATGGTTGGTTGTTGTCTTTACAACAGTTAACAGATTTTAGGCAGCTGATTCAGATAGGCCTGGGGTGGTGGTGGCAGGTGTGTGTGTGTGTGTTTGTGTGTGTGTGCGCAGCAAACTGCTGACATTTGGATTATGAAACAGGTGCTCTTCAAAAACCACCACAGGTCCCACAAAACCAATGCTTAGATAGCTATCACATGTGTTCTTGGAAATCAGTGCACCCATTGTACCTCTCCATCTGGTGTGAATTCAGCAACTTCAAATTTTTGGTCATTCTTGTCCATTGGACCAATTCTTAGCTTGCATATATGAAGAAGAGGATATTTATATTATCATCTGTATTGTCATCCACACATTTAAAACCAATGCATATGTTCATTCTTATAGTATCTCAACCATTGTTTCTTCCTAGGTCTTAGACACTAATTTGGAGCGAGTTTCACATTAGCTACTACTCCACCCCTCCAGATAGGGGTTTCACACTAGCTACATCTTCCCCGAGATAGGATTAAGGGAAAGGCTTCACGTCTTCAGAAACCCTTACCCAGTTATGTTCAAACTTTGTACATACATGAGCATTACTTGTAGAGTCTTAAGCTTGTTTAAGTCTTAGTTTTTCCTTTATATTTAGCACTGAATTTCTGTATCCAGACTGTTATACCCGGAATCATGAAAGTTGGTGAGAGAATGCATCTTGATAAATACTGTACCTTCATCCAAAAAGTTGGTCACTGTGATACAATTTATGCCAGACTAACTACATTTTGTGGGGAAGGTTTATTTCTCAAGCTCTCTTTGTTAGAATCATCAAACTAGATGAGTGTATAAATCTAGTACATCACCCTTATTTCAAAGGTCATTGATCTACATTTTACAATTACTGGCATAGGCTAAGTTTTGCAGTTAGCTCATGACCATTGAGTAATATAGCCTTAAATCCAAAGAATGTCACTGTGACCCACATTTATGTTTTATTAACATATTTCAAGTACTTGTATTTAGCTCAAGAACATGTGGATTTTTCCATGTTATCTTATACATCAAAACCTTTGAAGAAGGTACTTCCTGACCAGTGCAGTCTTAGAAGTAGGAGTAAATGTGGTAAGGTATTAATAACAGTACTATCAAGACAGACATTCTCAACAGATGAACTGTGTATTGTACATGTGAATATGTATGTATAGGAATTGGTTGAGTGGACTGAATACACTTCATGTGGGGTCTTGGCTGTATTGTTGGAGCCATGGTAGTTCATTTGGTGCATCAGGCTTGTAATCAGTAGTCATATGTTTAATACCTGCCCAGGCGAGCTGACTTTGGCTGCCTCATTGTATCCTTGGAAAAGGAACTTAGGTTCCATTTTCTTTGTCTGGTTAGAGCACTAATGGTTTGAAAAAGCCAGTAAAAACACTGTAAGTTCAGCTATAGTGGCAAATTAAGATAATTAGGAAAGCATGAATTATGCTTCTAATAATGGTTCTACTAGTTGTGACTTCAAGATTATTCCAAGTCTATGACTTCCACCAATTAAAATCTGGCTTCTTGGGGTGGACAATGGTAGCAAGGTTTATGAACAATAATTTGAAGAGGAAAATTAAGATTGAAAATTGAAAATTGGTCTTAGATTTGTATCAATACATTATATTACCACTACTTTGATGTCATAGAAAAGAATGGTTTTTTGGGGACTGTTTTATATACCTTGTGCTTTGCCACAGGATCTACTTTTCGTTGCCAATATCACTTCAGTATGAATTTAATTTGTAGCACCACCCCACCCAAATCCCACCATATCCCACCAAATCCCATCATCCTGCATGTGATACAAGGAAACCAGTGGAGTCGCTTTGCCTAGATATGAGCTGTTTAAAAGAGATTTTATTTGTAGACAAAAAAGCCTTTGTATTTGAGTAATTATACTCTTTTTTGCCTTTATCTATATTTTGCATAGTTTTTTATGCTTGAAGTTACTATGTTTTACATAACCAGGATTGAGCTGATGTGTTGTTAAAGGCAACATACACAAACACACATACATAGTCATACACTCAGAGAGGCTTGCTGTGTAAATGTTGGTTATATTCTGGGTTGTCTTTGAGAAGATAAGAGCTCTGACACAGACACAAACACACCCATACAAAACTTGTGTAAATGTTGGTTACATTCTGGGTGGTCTTTTAGAAGAGAGTAGCTCTCTGTCTCTGTCTCTCACACACACACACATACACACCCCCACTCAGAGGCAAGCAATGTAAATCTTGATTACAGTCTGGGTGGTCTTTTAGAAGATAAGAGCTCTGACAAGATCCACAGAATTGGTGTGAAAAACTAAATACAGAATTTTGGATTAATAACATTAAAGTAAAATTACTAAACAGGAAAGTTATGTATCTCAGTATCATTTGAATTTTGTAGTTCTGCAGTGAAACAATTCTAAATAATCATAAAAATTTTAAACTGACATCCATATGTTATCATAAATTTTAATTCCATGGTACAGATTGATGCCATGGAGTGTCAGGTTCTCAGCCAAGAAATTCTTTTTGTTGTAAACTCAGATACATAACTGGAATAAAATGTACACTGCCAACTCACTTACTATCATGGTAAACTGTTAGATATTTTAAATAATACCATGTTATGTTTTCTTGAGATGTAAAAAAGAGTCTTAAATACTGGATTTAAAACAATATTAATTTGAAGGATTGGTAAAAATATTCGACCACTTTAGTAGATGGCAAACTTTTTACAATTGTTATCCTGAGACAGTGATGATATGGTTGCATCTTCTGTAAGTATTCTGATCAAATATATTGATATAGTGTTTCACAAAATACACTAGTTATTCTTTTTCAATTTATCAGTTGTACTGAAAATATCTGTGGCTAACCAATGGGCAAAGGCTATCCCTGTTAAACAATTATGAAAGTCCATGACACCCAGTGGATCCAGCCCATCAGCTTTACTGTTTCAAAATCCATGTCTCTTGATGGAACCAGACTATCAGCATTATTCCATTATCAAAATCCATGTCATCAGTTGGGTCCAGACTATCAGTGTTACACTGTATCAAAATCCATGTCTCCCAATATGTCCAGACTCAGCTTTAAACTATTCAAAAATCCATCTCTAATGATGAATCCAGACTTTCAGCATTATACTGTACTGTAGAAATCCATGTATCCCACTGTGTGCAGACTATTTTTTTTATAACATATAAAAATTCATGGCACCCAAAAAGTCCAGACTATCAACATTACACTGTACCACTGTTGAAGTTCCATTTTTGTTGTCGGATACATTTGTAGTATCTTGTAGTGCAGTTCAAAAATGAGACGTTTCGTAATCGTTAGCTCTGGTCCTATAATTCAAAAGTTGTTGAGGACAGGCAAAATTTAAAACATGATTCACAAATTTAAACATGAATTTAAAGAATCATGTGAACAGTTAAATTAGAATAGCTGACATGAAAAATCAGTTAAAGTTGCTTCTATAATTGATTTTCAGAAACTGTAAATATAGTTGTACAGTTCAAATTTTTCGGACCAAGACCAGTTTGTGTATTCAATTTGTGGTCATCTCAGATCTGGGTAACCGATCAGTTGCTAAACGACATTGCCTGTTATGATTTTTATATGATTGTTGTATAATTAAATCGGAAATGTAGCGCATATGGCTTTGTTTAGTTTGTCTTTATTAGGATTATAAGATTCCTTGACATTGAATAGCCATATATATATTCATGCATGCATGCATCTTGTTGCTGAAAAGTTAAACAACTGTTCCCTCAGCAAGGTCACATTTAGTGAATAACATTGTTAAACCTTGTTTATTTTGCAGTCTAACATTTCCCACCTTCAAGGTCATGCTATGTTATACATCAAAACCACAAGACCTGTCTGATTATTCAGCTTATGTTAAGTACATCTTGTAATTTGAAGAAGAAAAAAAATTCTAGCTATACTTTATTTACTGCCAGTGTTGAAAACTTGGCTGAAAATGCTGTTGTCCAGAATGGTCTAAAATAGTAAATGTAAATTGCCAAACTCTCAAATGTGGTGTAGGCCTGACTCAAAAATAAGAGAAAAACATACAGTAAAAAATGAAACTCAGCTTCCTCAATTATCTTGCTCATAGTCACTTTGCAGAGCCCTTTTACATGCATGTTGTCTTGTTTTATTTTTTTAAATGTTGTTTCTTATTCCTCATTGATCAAGTAAGACCCTGGAACTGCAGATCTAATATATGTATGCATATGCTGTTTACATTGAAGTCCAACTGGATATAGCATAGACCCTTAACTTTAATTGCATAAATCACCATCACATCAGGGTCTGTGTTGTTTGTTCTACAGATTACTCTTAACAAATTGCATAGGCAGAGCAGATCTTCCAAGGCATTAGGCAATGGTAGATCTGGGTTTGTGCAGTCTGCAGTTAAACTCAACTTGTAACTAAATATATATGCTACACTCCACAAATGGATGATAATATTTGTAAATGATTTGAGTCATTCTTTATAGGAAGGTAAATTTACATTGTATCACATGTATCAAGCGTATTTGCATCAAAATTTGTTTTCTCTGTTAATGTGAATGCCTTGCTCAAGGTGTTGTTTTGATATTATTTACATATTTTTCTTTAATTAATGAATTTGTTGAATGATTGAAGTAAATTATTTCCTGTTCAGAATCCATAAATACAGAAAATTTCCATTTTGATGACAAGGCAGAGAAATTATCCTAATTATAATATATCATTGAAATAAAAAAAAAAATATGTTGTACATCGTTCATCCTATTCCTGCTAAACTGCTCGGAGGATTGCCATAAAACTTTACATGCACATTTTTCACATGGACTAGCTGGTACTAAATGAAATGGTGCAGGTTGAACATCTTGTTATTGTCATTCTGAATTTGTAGTCATATCAACTGGGGAATTTTGCTTCAAGACTTTTTATGATACTTTGTGCCAATTTGAAGTCCAATATGGCCACCACAGTGGCCATTTTGAAAATCTTGCTGTCAAAACTTTTTTTGGCAGAAGAGTAATATTGACTTTGAAGATTACCTATGATGTTTAGGATGCTAATGTGATGTCCATTATGACTACATAACCATTGATACCATCTTGAAAATCTTGTTATTGCTAGACATGTCAACATCAACATGTGGTTTTCACTAATGCTTCAATTGATGTCTAGGTAGCCATCAATGAAAATGGTGCTGGTCTGACTTGTACTATAACTACATGGTCCAGCTTTTAAATCTTGTCGCCACTTCTCTTATGTGACTGGTCATATGGATATTGTGTTTTTGATAAAGGACTTCATATGAAGTCTTGTGGGTTCTAGGTGGAAATTGTGCCAGTCTGATATCCAATATGCCCACAGAATGTTTGAAATCATTTTGACCCGATTGTGGTACAGTATACGCTGTTAATTTCCGCATATGATTTGAATCAGACAGCATAGATTATGGTTTCCTGGCACATTATGTGCCATCTGTCCATGGTCTAGTGTTTATTTCTGCTTTTGGTTTGAATCAGACGGATTCAATTCAGGTTTCTTGGCACGTCATATTTTACCTGATCATCATGTACTGTCAGTTAGCACATTGTTTCACCTTATCAGGGTATACTGTGTTTGTATCTGTTTCCGATTTTAATCAAACAGCATAGATCTTTTTGGCCACATTATATGCAATGTGTACATTTCTGATTTTGATTCATGTGACACCTTATTGGGGGTATATGCTATTGCTTTATTTCTGCTTTTTATTTGAATTAATACAGATCATTGTCTCTCAGATATTTTGCTTATCAAGCAGCATAGATTCCAGTTCTCCAGAACATTACCTGCTGCCTAAGTATGGTATACGGCAAATCCCTGAGATAAGTAAACTACAACATACATAGACTTGCAAATATGTCAATGAACCATAGACATACACTTGCCTGTTCTAAGCTTCCTGTTTTTGCAATACTTAGATCTAGTGCACACACAGTATATATTTCAGTTTCTCCTCTCATTTACATGTGTAAATCATCACCTGTTCAATGTTGTCATAATTTTTGCCGTGTTGTGTTGACATTATCCTCCATCGTGATTTCAAAGTTTAAGAATGATCATAGCAAAACCAAACTTATTTAAACCATACTTACTTAAACACTGACAGGAATGTAATCCTTACATGTTTCAGGGAGTTGTTGATTTCTTTTTTTTTATTTGAATCAAACCACATAGGTTCTGGTCTTGTGGCACATTATGTGTCCCCTAATCAGGTTATAGAGTGTGTATCTTAGACAGTGATTTGAATTAGATGATGTAGATACTTAATTCATATCACTATTTTAGTTTAAACAAAATAGATTTTGGTTTCTGGGTGTATTACGTACCACCTAATCATAGTACACACCGTTTGTTTTTGTTTATGATTTGATGGAAATTGCATAGATTCTGCTCATCTGGCACATTATGTAATGACAGATCAATTTATAGTTGAACCGACATTTTGTATAAGCAGATATAATGCATGGGATGATGAGATTTATCATCAGGCACTTTTGTTAGTATTTTTTATATAAAAAGTCACTTTTCAAAAAAATATTTACATGCAGCCAGAGGAAGAATGCCGGTGACATGAAGAAAGAACTGGAAAGTGTTGTTGTACCAATTTTCTGCATCTCTTTGGTTGGAGCAGAGGAGGAGAAAAAGACAAAACTTAACAAGGTATGTTTTGTTTACTCCAGCATAATGATTTTTCTCTGTTTCTTTGAGTTAGATTCGAATTAACACAAACCCCTGGAGGTTTTTGCTGTTTTTGCATGAAATGCAAGTAGGAAACACATTTTGGGAACTATTTCTGAATACATCGTAATCCATCGATTTCCAAGCAATATTCCGTTAGACAAATGGCTAGTTGTGCTAAAGAAAATGTTTTTCATTGGTTAGTTTGCTGGCACATGAGCAGAAGGGCAAAAATTGGAGATGTGTTTTATTTTTGTTGTTTTTTTTTTTTTATTGTGCTTAATGGACCCATAATTTTTGTATGGAGAAGACTCTTTATTCAAAATGTCCACCTTATCCTACTTTTCGCACAGGTTCACCTGTCTCTGTGCATTTCAGACTGGTCTGCCGTAGATCTGAGGCCATAAAGTCTAAAATCTGGACACAAATTCGGAATCCGACCATGGGCGATTTTTGGGTGAAAAATTAATGGGTCTAAAAACTTCGTTTTTTTCCTCTGTATTTTGTAGTGCAACTAAAATGTCCAGATTATTTGCTATCATTGTAGAGCTACATCTGTCTACCTTTCTATGATACCACACATTTTAGTGTATCATGTATGACCTTGATGCTATAGACCTTGGAAGTAGGTTACTACCTCATGCCCCGTAAAGTCGTTGCTAGGGGTTAATGTGTTAAAGAGCAAATTTTTTTTTGATTTTATCTGTTTTGCATAGTTCATCAAGCAGGTTCTAGCAACTTGCTTTAGCCTTTGTGATGGCTTGATCTTGTTATTGGGTGGTCTATAGGCTAAAGAAATGGAAGAACATGGATAAATTCATCAACTTTGGATTGCTAATCTGTTGCAGGAATGAGGGATGGATTTTCAGTATTTCAGTTTGCATGTTTTGCTGATAAATAGTCCATCAGCACATCAAAGGCTTACTATGCCAAGGCAATGAGACTAGCTGTACCTGCTCCTGAGACACAAAACTTCATTGGATCTGGATGAGATTCAAAACTGCAACCTTTCACTTGTGAATCTGACCAGCTAACCACTGAAACATGATAGTTTTCTTGTAGAGGTTTAGATCAGCTAACCACTGAAACATGATAGTTTTCTTGTAGAGGTTTAGATCAGCTAACCACTGAAACATGATAGTTTTCTTGTAGAGGTTTAGATCAGCTAACCACTGAAACATGATAGTTTTCTTGTTGAGGTTTAGACCAGCTAATCACTGAAACATGATAGTTTTCTTGTAGAGGTTTAGACCAGCTAATCACTGAACCATGATAGTTTTCTAGTAGAGGTTTAGATCAGCTAATCACTGAACCATGATAGTTTTCTTGTAGAGGTTTAGAGCTAGTTATTATCACTGTTCTGTCCATGATATATTTTTGCAGGGTTTGAAATACCTATTTTTTAAAACTGTCTTTCAGAGTCCAACAAGTACTAAAATTTGTGATAACCTAGAATAAACTCTTACTCAAGCAGCTGTTTATAAAAAAGTTGATAATGTTAATGACTATATATTCCATCATGTGAAAGGTTGTTTTTCAAAAAATAATACCTATTATATGTAATTACCAACTTAGCCAGCTTTTAAGCTGGTAAGTATTTACTGGTTTTGAAGAGTGAGAGCATGATTGATCAATACAAAGTATGGGCTTTCAAATGAGCAAAGATGGCAGTATTCCTAATAGAACACCCAATGCATTGAAAAACTGGTCAGCCCTGAATGAAACTTGCCCAGTCTGTATCTGATTGAAAATTCACTCAACCAATGGAAGCTTTTACTTACCATTTAAAGTTGAGTAAGGGAAAGATCAAGGTGACATTGGATGAAAAATTAAAAATGGTTTCTTGACAAAAATCAAAGTTCTCAACCATGTACCTTCAACAAAGTTTCTACATGGCTACACTATGGTTAAGAAAGAAGCCTGTTGATTTTGGAGTCTGAAAAAAAAAGCTTAAAGGTCAGGGTCAGTGCAACTAGAAAAAAAGTTAGTATTGCAGAATAACTTTTGTTATACAGTAAGATCATTGCCCAAACATCGTGGACTTAACATTGTAAAGAAACTGTTGTCTTTTTTTATAAGAAAATATTGTTTCAGTTCAGTTAAGACAACATAACTGACCAGAGAACTAGGTCATTGAGATCCATCGGTAAGTTCCCAAGTCATCCATGACTTACTAGCTCCTACAAAGATAACTGTTAAGCATAGGGTGTGCATATAATACATAATTCACAGTACTATTTTGTTTTGATTTCAACCAAATTTGCTGTGAAGATTCACCTTGACATGAGTACAAAGTTCCTGAAGTTATGACCTTTGATCATTGTGGCAGAGGCATTGCTAATGCATAACCTTGTAAACAGTCAACCTTCCACATTGATTTTAATGGCCCTACTTTGACATATAGGAGAATTACAGTAATCACCATTCTATCTGTCTGTCTGTCCATCCATTCACCTGTATTGCAACCATTAAATCTCCGCATTTGACAAATACTTGTTAGCAATTTGGTGAGGGAAAATCTTTTTAAATGTAGAGGTACCTTTTAAATATTTTTTGATGGATTCATTATCCTTTTTTTAAAACTTTGAATGAAATCTCAGCTACAGCTGATTTTGTATTCAACATAGTTCAGGTACCCATTCAAGGACATGTATGTGTGATGTATATTTTTAATAGATATTTCTTTTTTTCTTTTCTTTTTTTTTTTTATATTTGTCACACGCTCACTATTTTGGACATTGTTTAGGCCCTTGAAGATCAGTTGGATATCTTTACATGGCATGTTATGTTGCTTGTAATCAGCATAACTCCAGAATGTCTAAGAGCAAATGAATAAAACATGTATGATATTTACTGAAAACGCATAGATGGGACAAGTAATTTTACTGCTCACAGATAGACCATAAAAGTTTGTGAAATGTACAGGAAAATTGCTTTGTACCTAAAGAACCATTTAGCCTTTTACGTCATTTAATTTTGACCTTTAATAAACTTTTCATTTGTTGTATTTGTCATGTCAGAGTCTTGTCTGGAAGGTATATAAATCATGTACTGCATAATTAGTAAAAGAATATAATAGTTTTCATTCCACTGTAATAACATAAATGTGGTACTGTTTGAATCATTTAATTAAGTATTTGTGAAAAGGCAATAAGTATGCTTCAGGTCATCACACGATGTACATTCAGACCAGTGTATTAGGGATTTGTAATATCTGCTTTGTAGAAATTTCTAACTCTTTAAAGCTAACTATCCCATATATATCCAGTTGACCATGAATATCAGCATAACATTTGCCTCAGTTTTTAGCTGTACTGGTCATAAGCCTGTAGAACTTATGCCTTTCATCCACCTGTTAGCATTATATTTTGAATCACTACTTCTCCTAAACTACTTGGAATATTGCAATAAAACTTAACACACATATTCATCCCATGGTCAAGTTGGTCCTATATGAAAACAGTTCTGTTTGGACATCCAGTATGGCCATCACAGTGTCCATCTTGTTTTTGCCATTTCTATTTAATACTCATATAAACATGGGTTTTTCACTAAAAGACTTCTTTTGATGTTTAGTTGGTCCTAATAAAATAGTGCTGATCTGATATCCAATATGGCCACCTGGCAGCCATCTTGAAAATCTTGTTATTGCAACTCCTCCTGAATAAGAAGTTAGATTGATGTGGTGTTTTAAACAAAAGACTTTTTATGATGTCCGGTTGGTTTTAGTAACACAGAGACCATCTTGAAAATCTTGTTATTGCTACTCCTCATGATTGGATGGCCATATCAGTATGGGATTTTCACTTGGAAGACTTTTTTTTATGTCTGTTTGGTCCAAAGTGAAAATAATTTGATCTGACATCCAATATGGCCACCAAATCTTATCACTGCTGCAGAAGAATGGAAAGTCATTTGACACAAGTTTCAACAGAAGACTTCCTAAAATGTCTAGTTAGTTTTAAGTGAAAATAGTGCTGACCTGATGGTAGATAATGCTGTCACAGTGACCATCTTGAAAAGCTTATCACTACTTAATCGGAATGAATGGTCATGTCAGCAAAGGTTTTCATTAAAAGACATCTTAAAATGTTTTGTTGATCCTTGATTAAAATGGTGTTTATTTGATGTCCAGTATGTGGCAATCTTAAAAATCGTTTTTGCCTTTTTTCTCTCTCCACAAAACAGTACTTATAGTGTCTAGTTTGTTCTAAATGAAAATGACCGACTCTTACTTTGGCCACAATATTGGCTGTCTTGAAAATATTGCTATCTCTATTCATCATTGGACATTAACAAATAGACTTCTTATGATATCTAGTTGGTTGTAAATAAAAATTTTGCCAGTCAGGCATCCAGTATGGTTCCTGCAACATCTGTCTTGAAAGTCTTGTTGTCCCCCTGAATGGATGATCATTATAACATGGGGTTTCGCCAGAAGACCTCTAATGATGTCTACTTTGACATGAATAAAAAAGGATGCCATTGTTACATCCTGTATGTTCACCAGAGTAGCTAATTTGAAAATGTTATTGAAGAATATGAGATGCTTTCAACATTCTGTAGTTAAAAGGAATAAATCGTCTTATGAAATTTCAGGAGCCCCACCATGATCATCTTATATTAGAATTCATATGTGATCTCTTCCCAAAAATGATATTAACATTTTTACACATTATTTTTCATACTTTTAGGAAGTGATAAATATTTTGTTCATGTCTGAGAAAAATAAATGTATGTGAAATTTTGGGAGCCATGCCATGGTCATTTTATATCTGAATTCATGTTATAACAGCATGTGCTATAGTGGGGTACAGAAGCTATCACTCTGACTGTCTGTCTCCCCATAAACAGTTTCATTTCTGGAGTATAACTCAAAGCCATTTGAGACCAAAAAATGTTGGTTTCCTAATGCACTGGTTTAAAAATTTAGATAGGTAGGATTTTAAGAAAAACATTATTTATATTATAATGATTAGTGTATATAATGTACTGTATGCTTTAATCTATTGCACAAACGTGACTCAGAGACACAAATACATTTTAGAAAGTTTTTGTTTTAACCTGGGGGGGAGGGGGAAGTGACCCGGCAATGAGAAATAGGGTTCAGATGAACAGAAACAAATAAAAAAAATTGCCTAAGCTATTTAAGACTAGACTCAAGCAAATTGACAAACATTATTTTGTTGTGATAATATGTAACTGTGTATATTTAAATCTGTGTTTAATCAGTTCGGAGAATTTTGTATGCTACTATTGTAATTCTTTTTTATTAGTGATGTCCTTTTTTTCAGCTCCTCACTTTATGGGAACAAAATAAGTATTTTGAAGACGATACCATTAAGGTAAGAATGGAATTCCTAAAAAGAAATAAAAAAAATTGTTTATATACATGTTTCACACCATAACTAGAAATAACATTATGAGATATATAAATTGGCATTGTGCTCAGTAATATATACATGCCTACCCAGCAGCAAATACTGTAGGAACAGATGTGCCACAATATGCAATTAAACACCTCTCAGCAGCAAACAATGCAATTACACTTACCCAGCAGCAGATACTGTATGTATATACACACCTACCCAGCAGCAGATACTGTATGTATATACACACCTACCCAGCAGCATATACTGTATGTATATACACACATACCCAGCAGCAGATACAGCAGATCAAATTGTTTGCGTTTACACACCTACCCAGCAGATCAAATTGTTTGTGTTTACACACCTACCCAGCAGATCAAATTGTTTGCATTTATACACCTACCCAGCAGATCAAATTGTATGCATTTACACACCTACCTAGCAGATCAAATTGTTTGCATTTACACACCTACCCAGCAGATCAAATTGTACGCATTTACACACCTACCCAGCAGATAAAATTGTATGCATTTAAACACCTACCCAGCAGATCAAATTGTATGTATTTACACACCTACCCAGCAGATCAAATTGTTTGCATTTACACACCTACCCAGCAGATCAAATTGTATGCATTTACACACCTACCCAGCAGATCAAATTGTATGCATTTACACACTTTCCCAGCAGATCAAATTGTTTGCATTTACACACCTACCCAGCAGCAGATCAAATTGTATGCATTTACACATCTACCCAACAGATCAGATTGTTTGCATTTACACACCTACCCAGCAGATCAAATTGTATGCATTTATACACCTACCCAGCAGATCAAATTGTTTGCATTTACACACCTACCCAGCAGATCAAATTGTATGCATTTACACACCTACCCAGCAGATCAAATTGTATGCATTTACACACCTACCCAGCAGATCAAATTGTTTGCATTTACACACCTACCCAGCAGCAGATCAAATTGTACGCATTTACACACCTACCCAGCAGCAGATCAAATTGTTTGCATTTACACACCTACCTAGCAGATCAAATTGTATGCATTTACACACCTACCCAGCAGATCAAACTGTATGCATTTACACACCTACCCAGCAGATCAAATTGTTTGCATTTACACACCTACCCAGCAGATCAAATTGTATGCATTTGCACACCTACCTAGCAGATCAAATTGTATGCATTTACACACCTACCCAGCAGATCAAATTGTATGCATTTACACACCTACCCAGCAGATCAAATTGTTTGCATTTACACACCTACCCAGCAGATCAAATTGTATGCATTTACACACCTACCCAGCAGATCAAATTGTTTGCATTTACACACCTACCCAGCAGCAGATCAAATTGTATGCATTTACACATCTACCCAGCAGATCGGATTGTTTGCATTTACACAACTACCCAGCAGATCAAATTGTATGCATTTACACACCTACCCAGCAGATCAAATTGTATGCATTTACACACCTACCCAGCAGATCAAATTGTTTGCATTTACACACCTACCCAGCAGATCAAATTGTTTGCATTTACACACCTACCCAGCAGATCAAATTGTACGCATTTACACACCTACCCAGCAGATAAAATTGTATGCATTTAAACACCTACCCAGCAGATCAAATTGTATGTATTTACACACCTACCCAGCAGATCAAATTGTTTGCATTTACACACCTACCCAGCAGATTAAATTGTTTGCATTTAAACACCTACCCAGCAGATCAAATTGTATGTATTTACACACCTACCCAGCAGATCAAATTGTTTGCATTTACACACCTACCCAGCAGATCAAATTGTTTGCATTTACACACCTACCCAGCAGATCAAATTGTATGCATTTACACACCTACCCAGCAGATCAAATTGTTTGCATTTACACACCTACCCAGCAGCAGATCAAATTGTATGCATTTACACATCTACCCAGCAGATCAGATTGTTTGCATTTACACACCTACCCAGCAGATCAAATTGTATGCATTTATACACCTACCCAGCAGATCAAATTGTTTGCATTTACACACCTACCTAGCAGATCAAATTGTTTGCATTTACACACCTACCCAGCAGATCAAATTGTTTGCATTTACACACCTACCTAGCAGATCAAATTGTTTGCATTTACACACCTACCCAGCAGATCAAATTGTATGCATTTACACACCTACCCAGCAGATCAAATTGTTTGCATTTACACACCTACCCAGCAGCAGATCAAATTGTATGCATTTACACACCTACCCAGCAGATGAAATTGTTTGCATTTACACACCTACCTAGCAGATCAAATTGTATGCATTTGCACACCTACCCAGCAGATCAAATTGTATGCATTTACACACCTACCCAGCAGATCAAAGTGTATGCATTTATACACCTACCCAGCAGCAGATCAAATTGTATGCATTTACACACCTACCCAGCAGATCAAATTGTATGCATTTACACACCTACCCAGCAGATCAAATTGTATGCATTTACACACCTACCCAGCAGCAGATCAAATTGTATGCATTTACACACCTACCCAGCAGCAGATCAAATTGTATGCATTTACACACCTACCCAGCAGATCAAATTGTATGTATTTACACACCTACCCAGCAGATCAAATTGTATGCATTTACACACCTACCCAGCAGATCAAATTGTATGCATTTACACACCTACCCAGCAGATCAAATTGTATGCATTTACACACATACCCAGCAGCAGATCAAATTGTTTGCATTTACACACCTACCCAGCAGATCAAATTGTATGCATTTACACACCTACCCAGCAGATCAAATTGTATGCATTTACACACCTACCCAGCAGATCAAATTGTATGCATTTACACACCTACCCAGCAGATCAAATTGTTTGCATTTACTCACCTACCCAGCAGATCAAATTGTATGCATTGACACACCTACCCAGCAGATCAAATTGTTTGTATTTACACACCTACCCAGCAGATCAAATTGTTTGCATTTACACACCTACCCAGCAGATCAAATTGTATGCATTTACACACCTACCCAGCAGCAGATCAAATTGTATGCATTTACACACATACCCAGCAGCAGATCAAATTGTTTGCATTTACACACCTACCCAGCAGATCAAATTGTATGCATTTACACACCTACCCAGCAGCAGATCAAATTGTATGCATTTACACACATACCCAGCAGCAGATCAAATTGTTTGCATTTACACACCTACCCAGCAGATCAAATTGTATGCATTTACACACCTACCCAGCAGATCAAATTGTATGCATTTACACACCTACCCAGCAGATCAAATTGTATGCATTTACACACCTACCCAGCAGATCAAATTGTTTGCATTTACTCACCTACCCAGCAGATCAAATTGTTTGCATTTACACACCTACACAGCAGATCAAATTGTATGCATTTACACACCTACCCAGCAGATCAAATTGTTTGCATTTACACACCTACCCAGCAGCAGATCAAATTGTATGCATTTACTCATCTACCCAGCAGATCAAATTGTTTGCATTTACACACCTACCCAGCAGCAGACATACCTAATTAGCAGCAAATTTGATTTGTTCAGACCTTCCACATTTTGCAAATACCCACCCAGCAGCAAACATAAAAGATGCAGATCTGACACAGTATTAATATATACACCCACCTGGCAGCCAACAATATAGGTCTAGATGTGCCACAGTATGCGTGTACATATCCGTTGTGCAGCAAACACTGGATTTACATGTCCAAATATTAGCAAACACTGTCTATATGAACATTCACCTAGCATCACATGAAAACCCACTCAGTAGGAAATATTGTAGGTCCAGATCTGACACATCCAACCAGCAGTAAATATTATGTAACACGATATATGCAAGGAATTCTCCAGTAATTTCACAGAAGCTGAATCAACATTTATATAATAGGAGAATTTTAAGTGGGCAGTTTTATTTGAGAATAATATCCATCAACAAAAATGTGTGATTGATAACTTTAAATGAATAAAGGTGAAGCTTGCAATTGTTTGTCTTCATTATCAGCACAGTGGCAGTAATTGCTTGTTATGACAATTTCTTTACTGTGTATGCATTAGAGCTACATGTAACAGCAGACACATTACCACTGAATACTGAAGATTGCATGACATTACACATTACCACTGAATACTGAAGATTGCATGACATCAGACAAATTACCACTGACTACTGACAACTGCATGACATCAGAGATATCACCACTGAATACTGACAACTGCATGATATAAGACACATTACCCCTGAATATTGAAAACTGCATGATATAAGACACATTACCCCTGAATATTGAAAACTGCATGATATCAGACATATTACAACTGAATACTGAAAACTGCATGACATCAATCATTCCCATTGAATACTGAAAACTGCATGACATCAAATATTACCACTGAATACTGAAAACTGCATGATATCAGACATATTACCACTGAATACTGAAAACTGCATGACATCGAACATTCCCATGGAATACTGAAAACTGCATGACATCAAATATTACCACTGAATACTGAAAACTGCATGACATCAGACACATTACCACTGAATACTGAAAACTGCATTTAACAGCAGAGACATTACCACTGAAAAGTGTATGACATCAGAAACATTTTTACTGACTATCGAAAACTGCATGTAAGAGAAGAGACATTACTACTGAAAACTGCATGTAAAGAAGATACATTACCACTGAACACTGAAAACTGCATGACATCCGAGACATTACCATTGAATACTCAAAACTACATGACATCAGAGACATTGCTATTGAATATCGAAAACTACATGTAAGAGCAGAGACAATACTACTGGATACTGAAAACTGCATATAACAGCAGAGATGATGCCACTAAATATCAACCGCAGCAGGTCTGTCATTGTACAGCCTCATCAAGTGCACATTTAATAACTAGATAATGCAAGTGTTACATTTCTAAGTCACTTAGAGCTTGATTATAGGAATTGATCTCAAAGTCAAGCACTTGCATGATATGACATTTATTAGTATTGATGAATGTTGGGCTTTCGTTATGTTCATGGCAAATCAGCTTTGTGCAGTTTTTATAAATTCACTTATTTTACCAGAAGGGGTTCATTAAATTTAGGTGATTTATACAGTTTTCCTGTAGCAAACATTGAATGTATAGTTATCCATTAACAGTAGAATGTACATTACCCAAGGGTAAAATGGTAGTATTACATGCTTACAAGAATTATGAATTTACACTACATGATTCTACCAAATATTGGCTTATTTGAGTAGCTCATCAGGCGAGGAAATAATCTTGTGGTTATTATGGCAAAATGTACTCAAGAAACTGTTCACCTTGAGAATGTAAATTAAAATATTTGCTCAGTAAAAGTGTAATTCTTTCTTGTCAGTACCTTAAATGCTATGTTAATTTTGACCTAATTAGTTGTCAAATTTCACAGAATCATAAGATTCTCTGCTTTTTAAGAATTGTATTGTGAAGAGATATTGTTTACATGATTGGTATTTCTTTAGAATTGTAATGAACAATCTAATTTGTTGTAGCCTGCTAATTTATGATGGGGTTTTGAGTATATTCACTTAAAGTAATTTTCAAATTAGCAGTTGTGCTGAATTGGTAGTTTTGTCTGGGTTTTTTTAATGACTAGATTGCTTTGGTTTTGTCTTCTGTGAGTTCTTTTTTATGTTTTAAGCACTGAATATTGATGAAGTTTTGGACTTGAAGTTTTGGAATTTTTTCCAATTACTGCAACATTTGTACAATTTTGAAAATTCATTAAATTTTGAGGATTGTCTTGAAATGTCAATGAAATTAAAGTAAGAGGATATTGATCTTGAAAACTCCTTTGCTTTTTAAAAAATAAAATGTATAAAAGGTTTCTGTGATCTCCATTCTAGCTAATAATGAATATTATGTCAGCATAAGCTGGGTAATTTTTTTCTAAACTTTTGTCTTGTAAAAACAGGCCATCAATCATGTATTTCTTGGTATCCTTGAATTTGTTTGTACATAGTTGACCAATAAAAATCAAAAAAAGTTATGTGCCTGGATTCCTTGTGTACATAAGTTTTATCATTGAAATATTTTTAATGTTTGCATAACTGGATTAAAAAAATCAGAAGATCAAAATAATATATAATCAAAACATACTTGCATGTGAATTTAATATTGATGGTTTTGTACTTGTTTGGAGTCCTCTTCATTGTTAGGTTCTTTATATTTTTGTACATGATCAAAATGATCAATACTTTCCACCCTTTTTTTCCATGCTTTTGAAACACAAATATCTTTTTTTGTATAAAAAATGTATTGAACTACATACAGTATGGATCACTTGTTCAGCAACAAGGATGACAGTGTTATCATTGCCATTGATAAGATTCCATGTTAAAGTTTTGTGTTCTGATTCCATGTTATAATATTGCTTTCTGTTTCCATGTTGAAGTTTGTTCCAATTCCATGTTAAAGTACTATTCTCAGATTGCATGTTAAAGTCTTGTGTTCTGCTTCCATGATAAAGTCTTGTGTTCAGATTGCATGTTAAAACCTTTTGTTAAGGCTTTTGCAAGTCTGGTACAGGCAAGGATCAAAGGTGAGACATCATATTTTGCAGAACGTTTTTGGGAATGGAATCTAGGTCTTAGAATTACCAGGTTACTCTCAGATTTCCTTAAGAAAAAAATTCTTCATTAAAAATTGGACATTTCCATGCAAAGTCCATTCAAAAGATTTTTCATTGACTGGCACCAATTTGAAAATTTAGAGGTGGATTGCAACCAGAAATGAAACAAATGTTGCTGTAAAACATTTGACTTGAATAAAATCAAATTAACTCAAAGTGATTTTAAAACTATTTGGCTTTGCATTATGATGAATGAAATTCTACCAAGATTTACATGAATTTCATGATTCTAGCCTGCCTGAAGCTTATCTTCTGACTAGAACTGCATTAAAATTCAACATAATGCATGGGAGTTTATAAACTTGAATTGTTATTTATTTGATAAATGACTTGCAGTATAGCATATTTATCTTTTTGTACATCCTTTAATGAGAGGCGTGTTTTCTTATGTCAGATGGAGATTATTGCTTCTGAGTTTATAAACGCTAATTGTCATGTACTTGATAATGACGTTAAATATACCACAGCTGGACTATTTATCTACATTCTTTAGTGAGAGGCATGTTTTCTTATACCAGTTTTCAAACAAATGCATTACTACAATTTTAAGACATGTACAGGAAGGTGAATCACAAACATTTAAAGGACATTTTCTCCACAAGATTATATCAAGTATGTAACAGCATCACATAATTGTTTATGTTCACAAGTGTATGCAAGTAAAATCCTATGTTTCATGAGATTTGAACAATACCCATACTGCTTAATCTGGTTTACATCCAAATAAAAGCACTGATCTAACTGATCTGCGTGGGTTCGAGTTTAAGATTTGGCTAATGTAGTTATGTGAGAAAACTTGCCAGTAGCTTCTCATGGGTCGGTGGTTCTTTTTGAGGGTTTTCCCGGGTCCTTCCTTCACCAATAATACTGGCCGCCATGTATAGCCTATCGTGTACTGAAAAATGGCGTTAAACCCTACAATAACAATAACTGTTCTAACATGTAGCAGTGTAATATATCAAGTCACATTATGTTCAGAATCTCATTGCCAGACATGTTTTTGGTAGGCCTTTGTTAGTGGAAAAACAAGACCTTGCTATCACTTTTCTGGTGGTTTTGGTTTTTAAGGTTTTTCATTTACCCATATTTCTTCCACCCCCGCTTTGGTTTCTTCTAGTCTATAGGATAAATCCATGTAAGGCAGAATAAATTTTTTGATGGAATGCTCAGTTACCTCTTTTGACCATGAGACAAGGTTTATATTGAAAGTTAATTCCCATAATGGATATGATCATACTTAGGATAAATACCTATGCAGCAAAGATTATTCCTTCTCAGTCACACTCATTTGTGGGATTAAAGTCATATTATTAGAAGATTTGCATTTCAGTTTGGTTGACTCAAGCTTTTGATGGATTAAAGGATTTCTTTTTTTTTTTTTCATGTTTCGTTAGCCTCTGAACAAACCTGATTATGAGGTGTGATCTACTTACTCACCATTTTGACCTTGGGGTTGAAGTAAGAAATGTCATGGCAGTGGTTTGAGTGGTACTTTTGTTGATACCCTGGATCAGGTGTCTCAAGCTTAAACCACATATGGGTCCACATGAGGACATCTTTGATGGCCCAAGGACTGCACCACCATTGTTATCTCTTAGGACACCTTGTGATGCCAATCATGTTGTGGGCCACACGATACGGCTTAGTGGTCAGCATGCAACCAACGTGTCATGTGTTTGAGACCCTAGCCCTAGATAAATATATAGTCACATTTCCATTTGATGCAGAGTTTCAAAGATGGAAATCTCTTGACTTTGGTTTAGATTGGATGTGAAACTTGACTAAGTAAGCTACTGTTTCATAGGGAAATATAACTACTCCGGTGGCCTAGTGGTTAGAGCATTAGCCGCTTAAGCGGGAGGTAGTGGGTTCATACCCTGGCCAAGTCATACCAAAGACTTACGAAAATGGTACTAACAGCTGCCTTGCTTGGCACTCAGCATTGAGACGTTATTGTTAGGACTTGTTGGCCTGGTGTCAGGATAATGTGACTGGGTGGAACGTCATGCTACATGTCTGCATCATGATGCCTCAGTGCTAGACATCACTATAAATTGCCTCATTGCAGACATTGTAGTGATATGACTGAAAAATTGTTAAAAGCTATGTTAAAAATCCTAATCAAACAAGCAAACAATTCATAGGGAAATAATATTCAATTTTTTCTTGAGTAAGGTATGATCACCACTTATAAAATCTGCTGGTATCAAATAGCTTCCTGAGTATCTTCAAAAGTACACATAACTAATTAATTGGTCCTATCAATTTGTCTCAGTGCTGTAATCTCTTATATGTTTTATATGCAATTTCCTTCTCAAAGGCAGGTGCATTTGGGTCTGTATATGTTTGTATCATAGAGAAAATGAGTGAGAGATAGGTGAGAAGTGTTTTCTTCATCAATTAGCTTTTGTAACAAATGTTCTGGTAATACGAAAATAAACTGTTTGGGGAAAATTTAGTTTGTAGAATTCAAGATCTTGTCACAAAATGTAAATTACTGTGACCTATATTTCAGGTTCATTTCACTGGCACTATTCATGCTAGAACTTTGAAATTGATATGATATCTCACACCATGACAATAAAGAAGGTCATTGTGACCTATATTAATCTTACTTTAGTTTATTGTGTTTAAGTTGTAACTACAGATGTTTTTGGCATGCTATATGAATACTACCAGTGTATGCATCTTCACCTAGATGTCTGTAATGCAAAAAGAGGTCTCTGAGAGCACATGTTTCACTGACTTCATCAAAATTTTGTGTTTAACATTTGTTTAGTGGGGGCTGTTTACAAGGTTTTTACAACTTTAAAACTCCTTGAATTTGAGGAATTGCCTTGAAAAATACTTGAATTTTGAAAAGTTGGCTCTATTCCTGAAAAGTCCTTGGATTTATTTGTATTTAAAAAAAAAACTCTGTGATTTTTTCCCAGAACTTTTTTAATTTATCATAAGAAATGGATACAGTTTGTAGCATTTTTTTAAATGTGGAAACATTTTTTTTATTGCAAAGTTAGAAGAAAGAGCCCCATAATTTTCTGATAGTACATAATTTATTTCATGTACTTTTCAGACAGCAAACATGGCATCTACATGTCACATAGTTTTCTTCCTGGCAAATAAGTAACTCTGACAGTGAAAGGGCATGGAAAACTTGTAATAAAATTCTCATCCATTTTATTGTCAGACTTTGTAGCACATTCATATATGTCCAATACCTAATGAGAAACTCCATTAATCAATTCTTCTGGTACTTGTGTAACACTGTCTAGGTTTTCTTAAGGACACTTTGGCTGACCTAGATGTCTGTAATTTTAAATGTACTGTGAATTGAGATGAGGCACATGGCTGTTATGCATAATCTTTGAGAAATTATCTTGTCACATGGCACATTTTTAGAGGGTTATGGTCATAAAAAGAGAAAATTACATTGTCCATGCCTTCTTTTGAGATGATTTACGCATGTACCATTGAATAACTGTCAAAAGATAGAGATTTTAAATATAAAAAACTCTGTAACTCTGGTGAATTTTCCACCTATTTGCAGGGAAGGGTATTAATTTTGGGGCTCAGACTTACTCAGATCAGGAGTGGGGGGGAAAATGTTCAATATACAAAAACTGCAATTACTTTAACATTTTCTGGGCTGATGAAATCACATAGCCAGACATCTGAAACTATTTTCAAGAGTTGGATAAGTAAAGGGAACATGTTTTGCAGTTATTGCAGACAATATTCAAAACTGACACCAGATTAAAAATTCAGCTAGCTTATATATCAATGGGACTAACAAGTTAAGGACTTAATGTAGCAATTGTCTTGACAGTTTTCAACCTCATAAAGCCTGTGATGCAAGTACTGATGCTACCATATTGGAACAGAAAATATATAAAATTACTTTTGCATTATTTCTTTTGAATTTTACTTTGGATTAAAATGCAAGCTTATTATCAGATCCATGCAAGAGATTGAAATTTTATGTGAACATGTTGGTAGTACAAGTGAATTTTCTGAAATCAGTTGTCCTGGAGTAGTGGTTGAAAAATAAAAATTATCAGTTCTGATTTTTGTTGTTGTTGTAGGGTTTAACGCCTTTTTTCAGTACACGATAGGCTTTACATGGTGGCCAGAATTATTGGTGGAGGCAGAACACAGGAAAACCCATTAAAGAATTACCGACCCATGAGAAGCTACTGTCAAGCTTTCTCACATAACTACATTAGCCGAATCTTAAGACTTGAACCCACGCAGAGGTGTGATGGCAGTGATCCGTAACGGAGAGCGCTCTAGACCATTAGGCCATTTGGGGCCCCCTCTGATTTTTGAACAAGTTCTAAACATTAAGTCATAGGTTTAATCAATATAGTATACTGATTTTTTTTTACCTCTCCCATTATGTGGACTTGCCTTGGAATGTCATGGAAACAGCTCTAGTGGTTTAATATTATTAAAAATGAGCCAATTTTTAAGATAATAAAAAGGAAAGAAATTATGGGAGGGAAATACAATCTCACCTTAATATTAAGAAAGCTTTCTGAAACTCCCTTGATTGTTCCAGTGGTCTAGTGGTTAGTGTCTATCCCCAGATGTGGGAGGTAGCATGTTTGAGCCCTGGCTGAGTCATATCAGTGACATCAAAATGGCACTAATAGTTGCCTTGTTACGTGTGCATTAAGAGGTTAGCATTAGGACTGGTCATACTGGAGTCATGATAGTGTGACTGGGTGGGACATCATGCTACATGTCTGTGGCATGATGCCCTAGTGCTAGACATCATCGCAATATGACTGAACATTTTTTAAAGCTATGTTGAAAATCCAAATCATCCACACTGAAACTTTCTGTTTGCTTTTGTTAACATCATCAAGAGGAATAAGTTGTCCATCTGTAGTTAGTAGATATTGTTGACCACTCCAATTTTCTCCATATAAAATCATATTACAGTTTGCTCAGAAAATTGAAGCTGATGTATTCAGTTTAGCTTCATTAGAATGTGTTCTTCAGGCTGCATGCTTGCATAGTAAAATTGGACAAGAGCACATAATTATCAGCAATGCATCCTCACAGGTGTACAAAAAGAACCATCTATATTTTATTTTCAAACTTGGGGTCTGTGTTGCATCTGATAGGCATGTCCAATATATCATTAAGATGCTTTGATTCATCACTGGAACATCATGCCAAGTTTCTCATTGATTAAGATTGCCCTGTTCTTCACATAAAGAATGAATTTTAAAAAAAAATGCAATATACTTAATAAAAGGTTATGATGTACAATACTCTGATATAAATGCAAGCACTGTGTATTTGGAGACCATTGGAAATGATTTAATTTAAATTAATGATGATTACAATGAGGCCATTGCCTAAACACCTGATACCAGCACCAAGAATGATAGGGCTGCTGAATAGGAATAAAAATGCACAAGAAAATAAGATTAATAATGCAGCAAATGAAACCAAGTAACAGAGACAAATATTTGTTTTACAAAACAATTTTTAACAAGTGGCTAGCAATTCAAAGAAAAATACCCACAATGGAGTAATTTGGATGCACTATACTAGTTGAATATTTGTTTTTACAATGAAACAATAAATCAGTTAGCAATGTATTGACATGAAATATTTTGAAATTACTGCACTAATTTGATGCAAAGAAATTATCTATACAAGATCAGTAATAGCAAAGTAGGTACTGACTCCATTTGATTACAAGTAGATCCAGTTGCAAACTGCTTAGACCCATATCTGCGGTCCAGTAATGTGCTGGCAGATCTGGGTATATACACTTAGGACTAAGTGGTACACAAATAAAATTTACTCTAATTTGCAAGTGCTTGTATGCGAGTATGTATGGTACACTTGTAATGTAGAGGACTGCTTTAACTCTTCAAGATCTACATATTTTAAGTCTGCACATGTATCATGATCATACATACATCACCTGCATGGAAAAATTCAGTCAAGGTTAATTAGACTACCTGTATGTACTATATACAGGTTTACTTATATATTAATTACAAAACTGCCCAGCTTTGTTCCTAATCTTAACTCCTTCAGAACATTTTATGTATTTACATAAATCCCCTTTCACATGCATGGAGTTCATTTACTTGTCAAATTGACTGCTCTGGTGGCCTAGTCGTTAGAGCATTTGCCTCGGATGCAGGAGGTCGTGGGTTTCAATCCCCTACCAAGTCATATAAAAGAATTATACAATTATAAAAAATGGTACTGACAATAAGAACCACCATATCCAAGCAGAACTACTGTTAAGCTTTCTCACAGCTCTCTATACATTGTCCATCCAGATACTGAACCCCATGCAATCAAAGGTGAGATGGCAGTGATTGGTAAAGGCATATGCTTTAAGACCACACAACCATCTTTAGCATACATAGAGATTACATATTGTAACGACTTTCATACTGCTATGACATCAAGGATACTTCATTACTTTATAGTTACTATTGATCTAACAGAAATGCATTTTATTGCTTCACTGTGTGCACATGTATTTTTATATGTGTACATATTTGTGTTTGTATCATTTTTATGGAGTTTTTTTTGTACATGCAGGGTTGCATCTACGGCACGCAATAGTGCAAATCCCCCAAATTCAAAATTTCCACAAATGTTTCAATCCTATGCGGGCAGAATCATGCAAAAAATAAAAACTGCGCGTATTTTTTGTGAAGAATGTTATTTTAAAAAAATTTTTGCTGTAATTCTCATGGTTGTATAGTTGTAAATATGTCACATATTTCTGTGTCATGTGCTCAATTCTGATTGGTTAATAAGAAAGGTCAGAAGAGCAAGTTTGATACAGAGGCTGGCTTCGCAGGACAACATGTTAAATGGCAGAATCTGTTAAAAGTCAGACACTTTTTCATTATTTTAGCAGTAACACTTTTAAAGTCAGGGTGCAGAAGTTTTCTGTCAATTGGCACAATCACAGCGAACAAACACTTCCTTAGGCTAATCCTATATCAGAGGAAGCTAGTGATTTGCTTAAAGATGGCGGCGATGAAACTAAAGGTCCATCTAACACCAAGAATACTCTTTCAGTTCAGACTGGAAAAAAAATCGACCATTGCTGGATATGAATGAAAAAATGAGAGAATTTGCAGAAAGTGTGTAAAAACTGGCAAAAAAGATTCTTTCACACATAGAAATGCTAATTTCAGGACATCAACCCTTGACAGGTATCTTGAATTACCAGCTCACAAAAAGGTGATTCAGGATTTGAAAGAAAGTGAAAATCTTAAAGCTGCATGCATGGCAGCTATCAACAAGAAATCTGAATCAATTATTCATGCTATGTCAGTTGCCTATTACTTGAGGATGGAGAATATTGCTTCTCTAAAATATGGTTCACTGTTGGATTTTGTTGACTTTCTGGCTGTTGGTGTTAGCAAAATGAGAACAATAGGAAATGCAACATAATTGTCAAGGACATCTGTAGAGTAATTTCAGACAAGTTCTTTTATTTTATTTACATTTTTCTATTGAAATTTAGTTAAAACCATGGGGTATACTAACAAGCAACTTAAACAGTTAGGCTCCGATTAATGTGTATCTTCTGTTAAATAGCACCAAGCAATGTGATCGGCCAGTGAATTTGCATTCAGTAGCTTGTCATCTTAATTAAAGTTTTTCTTTTCTTAACTTGGATTATTGGTACCTGTTTTTGTTTGTTATGAAATTCTTTTTGGGTGTTGGTGTTAGCAAAATTAGAGTAGGAAGAAATGTAACATATTCGTAAAGGACTTCTGTAGATGAATTTCATTTATTTTATTTTATTTACATTTTACCTATTTAAATTTAAATGGAAAAAATGGTGGATACTAACAAGCAGCTAAAACAAGTTCTGATCAGTGCATATCTTGAGTAATCTTTGTGTTACTAAAAATTGTACCATGCATTGTGATCACCCAATGAAATTACATTCAGTAGCTCGTCGTCATAACTTCCTGTCAATGTTTAATGGTAGATACTGTTTTTCTTTTCTAATCAATCAGGCTAATTGGTACCTGTTTCTTTTGTCATGAAATTCTTTCCTGTCTTGATGGGTCACATTTCAGTATCACTGTAACGAGTTTTCGTGTCTTTGAAATGGTGATACCGTGACTGGTGTTCGAATAATTTCCTGAGCATGTAAGGAGTTGCTGTCAGCATCGTAATACTGTACAGTAGTCAGACAAATTCCATCGCTTGAAACTTAAATAATGCTTTAGTAAATAAGTAATTATTTGTTCTGATGATCTTTGCAGCAAATGACATAGACCCTGATCTGCTTATATCATAATTGCATGTGTAGGGACCCATCATTGATGCATGTAATACCAATGTCTGTTTGTTTTTAAAATCGTCATTTACAGATAGGCATAATGACTTCCTTCATTACTATAATTGAATAACTTGAATTGGGGGGGGGGGAAGAGAGAGAGAGAGAGAGAGAGAGAGAGAGAGAGAGAGAGAGAGAGAGAGAGAGAGAGAGAGAGAGAGAGAGAGAGAGAGAGAGAGAGAGAGAGAGAGAGAGAGAGAGAGAGAGAGAGAGGAGGGAGGGAGGGAGAGATAGAGAGAGAGAGAGAGAGAGAGAGAGAGAGATAGATAGATACTCATGCTTAGCAGTTGTGTGTGATGATGATTCAGGGGTATATTCTGTATTTAGCAAACTTCAACACTCTTAGATATATTTACCACAATGGTACAATTCATTGTAATTCAATTCTTGATTGATATTTGACATGTTTTCTTAACTTGAAGTTAATGATGTGTGATGTGTTTTTGAAGCTCTCCATTATGATACATAATTCAAGGAATTGTATTTATTTACATTACAAAATTATGACAAGAGTGATATGTAAGGCAATTAATCATTCTTATTTTCCATACCTTTTCCTGACTGGAATATCAATTTTCAAGAAGTTCACCCAGTCCTAAGAAAGTAAATTGATTCATGCTATTGGCAGAAAAGCAAGCACACCTTATGATTATTAAACTAATGTGAAATTAGAAAGACCTGCATAGTCTAATAAGGAAACAGTTAATTGAAGTCTGCAGCTGAAAAAGAATCATAGCTGTGTATAGAAGTCACAGAGCTTACATGAAGTGGCAATACAGTAAAACCTGACTTGAAAGACCACTGCTATGTGAGACCACCTGTCTTGAGAGACCACACTCTCAATGCACAAATTTAATGATTATATAGCAGTATGACCTTAATGAGAGACCACCTGTCTTGAGAGGCCATATCTTTTTGGCAAGAGAGGTAGTCTCTCAAGACAGTTTCTACTGTATACTGGGGAGACTTTTGCATGTAAGGATCATAACTCTGTAAAACAAAAAAGGGAAAAGAACAAAATAAGACTCAATAAATAATGAATTATGAATTTTTATATCAAATGATGGCATCAAAATATATTGACAAGTACTGTGCTGATGAAACAGTGAAATCAATTTGAAGATTGAATGTTCAAAAAATATCATAATTATATTTTAAATAGAGATAGTTAGATGGCCATAATTTTTTTAAAAAGCATCATCCTTTAGATAGATCGACAGCAGTGGTAGTTTTATAAAGGGCCACAACTGTGTTATAATGGGCCACAACTGTTAAAATTGTGAGAAAATTGATAAAACCCTCATAAAGCACAACCTCATTTAATGGACAGCTGAAGTGAATGTTCTAATTAGCACTAAACTTTAAAAATGTTTTCCTAGCTCTGCAAGTGACAGGCTCCTATAGATGTCAAAATTTAACAAAAAGATGGACATATGATTTTATGGACAAAGTGATTAATTAAGGCTAAAACTTATGGAGATAGAACACCCTAGTGATGTTTACTGGACTTTCTGGGTCACTGGTGGTTGAGAGGTCTAAAGATTTCATCCTTACGGACCACTACCAGCTCAACTCTTGTCAACATGGGTTTGAGTCTCTGGCTCAGCCTATGTGGGTAGATGAGAAAGCTTGCAAGAAGCTTCAGGTGGGTCAGTGGTTTTTTTCCCAGAGTTTTCCCAGGTTCTTCATCCACTATTCATGCTAGCCACCATGTATAGCTTATCATGTGCTGAAAAATGGCATCAAAATAAGAACAAGAGCAGCAGTTTATTTTCTTTCTTTCGTCAAGTTTGGGTTAGGAAATCATTGAAGCAACGAGATTTCATTGGTGTTAAAAATTATTTATACTCGACTGTATACTATACTAGGGATTTAGTTCTGTTAATTGCACTTTATATCAGCTGGTAATTATAATCGGTAGTTCCTTCAATAATTTGAACAGATGCTAGTCTACTACTTTTTACGATTGTTTTTTTTTTCCTCACTAGCATATGGTGAGGTTTAGTTAGTTACCCTCCATGTTCAATCAGAACTCACAGCAATGTTAAAGCTTAAAGTCAGAAGCAGCAGCTATTCTGGCAATTATGGGACTGCAGGTGGATCCATAGGACTTGTAAGAGCAATTCATGGACCAAATTTTGCAGGATGGATCCACATTGTAGTTGTAGTTGCCATCAACATGATGAATGAAAAGTCCTCACTTTTCAGAAAATACATGGATTTTTATCAGTCCACAGGGGAAGTTTTACACAGCTGAATGCTAATTGTTATATGCCCACCATAAAGCAACCTTGTCACATCTGCAACCAATATTGTTCTGCTTAATTACATGAATTGCCTTCCATTTACAGTTACCAAACTTTGTGTCTCACTTGCTGTTCTGTTAAGGAGGAACCCAATATATTTTAGGGGTTGAGGTAAGTGTTACTTTCACTGAAAGAAGAAAAAAGTTTTCACACCATAACCCAAGGTGTCCACCATTGACTGTTACTAAACTTTGTAAATGACTTTCACTTGGAGTAAGGAGAAACCTTGTTAATTTTGGAGTCATAGGGTTACAGGTTGAGGTCACTTTGTTGAAGAAAGAAAAATTACTTTTGTACAATAACATTAGTCCTGTGTCACAAATCTGCACTGAATTTTATTGGAAGGATTGCACTTGGTATAAGGAAGAGCCATTCTTATTGGGTCAAAAAGTCAAAGGCCAAGGTCAGTGCAGAAAAATGGTTTCTGCACACATTTTTCAGTTACCAACTATATATCTTCTCCAATGCTTGTGTATGAATTGCCCATTTTGTTTCAGAAGGTCAAAGGTCAATGTCATTTTAATTGAAAAATGAAATGTTTTTTTGCATAAAACTTGTACAAGTACCGTGACCAAAGTTTGTGTATCTCTTTCACTTAAGGTGTGGAATTGACCTCTTCAGTATGGGTCAAAGGTCAGTTACAGTATTGCTTTTTAAAAATTTTGCAAAACAACTTGTCAGCTTAGGGTTATACAGAAACCTATAGATTCAGGGATCTAAAGATTGACTAATTTATTTTTGATTTATTACACCAACTTATGACTGCAGCACTTACATATGTAGTTTGGCCCATATGTAAGCCCATGGCTTTATCTTAAGACAAAATCTTGAACAAAATTGCAAAATATAATTTTGAAAAACTTATCTTATCAAGTATTTGTAATAGAAGAAACAATTCCATAATGTTAGATATTTTATTTATGAAGCATAACTACAAAGCAATTCAGACTCTTTAAACCAAATATGGTACATGTGTTAATTTAGTCAATTTGTATTGAGGTGCTTTTTTAGTGCTTAGAAATTTATGCATTGAGTATTTATTATGTTAGTTTGGAAAGAAAGTGTAGCATAAATAGGCTTATATGTAAATTGACAGTGCTCAATCATACTAGCTAAAGTGATGGACATCATGCATTTTTGTAGATGGTTACATAAATGTGGGTCCAGGCAGATATGGGTACAATGTATTTTCATCAGGTGTCTACATAAGTGTGGGTCCAGGCAGATAAGGACATAATGTATTTTCATTAGTTGGTGACGTAAGTGTGATGGTCCAAGTTGATATAAACATCAAATATTCATATATTTTCTGTAAGGTGGTTACACAAGTCTGGGTCTGGATGAATATAGATGCCATGTACTTTCATTAAGTGGTTACACAAGTTGGTCCAGGTGGATAGGACATAATGGTTACATGAGATGGGGTTGGGGTGGTTATCACATCATGTAATTTAATTAGGTTGTTACATGAGTGTGTGTAGATATGGACATAATGTATTTTCATTAGGTGGTGACCTAAGTGTGGGTCTGGGTGGAGATGTTATCCCTACTAGATGACTCATCCCTTAATGTTGGAAAAGAACATGTTATGATGTTGTAAGCTTGTGATTAATGAGTTCATCTTGTCAGGTTTTTTTGTCATGTTCCACCTTCGCTCTATTTGAAAAATAAATAATTAATAAAGAGTGTATTTAATGTAATTTTTAATTTTTATGCCTTTGTTGAATGATAAATTACATGATAAACAAGACTTGTTGACAGATTGATATTAATGTTTTTTAAGTAATGTTATGAAACTAGGAAGGAAAATAAAAGAAGCTGCAAAGATTGACTGAAACAAGACAGATGTGGCACACAGTACCGGTAGGCACAAATTCCAGGAAAAGTGTCACAAGTTCTGATACTGCAAATTGGTGTGAAAAAATTCAGTTTATATTGATGTTTCTTTTTCTTCTTTGTCAACATCATGAAGGTTAGCATGAAGTTATCAGTCTTGTAAAAATTCAAGGACATGTTTGAAGTGACTTTTTTTATTTTCTGTCATTTGTTCATTAAATAATCAATAGTATAGACTATAGAACCTTTTTCACCCACTCGGGGAAAGCTCGGAATGTATATGCATCCATCTCTAAATAACTGAACCATACCAAAACTAACTCAATGGAATCAAAATTTCAGGCTTGTCTGACTTGAACATTTTAGCCATTATTTCACATAGACTCTTAAACTGGTAGTTGGATGAATTTCAGGAAGATAACTCAACAATACGAAAAGTATGTTACTGTGAATTAAATTGCGCAGTTGAGTGGGAAATATCTCCAGCTATTCATTAGATACACTTCCAGTATTGTGGATCCTATTTCATCTGCACTGGCGACAAACTGTGGAGCGAGACCTTAAGAGCTGAGGCCTCATCATGCAGACTGCCCCAGCAACAGCTGCCGACAGACCGAAATGGTGCTCCCTTGCAGTCGCCTCAAGCACCAGATGGCGCAGAGAGGTTGATGATGATGATGATACATATAAATTAATTGATATAAAAAGCTGGTTAATGTGACCCAATATTCATGCTCAAGTGACTATGTATTTTTAGTTGTTTTCTTTTTTTATGCAGAAAAACATAAAACCCTTGATGTCTCTGATCAGGTGGTTACATATTTGTTTTTCATGGCTATATCAAAAGAAGCAAATGTGAAAGACAAAAGGTGATTATAATTAAGAAAAATATTTTGTCACCACAAAACTCTAGGAGACTTTTTATTTTATCTTATCTCTTGTTTGTGTTTAGTATTTCGAGTATCAGAAATAACCATCAATCAGTTCGAAGCAAGTTTCATTGTGCAAATAAAAAATAAAGTTAAATAATCATTTTAGATGTATAGGAAATTAACTGTCACATATTACATGCAGTATTTATAAACTAATACATGTTAATTAGTAAAATGTATTACTTCTATCACTGTTTGTGCAATTCATATTGTTTCAAATTTTTCTTCACATTAAACATTCTCATATATAGAACCTCCTCCATTATTTAAAACATTTGGTATGATCAATATCATGGTGCATTTTGGATGGCCATTTTCATATTCTGAGTCAGCATCATACAGACATTTCCCTGAAAAATAAGCCAAAATGTATTTGATTTGTATGTAATACTTAAATTTGAAAATCAGTTCTGATGCAACATGATGTTACACAGTCAATACTATAAAGGTGCTGCAAGTGGCCGAGTGGTCTAAAGCGCATGTAGTTATGTGAGAAAGCTTGCCAGTAGCTTCTCGTGGGTCGGTGGTTCTTTCCGGGGTTTTCCGGGTTCTTCCTCCACCATTTATCCTGGCTGCCATGTATAGCCAATATTTTGCTGAAAAATGACGTTAACCCTAAAAAAACTAACAAAAAAACAATACTTTAGAATGGTGTACATTACTAATTATTAAATATGAAATAATTCACTTTAATACCAGAAGCATGACCAATTATAGTCATTTAAAATCAGTAATTATAGGAAGTGCTTTACATATTATAGCATCCCATTCACCCAACTTTGGTTTCTGCAGGGTGACTTGACAAGGATTTTTTAAAATTCATTTCCGTTCTTGCATGGGACCTTTATATTGATGCTACCTTGAACAAGTTAGAGTTCTTACTTTTTTGGTTCCACAATATCATTTAGACGAGACAAATGCACAAAGGATACGTTTATAATTTTGTATGAACCTCATATACACATTACCAAGTGGATTTATTTAGTTCAATATTTTGGAATTTTACTTTTTAACTGGCACATAATAGCTATTTATTATTTGAATTATTATGACAAGAGCAAATAATTCATTGATTGAAATAAAATCATCAATCTCTACATGTTTATTATTTTTAAACATGATTCTTATTTGGAGTGAATACTTAATCCTGCACCCATTCATCTCATGGTTCATGACATGGTGTAGCTGGTTCTAACTGAAAATTCTGCTGCTCAGACATCCATTTTGTATGCCACATTGGCCATCTAGTAAAACTTTCACTATTTCTCCTGAATGGATGGTCATACCAACCTGGGGTTTTCACTGAAAGCCTTAGTATGATGTCTGGTTAGAGATAAATAATAATGGTGCCAGCATAACTTCATTATGGCCATCACAGACTTGACAACTCTTACGATTTTGCCATAAGTCTTATGAAAATTACCCTTCAAATATGGACTTGGGCATAAAAGCAAAAACTACTGAAAAATGATCATTGGTGAAAAATTCGGAAAATTTGTTCATCCCTGTTTGATTTGGATCCGGTTTTCATATTAGAAGTAGTGAAATTGGTAATGGAACCAGACTAACTTTACAGAAGCACATCAGATGCTTTAAACTGCACCTATTTGTTCATGTGAAGTATCTGCATGATCAAACTGTGGATCATATAATCTTTTTTAATAAAATCATCCAGCAAGTGGTGCATGTTTAAGATGAAAGAGAAAATAAGCCTTTTGAAATATGTTAATAATCAACATAGAAAAAAAATAAAAAGGAATATTCAGATTCTTGTGAATAAAAGCTGGAAGGGACACCGTTCTGTTTATTGAATATCACATGCCAATTTGAGTATGATATGTTGTAGGAAATATGTGTGCCGTCGTCATGTGAAATGGGGAAAAGAATTTCCAAGAATTACATCAAGTTGAGAGACTGCAACAAGCAATTGAGCTGCATAGATTTTGGAACTAAAATTTGTGGTCCTAAATAAAAAAGGTTTCAGTCACACAGCTAATATGGCTGTTTGATGACTTTCATAGAAATCTTGCTACTCCTTAATGGATGATCTTTATGACATGGGTTTTCACCAAAAGACTTTAAATTATATCCACTCAGCCCAATTTGAAATTGGTGCCTAATGGTTTCAACACTCAACAAAAGAGAAAAATTTTGTTTAGGTCCAGCTTGTACTTTTAGTAGAATGTTGGAAGAGTTGGAATATCATACCAGGTTACAATAACCAGATTTCTAATTTAAGTCTAACATAACTTTTTCTTGTCCCTGACTAGAAATAAACTGGATTTCACTTATATATCTATCGAATCCTGGTAGTAGGTTTCTATGATCTCAGTGGGATCTCCCTCCAGACATCTGTTAATATCGAGACCACTTTCACTTGTTCCATTGAGTTAACCTTACTCTAACAGAAATAGACAAGTACTGATGAAGGCAATACAACACCATACATAGTCATTGATGAGTCTAGTCAAACTGTAAGCAACAAACATTGCGAAATTTGTGATCTACCATAGCATAATGCACCAGCAAATCAGGATCTGTGTTGATGTTCTACTGATTGCTCCTAACAAACAACACAGACCTAGATCTGCTGGCACATTTTGCAAGAACATTTTCGGGATTGTGCAGTTTGTAGTTGGACTCTTCTTATAAACTAATATGTATGATACATACCAGTTAAAAAGTACTCCTTACAATTATGTCTGAAACAATGCCTTTGATTACTCTGTTCATAAACCCAAGGGATTTCTGACATTGTTGCATCATTCGGTTAAATAGCATAAATTCATCGTTCCTTCAGCAGTAATCTTATTATAACAGTTGACCCCATATCCCCTATTTAAAAGGCCAATTATTGTATCTCATAGAAACACGTTTCCTGTGCAGGGATGAAGAGGGGATGTAATCTGTTATCAGATGCCTGAAAAAATTGTATTTGTATCAGTGTATATAGAAGACATAACTTAAGCATTTTGGGTAATATCTAGATTAAATACAGTATGCTACCAAGACAGCAGAATTTATTTTGATGACCACACACACATGCACGCACGTACTTACGTACGTATGCATGTATGTATGTATATGGAATATGGTAGGAAGGAGGGAGTATAATGAATGGTAAATTTGACATGCCCAGGGTACAATATACCTCATCCCACACCTTGTACATTATACTGGGATGTACATAGCTGATCCCATGCCTGGTACACATATTCTGGGACCTGTATAATGAGCATCACTTTATGGTCACCATTACCTGGAGAAAGAATGTGGTTTATGGGATTGATGTCAATTAGTGTAGACCATGGGCAAAAACATTTTACAGTTATAGCTTTTGATTGTCAACTTGTTTCTGAACAAATCCCATGATTTCTTTCTATGTCAACTAAATTTGGTATGCAGTTTGATATTGATCAGGCTGAGTTTGATTGTCAGCATTCTTTGACATCATTGAGTTGATACCTGAGAATGACAAATCCACACACTTAAATTTCCACACAATAAATCCCTCAATGTTTATTTAATATTAGATTTCAACCGAATTTTCTGTGCAGCTTGACATTGCAAATACCATACTGAATTTGAATTTGAATGTTAGTGTTCGATATCACTTGTTGGTGGAACACTCTTGATTGTCATACCCCACCCACTTTTGTTTCCATAAATTGTCTTCCTTGATTACTAGTAGAATTCAGCCAAATTTTATTGACAGCTTTATATTCACAAAGACAGCAAAAGATGGGTAATATCAGTTGCTGGAATATGTTTGTTACAAATAGAATTAAGTTCTGCATATCTACTGTAACAACATATACCCAGGTCTGCATGTGCATTATGCTATGGTGGATCATGCTCTTTATTGTTTGAAATTTGACTTGACTTATAAGCCATTATAGATGGTAACCTTTAAAAGGTTTAACAAAATCAGTAAAGTAAAATTTTGATTGAGAATTATGTCTCCTTTTCATCATGGACAGCTCTGCTGGCGTAGTGGTTAGAGTGTCCACCACAGAAGCAGGAGGTCGTAGGTTTGATCCCCGGCCAAGTCATACCAAAAAATGGTACTAACAGCTGCCTCAGTTGATGCTCAGCATTAAGAGGTTAGTGTTAGGACTGGTCGGCCTGGTGTCAGGATAATGTTACTGGGTGGGACATCATGTTACATGTCTGCAGCATGATGCTTCAGTGCTAGACATCACTGTAAACTGCCTCATGGCAGACATCGTAGCAATATGACTGAGAAATTGTTAAAGCTACCTTAAAAATCCTAATCAAACAAACAAACAAACATCATAGGCAGCAGCAGTTAAGTATCAAATTACCATATATGATCACTTATAAGTAGACTCAAACTGTAAACAGCAAAACTCGTGATCTGCTGTAGCATTATGTATCTGCAGATCAGGGTTTGTGTTGTTTGTTCTACTGATTTATTTATTCCTAACAAATTTGCACAGAACCAGATCTGCTTGTGCATTATGCACCTGCAGATCTTGGTGAGTACAGTTTGCAGTTGGACTCTATAGGCAAGTATATGGTAAGTTTCTCTGATAAAGGTTTTATTAATTAAAATATTTGCTTTGTCAGATACAGATTGGGTAGGACCTACCACAGTTGGCATGTGTGATATTGCCTTCCATGAACCCCATTTTGTTCTGTCTGCAGGGTTAATACAAAATCTCTGCTAATTTAAAATAATAGCTACATTAATTCATTCATTCTGTGTCATTTTGTATTGTCTCAACAGCTAGGACAAGCGCTTAATTCCATCACAGCTTGAACATTCTAGCTTGATAATAAACATGGTTCAATATATGTTAATGAAGATAAGTTACCTGTTACATGAAAAATGATACACTAAATGTCGTTTTTATTGGATTTATGTCAGACACCAACGTACTGTATATCAGTGGTTAAACCACAACTTATCATCTAAAAAAACTTTAATGAGAAGTCATATGTTAAAATTAGGAACTGAATGACCAATAATTTTATCATTAGCATTTCTTAAAAATACCATGGCTGTTAATATCTGTCATATTTGATTGCAGTTTCAGCAATTCAACATGTACTTTATTACAGTGCCATAGCTGTAGTGAGCTGGTTGACATTTTTTCAATTCTGTCAACACAAGATTCCTATTTTTTTTTAATTATCTGCCAATTAACACATAAACCCCTGGAGGTTTTGGCTGTTTTTGCATGAAATGCGAGTAGGAAACACAATTTGGGGACTATTTCTGAATGCATCCTAATAAATCGACTTTTAAGCAATTTTCCATTATCCCAATGCCTACTTTGTTAAAAACAATATTTTCAATGGGTTATTTTGTTTGTGCATGAGCAGAAGGTGCAAAGTTGGATTTTTTAAATAATAAAAGGAATTCTTAACAGAACCAACATTTTCGGATGTAGATCACTCTTTATTAAAAATGTCCACCTTAGCCTACTTTTTGCACAGGTTCACCTGTTTGTGTGCAGTTCAGACCTATCTGCCTTAGATCTGAGGCCAAAATGTCTCAAATCTGGACAAAAAAAATTGGATTCTGACCACAAGCAAATTTTGGGTGGGATAAAATGGGTCCAAAACTTTAGGATTTTCCCCCTGTATTTTGTAGTGCAACTAAAACAGCCAGATTATTTGGTATCATTGTAGAGCTAAATCTGTCTACCTTTCAATAATACCACCCACTTTAGTGTATCATACATATACTACAGAGCTTGGCAGGAGGCTACTCCCTCCTGCCCCGTAAATGTGGCACCAGGGGTTAATGTGTTAAACAAGCAGAACTAAATGTTTTGAATAAATGGTCTCTTGGACAGACTGGTGGAATGCAGTAATATAAATGTATGCATAACATTAATTATTATTATTATTATTATTACAAGCGAGAAATCTCAGAACTGGATCATGATGGGAGTTGGGAGTTATGTGTAGGATGTTATATACATACTGTTTGACCAAGAATCATACAGCTTGATGATCGGATTCAATTTAATAAGCATTACACTCTTATTGCAAAATAAGCTTATGTGACCTATATTTCAGTTTTCAGTGATTATCCTACTCAACTTGGAAAACTTTCTGTCCAGTGCAGTTGGTATTGGAAATAGATATGTTTATTAATTGGTATTAATGAGGACTATACATTGTAGATAATGATGGGTTGTCCGCCACAGGTTAAATGTGTATTGTTCATGTGAATAAGTATAGGAATTAAATAAATGCCTGGGATGTTGCACAGACTTCTGTGTCAAAATCTCAGCTGTAGTGACTAATCAAGGTAACTCATGTATGCTAGTATTGCTGGATGTTAGCCCATGGTTACCAGTACAATACCAAATACAAGTAGTGTATAAATGACAGTAGTGGACCATAGGATACAAGCATAATAAAACTTAATGATTTGACATTAGCATCAGAAGAAATGGGGGATGGGCCATCTCTTGTTAACTCTTGTCAATAAACAAGTTCATGGTCAACACATTGACATTGATTTCAAGGTCTTGACATAGGTTTTATTAGTGATAGCTTGTATCAGATGCCATTATCGATATACCTGAAGACTTTTATGATTGATGTGAGTTCAGTAACTTGTTTTTTTATTACAGTTTGCCCATATACATGTCTTGACAGTAATTGTGATGCATCAGTGACCTATCCATCCTGTGGGATTAAGGACATTTAGGTCTTGCATTTATCCTGAGAGTGCATAAACTCTTTAGCATAGATAAAAAATATTCTTGTTATTAAATTTGATACACTTGAGTTTAAGAAGATCACTGTACTAAGCAATTAAAATATAAGTAGGAAAGAAATGGATTTCTCATGAAGTTTTACAATTGACTTATGATACCTAGTTGGTCTTATATGAAATGGTGCCATTCATTCATCCAAACACTGCACTGGTGGCCTTGTGGTTAGAGCATCAGGTGCCTCAGATGCAGGAGGCTGTGGGTTCAATCCCTAGCTGATTCATACCAAAGACTCACAAAATGGTACTAACAGCTGCCTTGCTTGGCACTCAGCATTAAAAGGTTAGTGTTAGGACTGGTCGGCCTGGTGTCAGGATAACGTGACTGGGTGGGACATCATGCTACATGCATGCAGCATGATGCCTCGGTGCTAGACATCACTATAAACTGTCACACTGTGGACATCGTTGTGATATGACTGAAAAATTGTTAAAGCTATGTTAAAAATCCAAATCACATACACTCGTGCATCCAATATGGCTGCTATACATTCCTTTAAAATCTTGTTGTCATTACTTCCCCTGAATGGGATGAAGCTTATGACATTAGGTTTTCAACAAAAGACTTCTAATAATATTTGACTTGTGTCAAATGAAAATGGTGCAGAACTGACTTAATAATATTTGCATCACAGCAGCTAATTTGGAAATGGTAACTTGGGTGAAGATGATGTTTAAAGAAACGGCATTTAAAAGAAGGAAATTGTTTCATCTGGAATTCCTGGAAATTCTTTTCACCCAGTAAAGAATCAGTCCCATCAGGTGACTTGTTTTTATTATTTAAAAAAATTGAATATCTAGATTACCATGTTTATGTAAATACAGTCATGCCTGCCTGCCTGCATGTATGCATATGTATTTGTGCATGTTTGTATGGGTGGGTGTTTTACAGTATAAAATTTTATTTAATGTTGCGTGCTGTGGCATGGCATGGATGCTGTTATTTTTATTGTAAGCTTCCCATTGATTTCCTGTGTTCGTTATCCACCTGATATACTGGCCACCTTGTATCATATGCTGAAAAATGGCATTAAACTTGCAAACCACCAGTTTTAATATAACATTTGTATCATGGATACTTTGATTAATCTCTTCATTAAAAAAATTTATTGATATTTTAGATGTAAAGATCATTAGAAAATAAACCATGGTTTGTGGAAGAGTCCTATATTGGTACCCATAATTCAGTTTAGGTCATGTCACATCTGATGTATGGTTGCCTGTTTCATATTTTGAGTACATCCAATGAGATTTGAAGGACCTATGGATTTAAACAAATTTTAGCATTGGTTTTATATGGAAATTATGTAGGGCAAGCCCATTTTTGTTTGCCATAATTAAAGTTAGGTGTTATACATTTGACAAAGCAGTTTACCCTTGCATTCTGCTTCTGCTCAACATCTTAATAATCCATGCTTCATATTGAAAATACATTGGTGAAAATAATTTTTTTTATCTATTTCTATCCAAATTGGACAGAATTAAAGCCCTTGATTGACCTTTTAAAAAAAAATTGACATGTTAGTATGAATTTTGTCTCAGCTCAAAGCTTTTGTAAGATTTATTGAATTGAAACAATTTATTAGACCTTTATGTTGAAAAATCAGGTCATTTTTTTCCCTTAGGTTATTTAAGAATGTTACTTACTCTAGGGTTGGGTTCTTTGTTGATTAAGGCATAAAAGCACTTTGAAGGTTATACTGTGCTAAGGAATGTAAAATGCCAAGTCCAAGAACACCTTACCATAGTCTGTCAGGGTTGTTCTCCAGATGACATCCTTCTGTTTATGAGTTGTATGTCTTGTTTGAGTTTTACAGCATTCTACTTAATTTTTAAAGAACTTCATTGATTGGAAAACAAATTTAGTGTGGAGTTTTATATTTAAAAGTCTTAGACTAGACTAGACTTTTACGTTTTTAAAAAAAAAAAAAAATTGGCCAGATTTGTGTCCAGTTTTGGTTGGTAGGTTGTTTAGGATTTATCACAGGACATGATAGGCTATATATTGTGCCAGTATATTTAGTGGAGAAAGAACCAGCAACTCACATGAAGCTACTGGCAAGCTGCTTCACATACATTGGCCTAACCAGGGCTCATTGTTTTCGTAAGGTTTACACCATTTTTCAGTACACAGTAGGCTATACATGGCAGCCAGTATTAATGGTGGAGAAAGCACCACCAACTCATGAGAAGCTACTATCAAGCTTTCTCACATACCCACATAGGCGAGATGATGTTTATCTTTATATAAAGTGAACTTGTGGGAGTTATTTGTTGTTCAGCGATAGATATGTCGAAGGTCACAGTAGACAAGATTTTACAATTCATAGATTGCAAGAACACCAGTCCAGTATTCAGTTAACAGATTGGCCTAAACCTTGATTTTCAAAGGTTAGAAATGTTTTGACCGTATGCCGAGTGTTTACACAAAACCAAAAATTCCAGAAAGAAAAGCAAACATGTTTAGGTGCAGACATTTTGATGTATGCCTTTCTGAGTAACAGGTGGAATTCTTGTGGGCGAGTATAATGTGTATAGCTTTAGGGCATAATATATTCACATTAAAGAGAGTGCTGGAGTGTCAAAAACAATGCTGTATGAAAACCAATGTATCTGACAAAAATTTAAAAGTTCTGGCTGTAGTCATCCAGAACAAATGCTGTTATGAACGTTTTTGGCAATTCATAAAAAAAACTTCTTATTTGCAGAAAAATGAGGCTTGAATGTGTTAATAACAGGTGTGTATGAGCATGCATGTGTGTCCCAGCATTTCATGGTTTTCAGTTCATGTCATTTTTATTATGAAAGATCACTAATTTAGAAAATGAGGTTTATGCAAAACTCCCAGTTTTGGTGAATTGACTACAATAATACTCTTTAGCAGGAATAGTGTCCATTGTATAAAGATTAGTTCAAGATGCCCATCTGTCAATATTAATCAGTTCCTGCAGTATTAAACAGTAATAAACCAGGTTTCATTAAGATATCTTGTCCATTGCATATCTTGTCCATTGTATCTTTTATGTGGAACATGTACATCAGATTGTTAGAATCAACACTGTTGATAAACATGACCCACAGTTATTACCTTACTGAGGTGATTTTTGGTGGAATCGTGTCAGTTAGTCATAAAGTCAATAATGTACATGACATGGTTACCTCTTGTACAGAAATTTTCATCAGACAGATTTAATACTGATTGTGATGGATCTAGTCACATTTCTCTCCAGCACCAAGGCAACATAATTTCTTCCTATAGTGCAGCTATAATACTCTTATTGGTAGAGTCTGTTTCCAAAACTAGCTAAATAAAAATGGGGAGATAATTTTTCCTCAATTTCCTTTCGCAAGTCAAGTTAAAAAATGCCTGCCAAAAATGTTCATTCAAATTCAAACATTATAGAAAATGAGGTTAAAAACCTTTTCCCTTGATTCCAGTCAATCAGTTAAGAGGATACTGAACAATAATTTAATGGACCAATCAGAATCACATAAAGTGATAATTTAATGTGTGGTAATATCAAAAATATGAAACTGCACCTACTATGTGATAATATATTATATCAGACAGCATTGTAGATGGACAGTGCCCAAGGAAGAAGGCAATACTATATTAGTTTTATTGGTTTTGACAGCATTTCTACCATACTATGGACTAGATCAAGCTGAGGAAATGGTGGCTATGTGCCTTTCCCCATGGACATACTGAGGTAGCTAACCAGGGCTGGCCAGAGCGGGTATTGAACCCATTGATTACAAATCCTATGTTCTTCCACCTGAGCTACCACGGCTTTGATCAGATATTGTACAGGTGTAACATCATGTGATATCATGTAAATGTCTGGGTTTGCCAATACACCTGTCATAAACATACACTTTCATTAAAGACCCTTTATTTTCTCTGTTGTGTAGTATAGATGTTATAGATGTTACAACATTCTGTTACTCTGCAGATCTTTGAGAACCAAGGGTTTTGTTTGTTCTTGTGGGTTTTTGTGAGAATCAAGGATTCTTAATCTTGGAACAAAAATTTTCATTGTGCTGGAAGATAAAGAAATACTGATTTCCATTTATTCCACATTTGGCAAAGGCAGCCGTGGTTAAATTATTTCCAGAAACACATGATCCTTTTTACATTTTAAAGTAGAAGTGGCTGAATTTAAATGAAAAAAGTTTGTGTGTAATATAGCCCTTCTGGTAGAATTTTTTAAATTACTTTTGATTTTAGGTACTGCTTCAACATAACATACATTTTCATTTGTAAGTAGAATCAAACTGCAAACAACAAAAATCAAGATCTGCAGTTGCATAATGTGCCTGCAGATCAGGGTCAGTGTTTTCTTTTTTAAAAATACTAATTACTTAAGAAAACTGCACAGATTCAAATCTATCAGCTAATTATGTGACAGCAGATCTGGGTCTGTGCAGTCTGCACTTGGACTCATAAGCAAGTAAAGATGGTATGCAAAGTGAATTAACTGGTTCAGATCTAAAATACTTTCAATTTGCATTTTTTTAAAACTTCATCATGACACAGGTCTTGATTGCTCAGTAAACATAAATTCAGTATCATTAAAAATTTGCTTTTTTTTCAGGCCAAAAAAAGAAATACCCCCCCCCCCACCATTGCATTAAAATACAGGAATAGTGTCTTTTCTTAATTCCCTTATTGCAGTTTTAACCCATTTTTGTTAGCTCGATCATTTTTTTAATCATAAAAATGTATATCATCAGAAATAAATTTGTGAAATAAAACATTCAACACAGTTCTATACATTGATACGGAAAACTTAACCACTTTGTGTTTTGCGGTATACAAGTAAGAAAGAGGCTTATACAGTCACTGTGACCCCTGTCCAACAGTGCAATAGATAAAATGTCATATATATTTCCTTACTCTATCTACATGGACTTTTATTGCACATAAAACAGTCACTATCATGATTCAAGGTGACCAGCTCATCATGAAGGTGATCTGTGGCAGGATGGTCATTGGTCATATTAAGCCACTGACAATCAGCTCGTAAATATGGTCAGCTAGGTGGTAAACATATACCATGAATCTTGCATTAAAGACCCTTTATTTTCTCAGTTGTGTAATATAGATGTTAATAGCATTGTGCCATCTCTGTCCATGGTGGTTTGAGTCTTGAGCTTGGCCAATGTGGGCATATGATAATGCTTGCCAGTAGCTTCTTGTGGGTTGGTGGTTCTTCCCTTGATTTTTCTAGATTCTCCCTTTTCCAGCTATACTGGCTGCCATGTATAGCCTATCAAGAGTTGAAAAATGGCCTTAATACCAAAACAAGAATGACATTATGAGTGTCTCTATGCAGATATTTGGGAACCAAGGGTTGTTGTTGTTCTTGATTAAAATACTGTATTGCTGTGCAGATCATGGAGTACTAAGGTTTGTTGCAGTTGATTGATCTTGGAATTGTTTTTCAGCTGGGCATGGGCTGATTAATATATCATTACACATGATGATTTAGGCACAATTCATGAGTGCCAGATTCATATTTGAAACCAATGTCCCAACCAACATGGCTATCATCAGAAGCACCTCACTCAATGATAATGATGTACTTTTAACATGATGACAAATGCTACACATACTGTATGCATTTTCTGCCAATGTTACACAGCAGAAGAGGCACATTTTTTAAAAAAAAATTAGCTTTACCTTTGACCTTATGTCGTAACTATTGCATTTGTTTGCCTTTTTTTCTTCGTTTTTTTAAAATTTCTTTAATATGAAGTCAGACTATGATAATATTAATCACCAATAATTGCTCCTTTTCATTCATAGCATGCAGAATCTATCATATGACTGGAAAATTATAGAGCAAAATGCCACTCCAAATTAGAAAAACGGCAAATTGTTAAATGTAAGGGCAATTTTCCAGGTAAAGTTTAGGGGCTAAATGTCCCTCCCAGTTAGAAAAAGGGCAAAATTTTTTAAATGTAAAGGTGATTTTTCTGAGTAAAGAAAAATACGACTTGCAGTATTTGTTACTATTTCAATGCATTTAGTTGATTATTTGGTACAGTTGTTTCTTAGAATTGACCTAGCATTATGTATTTTATATTAGTTACGGCTTTGTGGAAATAGAATCAACCCAGCACTATGTAATTGATATTAGTTACGGCTTTGTGGATGTAGAATTGACCCAGCATTATGTATTTGATATTAGTTATGGCTTTGTGGAAATAGAATTGACCCAGCATTATGTATTTTATATTAGTTACGGCTTTGTGGAAATAGAATTGACCCAGCATTATGTATTTTATATTAGTTACGGCTTTGTGGAAATAGAATTGACCCAGCATTATGTATTTTATATTAGTTACGGCTTTGTGGAAATAGAATCAACCCAGCATTATGTATTTGATATTAGTTATGGCTTTGTGGATGTAGAATCAACCCAGCACTGTGTAATTGTTATTAGTTACGGCTTTGTGGATGTAGAATTGACCCAGCATTATGTATTTTATATTAGTTATGGCTTTGTGGAAATAGAATTGACCCAGCATTATGTATTTGTTATTAGTTACGGCTTTGTGGATGTAGAATTGACCCAGCATTATGTATTTGATATTAGTTATGGCTTTGTGGAAATAGAATTGACCCAGCATTATGTATTTGTTATTAGTTATGACTTTGTGGAAATAGAATTGACCCAGCATTATGTATTTTATATTAGTTATGGCTTTATGGATGTAGAATTGACCCAGCATTATGTATTTGATATTAGTTATGGCTTTGTGGAAATAGAATTTACCCAGCATTATGTATTTGTTATTAGTTATGACTTTGTGGAAATAGAATCGACCCAGCACTATGTATTTTATATTAGTTACGGTTTTTTGGATGTAGAATTTACCCAGCATTATGTATTTGATATTAGTTACGGTTTTTTGGATGTAGAATCGACCCAGCACTATGTGTTTGTTGTTAGTTATGACTTGTGGAAATAGAATCGACCCAGCACAATGTATTTGATATTAGTTACGGCTTTTTGGATGTAGAATAGACAGTGTGTTCCTGAATTTTATAAAAGAGCCAATTGGAGGCAGGAGCCTTGATACGAAGTTGATATTGTGGTAAGCTTGAGAACCAATCATTGGCTTCTGGCATGCTGTGTCCTTGGGCAGTGCACTTTACTCCAGTTGCTTTAGTACTAAATAACCTACTTGTGTTGATGTGCTGCAAAAATGAGCATCACAAAATCAAATCGGTTCATGTACTACTATTGCTGCTTCTTACTTTATACTTAAAAATTTTGTTTATATTTATCATTTAGATTTATGAATAGTGTATCGTGTTTCTTCGTAATATGCATCCAGCTAAACATGTTTTCTCTGGCAGGGCACAGGTCCATTCTCAGGGTTTCAAGCTTGTATGGATAATGAAAAAGAAATGCATGTACATATATTTATTTGTAGCATATATACATGTAGATAGACTGTAGTGCTTATATATTCATCTATTTATGTAGATAGACTGTAGTGCTTATATATTCATCTTTTTATGTAGATAGACTGTAGTGCTTATATATTCATCTATTTTTACTTTTCAGCAAATGAGGGAACCCAGCCAGTCTCTATCAGCCTTCAAGGTATGCAGTTCTATTTATCATATCTATTACCCATCAGACCCTCAAGACATTGAATGTTTCGATGTTCATCTGTGTTGCAGTATACTTTTTTTTTTTTAAGTCACACAAACCCTCACTGACACATAAGAATATAAAGTGTACTTATTTGAACCATATTTCCACATCAATTTAATGTCAATTCATAGTATATGCATTGTGAATCTGTCAGATAAATGGTTAACTTAATTGAAATCTTGAATCTTTAGTTGTAATGTCATGTTATCTTATGGCCCTTTGTTCTTTTTAAAGTAATTTTGAACACACGTTTGAAAGACTCAGCCAGGTTTAGATCATAACTAAGTATGAATTAGATTGACTTTGACCTCAACTTTGAGTAATTAGAGCAGGTTATAACTAAGTGCACACACAAGAATTCTTAACAAATCTACTTGGCAGCATGTTCTGATAAGTGGTGGGAGGTTCAAGATAAGTGAATTTTCTCCCAAAAAAAACCAAGTTATTAAATTCCACGAATGTCTCACAGTTCTTTTATGTTCTGTGGGAGGAGTAGTGGTTTAAGGATCTTTTTAAGCCTGCACTAGCATTAGGTACAGTTCTCCCATGATATAAAACTATAGCTGGGGCCCAAAACTGCCATCTTTATTCCTGTCTGTACTGAAATTGAATGTAGCAAGAATAAACTAAAATGTTATATATGCATATTTTGATCCATATAATTATATTGTATAGAAGGGTGTTATTATAAGGGAAACCTGTGTATGTTTATGATAAAGAATTCCAAATGAGTGTATGATTATGGTTACAATGTTCATTTTTAGAGCAGCAGGTACTTTTAAAAAAAAAATCTAAGCTATGACTCCCTGCTTCTTAGATCTGATCCTTGATTCTTAGGTTTTCAGTTTTGACTTACAGTTTAAAACAATACACCTAAACCCAATGCCTTCAGTTTCAGAATTCTCAGATGCTGTATATATTTGCTTATAAGACAAGTCTCAACTAGTCCAACTGCAATCTGCACAAACCCCAATCTGCAGGCACATAATGTACTGGCAGATCTGGGTCTGTGCAGTTTGCTAGGAGCAGTCAGTTAAGTAAACAAGATTGACCCTGATCTGCAGATGCTTTATGCTTTGACAGATCAGGATCTTTGTTTTGTGCAGTTTGACATAACAAGCGAGCATAAATGGTAGCTCTTGAAGTAAAAATGTTAAATATCACTGGTTTCAGGAGAAGGTACTGAAGGACCATGCCTCCATAGTGTCCCAGATTACCGCTAATATCCAGCAGCAATACAACAGTCTCCAGAAGCAACATCAGGACTTTGTCAACCATATGAACATGACTCAGCAGCAGCTTCAGCAGCAGTTACAGATTATAACATCACTGCAACAGCAATCTCAAACTGCTGGTAGGTTAAAGTCCAAGTCCATACTATTTTGTGTTGTAGGAACTGGCCAGGGATGTTAAAATTAATTGAACCTACCTATAGTAGAGTGCCTTGCTGGTTTTATAAAGGTCTTAGGATTGAATCCCAGTTACTTATTTCCTGTTGGGTTTTTGTTGTTTTAAATTTCAGATTTCAGGTTAAAAGACAGTGCAGTGTTCAAGTAACCCCATGCCTTATAGGTGGGCTCTGCCTTTGTTGGATAGGCACCATACATGAAAACCATTATGCTTTTGGCGTAAGCATTACGCTTTTCTTGCACTAAATTACGCATTATGTATATAAACGTATATGGATTACACTTTTTCAGTATGTCCAACATTCAAAAAAATCAATTATTTGTTTTCTCGTTTTTGTTAACATTCCATTAATTCCACAGACTGATTTTAGAAAAGACAGCTTTTACATAACTACAGTAAAAGAGAATGCTTGTCCGCGGATTTGCATGCGCTTTCCTAACAGTATCATGTTCTGTTTATAGCAAACCTGGTTCTACTTTCAAACTTTTGACCTCGAATTCTATTTATAGCATCTGTTTGGCTTAGTGAGGAGAGAACAGATTGGTTTGAAATTTTAATCTTTATGCACAGATTTTTCTAATTCATATTTACTGCAGAACCAGTATAAAAGTATTTGGAACTAAAAAGTATATTTTATTTTAGTTGATGCATATATGAGAACAGAAATATCTTCTTTAAAAAATTTCACAGATGGATTAGAAAAAGGCACCAAAAAAATAAATAAACAGACTTCTATTTATAAAGACACTAGTGCAGCATCATGTGACATCAATTACAGGCCATGTGGAAAGAATTTTAATATTTGGCAATTAAAGTCGTAAGATGGATTCTTTGTCTATGTGTCTGTAAAGTGCTACATATGAAAACTTGAAACAGTAAAGGATGTTAAAATACAAGAGGGGCAGATAAATCATTGTTTATTGAAATTTTAGCATGTTATATGTGGATTATGCTTTTTCTGCCTGGATTCTGCTTTTTGACCACATGGATTATTCTTTTTCATCAGGGGTTGGTATGTATGAGGCACACAAATGTATGTATGAGCTGTGTGTGCACGCATATACATATACAATATATATATATATATATATATATATATATATGAGAGAGAGAGAGAGAGAGAGAGAGAGAGAGAGAGAGAGCAAACCAAAAATTTGATAATTTGACATGAAAGTATAACACAGACTCAGATGATAAGAGAACATTCATCAGGCTTATGCTATTTGAGTATATCACAATTTCCTATATGAATCTGAGTATTAATAACCCTTGCCTTGGTTGGCAGGCTGATTATATACCTCACATACAACCTGCTGATAGATACAGGACTGTGTTTCTCTACATACTATATATATAATTTTTAAAAATCTTCTTTTTCCTAAGATAGGTATATTTCAAATCACAAATTTCTGTTTAGGATGATCTAAGAACCAATTGAAAGAAATGTGGTGAACTAACTGAATGGGCAAAACTTCCAAGATAAACTGCAACATGAAACTCTGTATTTTCACTCCTAAATGAGAATGTAACAGTAGTATGATGTAAGGGAAGTAACTCTTAGAGCAAGTAATGGCTTTGCTGGATAATTTTGGTGATAGAGAATCATGGACAGTTTCTTTCCTTTAATTACCTTTTTCCCAAATCAAAGCATACTGATACATTTTTGGAAGCCTTATGGGTTTACATGCTTCTAATAACAGAGTGTTCCTATCTTTAGCAGGTGCTATGCTGTCACATGGATTTGGCAAGTTAAAACTGCAGTCCTTCCTAATAACAATTTTTAATTGACATACAAGAGACAGAACCAGGACATGATCAGTTGATTTCAAAATTTGTATAAGTAGATTGGCTTCTAAGCCAGTAAAGTTCAAACAGCATCCATTTTAGGTTTTAAAGGGTATTGAAAACAAAACATGTATTAATCATGACAATGAACATCACACCTATTTTTAACTTTTTAAACCGAAGTTACAGTGTGTGCTGTCTTTATAATTTGGAATGAACATTTCTGTTCAGTCTTGGAGTCTGGAGACATAATTTTAAACAATTTAATAAATTTATCAGTATTGAGCAATGGTCAACTATGGTCTGCCACATAATTTAAAAGCAATGTATTGATAAGTGCTGCAATCCATATTTGATCCCATCTCAAACAAGACCTTTATAGTGTGTAAGCTTATTACAAGAGAAACATTGCTTCTAATAGGCAGTGTATGCATAAGCCTGTTGTTTTCATTTCTTCCTACATATGCTATATTAACATCCACTTTGCATGAAAAATATACTCACAGATACTTGTTGTGCACACCTGACTCTAATTTCAAAGCAATGCTGAATATGTGATTTTTCTTAGCTGGTTTGATTTTTTAAGCATTGGGAGTAAGTGATCCAAAAAGAAAAAAAGATGGAAGCTGCCTTTAATATTCCTTTTAAAGAAAATAAAACTATTTATTAAAGTGTTTCAGCAAAAATCATGTTTTGGTCTACTATTTATCTCATCTCTGCTAAAGGTCAGACAACTTTTGATCACAGAATCGGCACCATTGTTGATCACCTTTGATCCCGTTTTTACTAATAACACCTCATAAAATATTTTGCATTTGGCTTTAAAGCTTCCAAAAAACAGCAATAGGTTAATTGACAACTTGTTGTTTAAACACATTTGCAATTGTTTAACAATGTTTGAGCTGACTACTCTGCATGCAATGCTGGACTGATCTTTGTGCTATTAAAAAGAGTCTCATTATTCAAGTAATGTTACAAGATTCCCATTATTCTGGTAATATGGAATCCCATTCAGGTAATATTACAAGATTCCCATTATTCAGGTAATGCTAGTATCTTTAATTATCATTATTTACAAGGGAGTGCAGCTTTATTAAAACTTACATTTTAGCATTTTAGCCTTTTTCATCAAAAGTATTTGTTTTTTTAATTAAGTTAAAAACTTAAGTGGACTGCACAGTAAATTTCAGATTGTATGCATTTGAAACATAAGAAAAATTATCTTCTCAAGTTACATTAAATAAGAACATTTGAATATTCTTGTTTTCATTTTTGTTTTTATTCACCCATTTGTCATTCTAGTTTTCATAACTTGAATGAGATGTAAACTACTATATCTCTGTCATAAATTTAATTTTTTAAAATTTCAGCTAGATAATTGTTTTATGTATTAGGTGCAAGTATTCTGCAAGTCATACAGCATTTATTACACAGCATTAAGTTTGTGATGATGAAGTACAGTCATAAATTGCCAACTAAATGTCATCCTTTGAAAAATGTAGAAAAAATACACTCGGAAATAAATTTATTCACCATACATGCCTCACATGTGTATCATATTTCAGGAATCCCACCAAATGTTGTGGCCTCTTTGCCACCAGGTGTCACCAGTGTTGTCACAGCAACAGTTCCTTCTTCACAGGCAGTGGAAGTAGTGTCAAGTGTAGCCACAGCATCTGTGGTGCCATCTCTAGTCTCATCCACCTCTGTTGCTATGGCAGTGCCCACAACAAATCAGGCAGGTCAGGGACCACCACCAGGAAGCATGTCCCTCCAGGATATGCCACCTGGTTCATCAGCACCAAATTATACACAGGTATACTGACAAAAATACATTTCAGTGATCTGAATCTTTATAGTATGCGCCTGATCAGTGGAAAGTTGCAGCAAAATCCAGAATGAATGATCAGAAACTTAGCAGAGAATAATGTTTCAAGAATTATATGTTTTTCCCCTTTATAACAATATTGAAGTATCTTTTAGATTGGGATTTCTGGCTAACACAGCAGTGATATAATCCAAGAGAAAACCACACATTATTTCATTTCTAGAATCACTCTAAGATAAAATTGCATAAAAATATTTAACCAATAAAAAAAATGAAGTATGTCAGACCATATGCAAATATATCACCGACATCATAAACAAAACTTTCTGTTAAAGGTTTTGCTCTCTACAAATTGTCTTTGAGAAGTTGGTATGTGAACTCAATGAACACTAATACTGAAAAAACTGAATTCCATATTTCCATGGTAACAGATGGGAATGGGAGATTTGTATTTCTGAATTCCATGAAATATTCATATTCTATCTGATTGACAGTGCATGATAACCTTGACATATAAGAAAAAACAATTCTGATTGCATGAAACCAATAAAAGAATTGGTATAAAACAATTTCAGGAAGTCTTTTCAGGAAAATCTTTAAAATAAGGTGTCAGGATCCATTAAGTACAGTGGAACCCCGCTATAACGCGATAATTGGTGTCCAAGAAATTGAATCACAATAATAGCGGGGTCATGTTAATGCGGGGTTTTTCAGCAAACACCGCATTGGCATATATTCGTGTACTCGTGTCTAATGTAAAAAATTGGAGTATTATTGGATGAATATTAAATGGAATGCAGTCATAAGACTTATTTAAAATAATGGATGGATAATATATTTATAGGTTATTACTTTGCATAAATAGTTTTACTAATTTTTACTGTTTTTCTTTTTCTCTCTCGAAAATACACCTTGATCGATAATACCCCGACAGACGTTATATCATGAATAGGGTATAAACATCATTTACTATCGTGCCATCGCGGCATGCAGTTCATCCATAATGCATGTAATTCCATTGGAAAATTGCAGATTTAAAATATTCAATAATTTTTTCAGAATTAAATGTCCAATACATAGAATGAACAGAGTATTAACACTGTTTACTTAACCGTCTGCTATAGTACCGTCGTGACATGCAGCTAATACATAATAAATGTAATTCCATTGCAAAAAAGCAAACGTATTTAAAATATTCAATATTTTTGTCACAAATCATTATGTGTCTGAATTCAATATGAACAATTAACAGAAAATTAGGTTGAGAAAGACCAAGCAAGTATACGTTTCATTACATTCCAGGGTCTATGAACAGTGTCTATACAAATTGTAAACTTAATTTTCCATAACGGTTAAACAAACAAAAAACTTATATGGAAAAATAATGGAAATTAATGATGAGTTCATAAACGAACACCATACACATAAAATCCAAGAACTAAAAGCAGTGAGTCTGTAATGGTTATGCGCCAATGATATGTTTTTTAATGCTGTACGCATGTACAATTTCAGACCCTTTCAATTTACAGTTTATAAAGCCGACATTGTTTACTAGTCAAATGATTCCTTCTAATAACACCAACAAGCCCAGAAAACATGTTGGCAGCTTTTGTTTTTTGATGTTTATTTCATTGTGACAATCTTGTATCAACCACCGCACTATCTGCTGCTTGTGTGGATATGCAGTTAAAGAACACGTGTCTTTACTCTTGGATCAATAATAAGTAATATTTCCGATAATGTTTATTTAGGCATAACAGTTCAAAAACCCGGTGAAATTGATACATTTCAGAAGCCATGTTTTACCCACTATTTCTCATACTTTATTGTATTTTGTATCATATTATATTTGAATTTATACAGGATCTCTTCCCCAAAATCAAAATAAACTTTTTTTGCGCAAAGTGCATTGAACGACTTTTGTTTGTGAACTTGCTTTAGGGAAATTAATAACGATTTCATAAGCAAACCCCATACACATGTAAAACCCAAGAACTAAGTGCAGTAGGCCTGCAATGGTCACAAGTCACTTTTATAATTGCTTTTAAGCTGAACGCACATACAATTTCGTACCCTCTCAATTTGCAGCTTGTAAAGCAGATATTATTTACTGGTCAACTGATTGCGTCTAATAACACTGCCAAGCCCAGAAAACATGTTGGCTGCTTTCGTTTTTTGATGTTTACTAAACTGAGAAGCTTTTATCACCACCGCATTGTCTGCTGCTTGGTTGTGTGTGCAGTTAAAGAAGAAACACACATGCACTTTTTTATTAAGCAACATTTGTATACAGAATTAATTGAAGACAACCACAAAGACCACATCATGTTTATTTTGGCATAACACTTAAAGAACCTGGTAAAATTGTTAAATTTAAAAAGCTATGCCACGATCGTATTATATTAAAATTAATATATGAACTCTTGCCCAAAATGATAACAAACGTTTTATACACTATTTCTCGTACTTAAAATTAAAAAATGTCCCGGTACAAGGAAAATACATGTACATATATTTAAAATTTCAGGAACCACGTCACAATCTTATTTTATTAAAATTCATTATTGATCTCTTCTCTGAAGAAGAAAAAAAAAATCATGTGCAAATAAATATGCAAAATTTCAGGAGCCACGTCGTGAACGCTTTATATTCGAATTCGCGCTATAGCAAATTTCCACTGTACCATAAAAAAAAATCCAATTTTTTAAATTATATTATGGCCAGACCAGTGTATTACAATCACTTGGGCTCAGCTAAAATAGGTTGCTGTGAACAGTTATACTGGCCACCATGTATAGCCCTTCATATACTGAAAAACTTTGTTAAACCCACCACAGCAAGAACAGATGGTCTTTATATGCAGTTAAAGTAACCTGTTATTTTTACATAGGTTGTGCTGATATGTAAGTAAATCAGTATTTGAATTCTGATTTTGATATACAGGTTGTCTTCATATGCAGATAAGTCAGTATGTGAAACCTGGTACTTGTAAACAGGTTGTCTTTATATGCAGGTGAAGCCTGTTGCAGGTTGAAAGGTATTTCAATGACCTCTATTGGCATTAGATATACTTTCTGCCAGATATTTTTTTACTGTAACCATTGCATGGTTGTTACTTTTGAAATTGCTTCATTAAAAATTCATGTTTTTCTTATCATTATGTTCTCATTTTGCGTGTTTTTACAATCAAGGCTCCTGCAGTCTCCACTAGCCAGTATCAGCCAAGTTTCAGCATTCATACTCATGGATTTGGTGCACCTCACCTTGGATTCCAAAGACCACCGCTTCCAGGACAGTTTGATTTTAGTAAGTGGACATGATATTTACCTGTATATCGCATAGATCAAGCTGTAAGCAATGTCGACAGACTGTTTTCACATGATGATCTGGCAGATTGAAGACAGTTCATTGACTATTGTAAGTAGGGCAAATAGTCAAGACCAACATATGCCATAATATTTTCTGGCAGCAGATCTGGACCTAAGCATTTTTGTGAGCCAAAATGCATTCTAGGTTGAATAATAATTACCATATATACTCATGTAAAAGTCTGATTCAACTGCAGACATCATAGATCCAGATCCAGACCTGACAGCTCTTACGGTTTTGCTGTAAATCTTTACGATAATTACCTTATAAATACAAACGTACTGTAAACTAGCAAAAACTACAGAAATATGATTGTTGCTGAAAATCAGAATAATTGGTTCATCCGTGTTTTCTTTGGATATGGGTTTCATCTTAGAATTAGTGAAATTAGTCAGGGAACCAGACTTACTTTACAGGAGCATCTCTGATGTTTTACACTGCACCTATTTGTTCATGTGAAGCATCTGCATGATCAGACTGTTGATATGTGATTACAATTGTATGAAAAGAACAGGTTGTCTTCTGACAGATTTTGATGTTAAGACAGTGAACTATCAAGACTTGAAACACATTTTATAATTTGACACTACACAAATACCAACAGTCTCATTTATTCCAGTATGGGGCAAAGTTTATTGCTAAAATCTGGCTAAAATCATTGTAACAGAATCTGTTGGTGACATTACTTTTTACCAAGATGTATTACAGTTAAACTTTTGAGAAATTGGACACAAAATTACATGGTTGTAATGTTTGACTAAATTTAAATTATTGAATACAAAATATTCTTCATAATCACAATAGCAGTCTTTTGGAGTAAAATGATACAGTCCTTAAAAATGATGTGACCCAAGAAAATATTTAGCAAATGTGACCAGCAAATAATTGGCTTTGCAGGTTTTCTATTGCAGGTTTTACCTGTTTCAATATTTTTGTAATAGATACAATTAACACACACACACTATAGTAAAAAATAATAACTTATTTCCATTACAGATATACAGCTTGAGTCTAGAATTCTCCTTACTAAATAAAGCAAAAGATATTTTGACAATGTTATTTATTAATATTATGGCAAGCTGATAATTTTCTGATGTAAGAGTCTGAACATTTTATACTTTCTAAACTTGAATTGCTAGAGGTATAAATTGGCCATTTGCACAGTGCATGCTCAGTGTTTACTCACCTGCACTCACTAAAATACAATCACTATTAAACAAGATGAAAATCAAAGTAGTTGATGGAAGTGTCTTTGCTGAATTTATGTTCTGATCATTCTCTCTTTTTTAATTTTGCTCCTCCTAAAGTTGGCTGAAATTTGATCACTCACAATCAAGCCATGATGATCATTTTATTACTTGTAGCACCTCAGTAAATAAGTGCCTTTGGCTGTAAACTCTCCATATTGCAACATTAAGATAATCAGCATACAGCATTTTGTTTACACATGTCAGTCTTATTCAGATTACTCAGCAGGTATCATTGGTGGAACTGACCCTTAATTGACTGGTTCTGGCTAGTTTACTGTAATGTGTAGATAGCACATGTAAAAATACCATTTTTTCATCAATTTCAAAAAGTAAATTGTCAAAAGCTGTAGATATCAGCTATAAAATATTAAGTGTGGTAGGTGGCCTTTAAAAATGGAATTTTTGCCCTAGAATCAGTAGAATCACATGTATGCATGATGGGAATGATTTCCCAGTTGAATGTCTTGCTTACATTTGCATAAACTGTGTATACTACTAAGAAGTAGGCGTCAGCTTCAACCATACAGGGGCAAGATGAACAAGTTCTTTCTTCAGTAGTTCGGTTGTTTTAACTCATTTTGCTGTAAGGTCTGGTGAGCTTATGGTATGTCATTGTCTATGGTATGTTATAACAGCCATATTCAGGATAAAATTCTTAGCAGATTATCATTCATCCAGATCTTGAGAAAGTTCAATTATGAATGACTGTATATTAATGGGTGATCTTGCATCGGATTGATTGAGCTTGTAAGGATTGAGCTCATATTTCTGATCAGATTTTGGTATTACATCGTGAAATATTATATCATTGAGAACATGGATGGGTTCAGTTATTATTGACATCCTGTTGCTGAACACCCAAGAGGCCATGTTTCTGATCATATTTTGATCAGATTTTTGTATGGTAGGCCCTCTTTAGCCTCTTGATGTTTTTGCCAATTTCTTGCATAAGAGAGTGAGAAAACAGGTTTGAGATTTTGTTCTTTTTGATATTTAAATGTGGAAATATGGGAGGCAATACTTGCAACCTGTTGAATCTGTCAAAAGAGGCAGCATTTATTAGATTTCCCAGTTACAGGATGTGAAAGAAGGCTTTCTCTAGTAAAAACATCCTACCATTGTTTTTTTTTTAACATGAATCTCTTACATTCTGAAGAGTAAGATGTGGACTCTGTGATATATCAAGTCATTTTAGGATATGATCAAAAGATGCAGTCATCGATGTGATCATGGTACTTGAGATGTTCTGGTCATTTGTATACTAGACATGTGTTATGCGTCTTATTTGTGTTTGGTTGAATTTAATTGGGTTTAACTCCATTTTGCTAGTTTCTAAATAGCAGCCAATATATTTTGGTAGAAGAAAAACCCAGGAAATCCATCTTACATTTATGCATGGAGATTAAAACATGTTTAAAGGTTGCATACCTTGTTTTCTTAGTTTACCTAGTATTACTGCAATATTTGGATTGGTGAAGAGTAGAATTGGTTATCATGATCATGGGCAAGGTACATAATTGAAAAGGTAAATATTTTTCTAGTTAACAAAATCAGTCTCGTGCTTCACAACCTTATAACAAATCTGTTATATAGGCATTAATACGGATGTATCATCTGAAGTATTGATACTGTTATATAGGCATTAATATGGGTGTATATTGGGTGCATTATTTGAAGTATTGATACTGTTATATAGACATTAATATGGGTGTAGCATCTGAAGTGTTGATACTATTATATAGGTTTTAATATGGGTGTATCATTTGAAGTATTGATACTGTTATTTTGGCATTAATATGGGTGTATCATCTGAATTATTCATACTGTTATATAGGCTGGGTGTATCATCTGAAGTATTGATACTGTTATTTTGGCATTAATATGGGTGTATCATCTGAATTATTCATACTGTTATATAGGCTGGGTGTATCATCTGAAGTATTGATACTGTTATTTTGGCATTAATATGGGTGTATCATCTGAATTATTCATACTGTTATATAGGCTGGGTGTATCATCTGAAGTATTGATACTGTTATATTGGCATTAATATGGATGTATCCTCTGAATTATTCATACTGTTATATAGGCTGGGTGTATCATCTGAAGTATTGATACTGTTATATTGGCATTAATATGGGTGTATCATCTGAATTATTCATACTGCTATATAGGCATTAATATGGGAGTTGGTGTATCATCTGAAGTATTAATAATCTGTTTATAAATAGACCCAAGTGCCTTATTTGGAAGGTTTAAGATTGTCAATGTAATGTTTTTTATTGTAATGAAAAGTTATGCCCAAGTATGTGTACGAGTCAATAATTTGAAGGTTTTAAATATCATAGCAGAAAACAAACTGCTTGACTTTCTAGGGAGGACAGTAGTTGTTCACGAGTGATTGTCCTAATGGAATTAAATGGAAAAATTATTTAAGCGAGTCCTAATTACTTTTTCAGAGACTTGAATTGGAAGCACTAAATGACTCCCAAGATATTGTTTGGGCATTTTGTGGTTTGAACCAGAAAAGATTTGTTTTGTTTTAACTGATGTGGCCTGTTATATTTTTCAGAAGCAAACTTTCAGCAATTTAGCATAGAAAGGTCCATGCAGTACATATTGATTTTTTAATCATTTTTTAAAAAGATTTTTTTTTTATTTTATTGTGAAGAGTTTATTTTATTTTTAAGTAGAGGACATCTCTTTGTCTTACTGTATTACTTGATATAGCACCCTCATTATGAATGATTTTCTCAATTTCTGACACAGGTCAACCTCCTCCATCACGTGGGCCTCCTGATTTCCTGGGTCCACCCCCTCAAGGACCTCCCCAGTTTGCCCTGCCTGACCTCAGTAAACCCCCACCAGGTTACACAGGAGGGCCAATACCTGGAGGAGGCTTTCCTCCCATGCTACCTCCAGAAATAGACCTCACTCCCTCAGTCCCATACTATGAGCTGCCAGCTGGCCTTATGGCCCCTCTAATAAAGGTAATGTTCTTTTTTACCATCAAATATGTTGGCATCAAGTTTTCTATAGTTGTTTTCAACCAATTTAATCTAGTCTATAAAGGATACTTCAAAGACAGGATAGTTTTGTTTTCTGTCAACTAGTACCTATTTTCTGCATCTGCAGTTGCAGAAGGGAACATTATTCTGCTGCAGTCCATCCATGCATCAGTCCCAAATCCTATTTGCAAAATAGAAAAAAAGGTTTGCCCTTCTGATTTCTAACTTGAGCTTGTGCTGTGTTATGGTAAGTTTGTGACAACTCTAAATAATATTTTCACATACATTATCAAAGTTGTTTTTAAGGATTGTTTTTTCTTATTATCTGCTTACCAGTGGTTGGCTGGGAAAAATAAGAATGATTGTAAAATTAACAGTATTCAAAAATAAATACATCTTTAGAAAGTAACCCATCTCCTAGGAGTTAATTTTAATTTAATTGCCAAGAGCTTTTGTTTAAGCTCACAGACATTTAAAAAAAAAAATTGTCAAATATTTTTCAGTGATAGCTTTGCCTGATAATAAGGTGACCTTTACTTTCATGCCATTTTTTCGACTGTACCCCTGGTCTTATCATGGTAGATATTCTGTAATAATCATTTCACGTCTTTTTTTTCTAGCTAGAGGATTTTGACTACAAGCCCCTTGATCCCAATAATATCCGTCTCCCTCCCCCAATGCCCCCCAGTGAGAGGCTTCTGAGAGCTGTGGAAGCCTTCTACAGTTCACCACATCATGACAGACCTAGAGATAGGCAAGTAATCTGTGTATATAATGACAAGTTTTACCAATTGACTGTCAGTTGAGACATACAGTTTATGTCCAGATTGCAGCAGTCTGATTAGATAAACTTCAGGTCTTCATCCTGACTTAAAATTCAGATGTATTGCTGAAATTGAGATCAGAACCCTTTGAATCAAACTTTAATTCAGTGCTAATTGAGTGTTCTTGTCAGGTTGGCAAAATCATTTATGGAGGATATGATTTTGAAATAGAAATATACAATTGATTAATATAAAATAATTTGAATGTGTAATTATTGTAAAATTTAATTTAGAAGAAATAGTTATTTTTACTTTCGATATAATAGCTAAGACCGATTATATTCTTCAGAAATAAAATCCTGTTTCTTTGAATCGTGATGCATTTACTCCCTCTTTTAGTGATGGCTGGGAGAAGCTAGGTCTGTATGAATTCTTCAAAGCCAAACAGATGGCCAGGAAAAGAAAAGATCGAGAAGGGGAATACAGAAGGTCAAGGTCCAGATCAAGGTCATTGTCTAAGTCTCCATCACCCACAACTTCTCCTCCACCATCAGAGTGGACTCTAAGATCAAGGTCACCTCTATCTGTTCGTGGCGATCGTAATGACATCAATTTGCATTCCCCTGCTGTTGGACGCATCTTTAACACTGGACATAAAAGGAGGAGTTTCTCAAGGTAATACACAAATTTATACATTGATTCCAAGTTGGTTCAAATACATTTTCAGAGATCTATGGTTCTATTTTACATTGCATATGTTATTCAATTCTGAATTATGTTTTTACTTCATAGTGAAGATGTGTCATATTTCATCTATATATGGTATATATATATATATATTCATTTAAAACATGACTTAAATGTGAAAGAATTGATTTCACAAAGCAGTTCTGGAGCAGTGTCTACATGGAACTGTACCATATTTTCCAGTCTATACGTCGATACTTTTTTATTTGAAAGTCAGGTCTTCGTCTTGTACTCTGAATTGACTTTTATGTGGATATGTCATTGAAATTTCATCGACTTGTATATCGATTTTAGTACCCGGTATGCTATTAAAATGACTCTATAATTCTCATAATCAAAAACAGGTCACATAGAAGTATGAATTCTTGTTAAATTACTAGGTCAATAAACTAATTTGACTGCGTTTTAGATTAGTAAGTTTTGTCATTATTTATTTTGCTTTCTGTTTTTATTTTCTTATTTCTCAAACGTTAGCATCGTAATTGATGAGAGTACAGACATTTCAAATACCAAGAAGCTGGTCATTTATGCCAGAATCATTGAACCAACCATGTTTGTTTCTACAACTCATTTTCTTGGTAATGTGTCAGTGGAAGGCCAATCACACACTGTCAAAGTTATTTTCAAAGAAATTGTCCAGTTGTTGGAAAAGAAGGAGACCCTCTTGAAAAAAAATTTGGTTTTAGCAGTGATGGGGCATCAGTGATAACAGGTCGCAAAAGTTGTGTAGCAACACCATTCAAGGAAGAAAGCCCTCACTTGATCAGCATTCATTGTATGGCTCATAGATTGAATTTGTGTACCTCTCGTGTATCCAAAAATATTCCGTACCTCAAGGAAACCTTTGAAGGCACAGTTAAAGACCTGTACTATTTTTTTTAATAAATCTGCAAACAGAACATTTGAATTGAAGGAAATCCAAAATGTTCTGGACTGTCCTCAACCGAAGGTCAGAGAGGTGAATGAAATAAGATGGCTGGTATTTTATGATGCACCATATTCTCAGCAGACTCATGATTATTTCATTTGAAGGACTTCAACTTTAACAAGGCATAGGTAGCGTGGAGGATGAGAAAAGAAAAGGAGACTGTTTAGGAAATAGTGATCATATCTGTACAATAATGCAGTCACAATTAGAGTCAGTCTGGATGCAGATCTGAGATGTATATATGTTCCAGTTAAGAGTTAATTTTTATAGAAACTGTATTAATACTTAATAATTCATTTTGAGCGTTGGACTTTTCCTTTAAAGTTATATTTTGTCATCCATGCAAGGAAAACATGCTCTTCTGATCTTTCTTAGTATGGATTTGTAACCAATCAGACTTGAGCATGTGTCATGCAGGAAGTATGTGACACTGATTTTTAAGATTGGCCAGAGGAGTGACACTATTTGCAGTCTATGGTTTGATTCTTTAATGGTTAGTGTGTAGATAGAATATTGTGATTTAAAAAGATAAGACTTTGATTGCACTTATTATAATTACTATTGCTATTTTTTTAATACATTGAAGTTTTTTTTACACCATAATGGAAGGACCTCATATGGCTACGTTGCCCATCCCCTTATTTCAGATTCAATGGGTGCAAGTACCCACATTTATCAAATACTATATGCAACCCTGCATAAGAAATGCTTTTGTTTTGAAATAAAATCTTATCAATATTTCCATGCATTTTTAAAACCTCTCGGTTATGGTTTCATGAAATAAAGTAAATGAGCAAAAAATATCTTCGTTGAGTTGAAACTAAAGTTCTCTAATGCTTTTTTCCAGGTCCAGATCTCGTTCTCGTTCTCGCTCCAGGTCTAACTCTGGGTCTAGATCTGGTTCAGGATCATATTCCCCATCTAGGTCAATGTCAAAGTCAGAATCCAGATCCAGATCAGGATCCAGATCTAGATCCAGATCCGGATCGAAGTCTCCATTGCCATATCTACCAAGCAGTAAGTCACCATCACCGGTCAGAAGGCATCGTAAATCAAAGTCAAAATCCAGATCCAGATCTAGAAGTGCGACACCACCTACATTGTAAGAATTTAGCAGTAAAATCTCTTGATTAGATAATTACTTAACAATTTATTTGAAGAAATAACAATTTATTTGAAGAAATATAAAGAAAATTGTGGTTTTGCAACTCGCCAGTGCTTAAACAGCATAATTTTGTGTGTGGTAATGAGTTTAGAATTTAATTAGTTGGCATGCCTTTTAGCTTTTTTATATTCCGCCTCTTTTATTTGACACAAAAAGATGCAATCAATTTGATAATACAAAGGTCAGCTTTTAATTCAGTAAAACAATACAACAAATACTTTTTTTGTCAGATATCATAACCTGGTCAGCACTTAATTTGGTTTTCAGAGAAACACTTGCAGACATAGTTATTATGGTAGATTGATACATTTTACAATTAAATACAAGAGGACATATTGCATTGATGATGTTTACACTTAAAAGGAACTATAAGATAGAACTAAAACAAATTTCACATGATAAAATATTATTCAACTGGTATTTATTTATTAGAGTACTGCCTATGCAAGATATAAGTAACATTTTCATATATCAAAATTGCATTGAATATTGTTTTCTAAGGTGTACTTAGAATGTCATTGGGAAGAAAATGTAACAAATTATATAACTTAAGAAAAGAAGTTCATAATGTTGATTAAAATTTACAAGTCCTATCTTCCCTTTTTGACAGCAAAACAAGCAAAATGTTAAAGTTTCAGTTACCAATTTAGATTGTGATTTTATTCGTATTCAACAAATTGGGAAGAATATTTTGGTATTTTCTGGTTAAAAATATATGAGCCATGGCAAGTTATTGGAGTACGAGTTATCAACAGGGTTCCCATGTAAAAAAAAACAATAAATTGGGGAAAAAGTCAGGAGAAAAGTCTTCGAATTTCTCAAAATGTTGATGAAAGTCGATAAAAACCTTTGGAATTTTTCGCCAGCACTTGATGTAAATAAATATCTCTTTTTGGGGATAAATTTTGATGAAAGAAAAGGTCACTAATTCCTACTGGTCGCAACACTTTAATAAATAAATACCAATTAAATTGTCAGGTACAAATTGTTTTTCTTCCATGTTTTAATTCAGATTCATTGTAATCATCATAAATGCAATATGCTCATTTGTAGTCATACATTTTACTCTACTACAAGCTTACTCAGTTGTGTGCAGGTGATCAAGGGAGATGATCTGATGTCAAAGTTTCAAGTTTTTAAAAGTATCTGTGCTTTGGGATTTAACAAATTTGGGCTTTTGTTGGGCAAGTATTTTTTACAAACATTAGTCTAATCTCTTTCTCACTGAGGTAGCCATTTCACGCAAGCTTGATGATTTACAAATTAATGTTTTTGTTTTTTATTGGGCAAGCATTTTTCACAAACATTAGTCTAATCTCTTTCTCACTGAGGTAGCCATTTCATGCATGCTTGATGATTTACAAATTAATGCTTTGCTCATCAGATGAATGTTTTTTTAAACAAGTAGTATGATCAAGAACAAAGTTACTTCTCTTGTCAGCTCCACAGAGGCCTTCCTGGCAGCGGCAGCAGCAGCAGCCAATACTAGCTCCCAGCCTCCATCCAGTGAGAACCGCATTGGTCATGAAAACAAGGGCCATCAGCTTCTTAAGAAAATGGGTATGGTTTGGGCATTTTTATGTCATAACTTATAGTGCAGATGCACTGTGCAGGATGAATGAGTAAAGTTTTAGATGTTGTCCTGCACTTATATTGGTTCATTTAAAAACATGCAGAACCAAGTGAGTTTGCTGCTTTGCTCCATATAGCAAAATTTCACAGCAGGTCTACATAACATAATGTCACAGCATATCTACCTAACATAATGTCACAGCATATCTACCTAACATAATGTCACAGCATATCTACCTAACATAATGTCACAGCATATCTACATAACATAATGTCACAGCATATCTACCTAACATAATGTCACAGCATATCTACATAACATAATGTCACAGCACATCTACATAACATAATGTCACAGCACATCTACATAACATAATGTCACAGCAGGTCTACATAACATAATGTCACAGCATATCAACATAACATAATATCACAGCAGGTCTACATAACATAATGTCACAGCATATCAACATAACATAATATCACAGCAGGTCTACATAACATAATGTCACAGCATATCAACATAACATAATGTCACAGCAGGTCTACATAACATAATGTCACAGCATATCAACATAACATAATGTCACAGCAGGTCTACATAACATAATGTCACAGCAGGTCTACATAACATAATGTCACAGCAGGTATGCTTAAAGTAATGTCACAGCAGGTCTGTAAAACAATGTCACACCATGTCTACAAAACAGAATGTCACAGCAGGTCTCCCTAACAAAATGTCAGAGCATGTCTACACAAAATGTCACAACAGGTCTACATAAATAGAGTCACAGATGTTCTGCCAAACATGTCACAGTAAGTCTTTCCTAACACAGTTTTTAAAATCCAATCATTTCATACAATGTATGTGTAATTCAGTCATGAAAACAACATTTAAAACATAAAAATATTCACTTTAATTGTATGAATAGCAATTTAGATGAAATGTACTATTTAATAAATTTAGTTAAATAATAAGTTATATTCATACCCTTGCATATTGCAGTCTTGCACGAATTAATTATATGTATCCAGCATGCTTGCCCCATTGTGCTTTAGTCTCACTTTCAGTATCCAACAGTTCAGACAGTATAATCGATACGTATTTGCCACGATCATTAAATAATATATGCAGGCAGAATACTCCTTTATTGGATGCTGGTTGTTTTTATGAAATGTTGCTTACATTGCCATCCCACTCAGATAATGTAGCCCTTTCATTGTCCTCCAGATCAGGTAATGTTGCCCTGCCATTGATATCCCACCCAGACATATAGCCCTTCCATTGACCTCCCACTCAGATAATGTAGCCCTTCCATTGTCCTCCAACTCGGATAATATAGCCCTTCCATTGACCTTCCACTCAGATAATGTAGCCATTCCATTGTCCTCCAGATCAGGTAATGTTGCCCTTCCATTGACCTCCCACTCAGATAATATAGCCCTTTGACCTCCCACTCAGATAATATAGCCCTTCCATTGACCTTCCACTCAGATAATGTAGCCTTTCAATCGAACTCCCTCTCAAATAATTGATACCTTATATTATGCTGTATTTATGGACAAAAATAGCAAAGAGTGCTTGTGAAACATACACTCCATGATTGTATATATATAGTTGATCTATGTATCCTGATAAATGATTTTATTTAAACATATAATTTTCTGTATATTTTCAAGTAATATCTTTATAATCTACTTTATATAGTGTCTGTTATGTCAAGATTCATCAAAGCATTCTTTTCTGTTCCAGTCGTATCATCAAATTCTGGGAGGGGACAAAGTAATTTTCAGTGTATTTCATGAAATGTACAGTATATTCAGTTGATACCAGTGTATGTTACCAACTCAACTGTACCATCAGTAAGTTCATCCAGGGCTACAGTATTAGGCTACTTGCTAACTAGCCTATCTCATGGTCGAGAAGTAAGTCCCCTCAAAAAGCTTCATTTTATGTTTTGGAAATATGCATACATATTTTACGTAATTTACTTAAAAGGAACATTACAAGTAAATTGATGTTAGGGATTGAAAATGTAGCACTCGCGCAATGCTGCAAAAGCTGAAAATATATTTTCCACAACTGAATTGCATCGTCATTTATGCATGCATTCAGTTCAGGGGCTGATATGTCCAATATAAAAACTTAAAATGATTTCTCAGATAACCTTAAGACCAGTTTTAACCAAATCTGATTGGATGCATCTTGGCATCAGTGTCTTTAATTCAAGTTGCCATTCCAATTTCTTGTGCATAATCAGTTTAGACCAGTGTTAGCCAGTAAGCGATCTCATTATGTTCATATTACAAAACAAAGCTCAATACATTTGACATCTTGAAGATTATGAAAAGTGCAATGCTTGAAAAATAAAATTGGGTATTGATTTTTGCTTGCAGGTTGGTCTGGCAAAGGACTGGGTGCCTCAGAGCAGGGTATTGTGGAGCCAATCTCAGGAGGTGAAGTTAGGGATAGACAGGACATGTACAAGGGTGTTGGACATGACTTTGGTGATCCATTTGAGCAGTTCAGGAAGAACAAGAGCCTGGGTTTTATACAGAGAATGAAGGCACGTGATGAACAGAGAGAATGTGAGTATGATTACGACAATTCTTCTACTACTGCATCCTTATTGTGTGTGTGTGTGTGTGTGTGATTTGGATTTTTAATGTAGCTTTAACATTTTATTCAGTCATATTGCTACAGTGTCTGCAGTGTTGTCCTCTTAATGCAGAGAGCCAAGCGAGACAACTGTTCATACCATTTTTGTAAATCTTTGGTATGACACGACTGGGGATTGAACCAACGACCTCACGCATCCGAGGAGCTCTAACGACTAAGCCACTGGAGCGGTCGCAACATTATTATAAGAATGGGTATGGTATTTATATCCCAAGAAATAATGAGACTGGGAGTAAAGGAAAAGGAATATTGATTGTTACGAGTTTAGTCTCTAATAAACTTTAACAAAGAAAGAGTGAAAACAACAAGCTTTGTAAAATTTAACAAATAATTTATATCCCTGGAAATAGATTGTAAAAATGGAAAAAAAATTTGTTTTAAGAATCAAATCCAAAAATAACCCAAGAATAATCCACAAATTAAATTACAAAAGTCCTAGTAATGAAATGTTCTAGAAGATTCTAGTTTGAGTCCTGTTTGAAACTCAAAGATGGAAGACTATGACATATGCTAAAGTCTGTTTTGTGTTTATCTTTAGTTCCTTGTAGAATCACAAGATTTAAAACTCCGATGTTGGAAATCCTAAGAAGATTTTGAAAAACTGTCTTTGTCCAAGAATTTTGTATGAGCACATCAAATATTTCCAGAGATACGAACTAATCCTTTAAAATCCAAATTAACTGAATAATTGTTAACATGGATTCAAAACCTTGGCTACATCAAAAGAAAATGACTTAATATCATTTGTAAAAGCTCAAAACTAAGACGATTTCGCTAAAAGAAAGATAAGATCATATTCTAATACACAGTTTTAAAAAAATCTCCAATTGCAAAATCATGGAGGAGAAAAGGATTCATGTGATCAGTTATATCACATACTCCTAACATGACCCTAACGAGAACCAATCATTTTTACTTTAAGAATAAAAAGTTTTTTACTTCTTCAGTAGTCCCATCTTGACCATGACAACAACCAATCATTTTAAAATAAAATAAAACTTGTTTACCAGGTGCCACTAACCTTGAATCAAGGTCAGGATCTAGGTCAACATTACTTTTTTACCAAAGAAAATTCAAGTCAACCGATTTTCTGTAAAAACATCATCTCTAGTAAATACATTTACATTACAATAGCATGTAATACAAAATAAAAAAGAATTTGAAATGGACAAACAATTAAATATATATCAAATCAGATATACATAACACAAAAGAGTTTTTTTTTTAGTATGAATGAGAGTAGTCTAGAACACTCAGTTTTTACCAAAGTAAACTTATAACTGTCTTAAGTTATAAATAAGACAAAGACCTACATTTTTTTTTACTTTTGTTTGCTTTAGAACACTGGATTGATTTATAATTGTATGTAAGTATAAGAACTATGACTACAGGTAAGAAAAGGAAAAACAAGTATTTTCTTTGGTTACTCCTTTGCATAAAACAGACCAATGGATTAGGCATTTAATTTTTTGGATGGACTGTGATTGCCTTATTCATACATGTGAGGTGCTTATGATTTGGGGAAGCTGTTATTGGGCCATAGTGCAAAGTATGACAAGTCGTTCTGTTGATTCAGAATTATTTAACAACCAATTAATGTGAGAAATATCAGATGGGAATATATATAGGCTACGCTTTTAGTGGCCACAAATTTGTATCAGATACTCATAAAAAAACATTAGTTTCCTCAAATCACATATTAAATTTCTAAAATCAGAATTTCTTTTTCTCACTGTCAGAATTCAAAACTGTGTGAGCATGGGAGATGACAGTAATTTTGCATACCATATCATCTCAGTAGCATCGCTCTTTATGTGATTTTCATGGCTAGGTGACTACTTTCTATGTAGATGAAGAGATTGATGAACAATTAGCATTTTCAAACCCACAACATATACAGGACATTTTTCCTTTATTGGCCATGTTCAAGACTTAATTATATTTTAATGTGTCATATATTTCGAATGACACTTGCTTTTTCACATTCTGTTATTTCCATTGATTAGGCAATTATCACTAAATGTTGACAGGATGTTTGCATGAATGATGATAAAAACTGAGGCCATTTTGATCACAACACAAAGACTTTCTCATTCACATCCTTTACCTCAAACATTAAATATCAGCACACCAACATCAAATTCACAGTCAGTACAAAACCTAGGTGTTACTCTAGACAGTACTCTCACATTGCACCAGCATATCATGAACATAAGCAAGTCTGCATACCTTGAGATGCATCAGTTCCATTCGCAAATATCTTTCAGTTGATGCCACTAAAACGCTTGTGTGTTCATTAGTACTTTCAAGAGTCTATTGTAACTCAATTCTGTATTGTTCGTCTCAATATTTACTCCAGAAACTTCAAAAAAGTTGAAAACACAATTGCATGGATCATTTTTTTGAGTACCACGATCAGAGCACACCTCCCTGCTGCTCTGTACCCTACACTGGCTATCCATTCGATAAAGATTTAAACACAAAATTTGTTCTCTGTGCTATGTTTCACTGATGGACTACAGTCCAACATACCTATCTGGCCTCATGCATGTGTACACACCAGCAAGATATTTACTTTCCTCTTCTGACAATAGTATACTAATTACTCCCACTATGAAAACAAAGTCATATGGACAATGTTCTTTTGCATACCAGGGCCCAGCTATGTGGAACAAATTGCCCAATGAAATTAGACATAAAAGACACAGTGATCCCTTTCAAGAGTGCTCATAAAACTCTCCTTTTTTAACAGCAGGAACAAACTTAAAGACGTAATAATGTATCCTACCTTAAATATTTTCAGCATTTTTTTGTTTTCTAATTTCATGGTGGGTTTTTGTTTTGTTTTGTAGTCATATCTTTATAGATGTTGTAAAGCACATAGAGCTGCTAAAGATTATGCACTTTACAAAGTCCTCATTATTATTATTATTGTAAAAATAACCCTAAGGTGAGAGTGGTCGCATAACTCAAAACTTTTGCTTTGATTACTTTCATTTTTTATCAAAAAATATGTAATTCAGTTAACTTTAATACCATTCATTTTTGCTATTTATGAATCCTAATTTTGTTTTATTTTAGGCAAATAGCTTAATTATTTTTTGGTCTTCAAAAAAGAGAATTACGCTTAAAATATTTTCATATTAAAAAGTGTTATCACAAATTTACATTCATCAAAATCACCTATGTTGGCTGATACATCAGCTTGGTCAAACTACATAAATATGTTATAGTGTAACTCGGATCAGATTCATTATATGCTGGACACAGCTGACCAATTGGTGTTTTTTGATGGACACATCCAATCAGCAACCATATGTCAGTCATAGAATATCTCAGATTACATTTTTATTAAATTATTTGATTTGTTTATCAATTAAAGTGTCAGATTAACACCTTAATGAAGTAAAATAAAAAATCTGATTAGATTTACAAAGTGTTTCTTTGTGAGACAATTAATACAGTCTCTGACTATACTTGCTGCAATCCAGCTGCTTGAGGACCATGCCACTCAAGCTTAACTGGTGAAAAGGGTTAGAGGGGGACAGCAAAGTAAATTGGTAAAGATATGTGTATGGTACTCATCATTAGACCTGCAAATGGAAAAATTGGTGGTAAACATAATTGAGTAATTGCACCCCAGGGTCTGTATTGTAGACAATACAATAATCAGTCCATGACATCATATGCTTTTATTCAGTGTAGAGGTGTGTCAGACAGATGAAACCTTTAGAACAAAATATATTTACTCAACATCCTAATTTAAAAAAAATAGATACTAGTAACAGCAACCTACCTTTATCATCATCCTCCAGAATATGATTGAGGACTTGACTGGAAATGTGCATTAATCAAGCGTTACTGAGGACTTTACTGGAAATGCCCATCAATCAAATGTCACTGAGGACTTGACTGGAAATCCCCATCAATCAAGTGTTAATTATTTTCACTGTATTGGTCCCGGGTGACCCAATTAGTCTAAGGCACTCGTCTTTACAGATCACTTGCATCTCACCACTGAACACTGGGTTAGATTCTTGACTCAACCAGTGCTTTAATGTGAGAAGGTTTGCCATGGATTGATGTTTCTTCCTTATCAAAGATCACATTAGTTTAAATGCAGGAAGTCTGCTTTCTATTTAAAATAAAAATAATTTGTGAAACAATTGAAAATATTGAAATTCTAGTTATAGTTTCTCCATTAGATACATAATCCAGACAGCTCCTATGGCCTAGAGGTTAGAGCATCTGCCTTGGATGCAGGAGGTCGCAGGTTCAAACCCCAGGCATAGTAATGCCAAAGACTTCCGAAAAATGTACTAACAGCTTGCCTCATGGCAAGTTTGGCCTATATTTATATATATATATATATATATATATATATATATATATATATATACCATGATGCACATAGGGATGATAGTACATCCTCGTCATATTCATTCTCCTAGTACTACACATACACTTGCATGGTGCTGCCTTGCAGAGATTGGATCAGAGCATTGATACAGTGTTCATGTCATGTTTATAAGATGGATCACAGTGTTTATCATTCCATCTTCAAATTAGAGTTAAATATTGTGTTTAATTTATCGATGCTATACCTAGCATCGCTAGCAGTGTTTTTGTCTTGCCAAACATTTTCACCAATGGTTATGTATGGGAATCCATAAACAGTATTGCCAAGTTAGTTAACATTGCTATTAATCATTCTGCAGCTAATGCACAGTTTTTCCTATTGTAAACTTGATTTTTCAAGGTGTCTTGCTCCACTCATGTTCACGAAAATCTCACCATTCTTTGGTATTGTGCATAAATCCCATTGGTATGCAGCTACTGTTAGGCTTAACTGAACATTTGCAGAAGCTATTCGCACAATTGCATCCTCACCAGCTTTCCATGCTACCTCCTCCAGGGCATTGGCCACTTCAGTCTCAGCTGCAGTGATGAGATGATCATCTGAAAGAAATTAGGCCAAATACTTCCCAACAACAGCAGTTTTGACCTTATTCTAATTTCAAATGGCAGCAGGCCCTACAGTTTCAGGGGCAATTTAATAAGATTGTGGGTTTGAACTCTTACTAAATTCTTATAATTGGTGAAAATTTTGTGGATTTTTATTTCTTTTAAGAAGAGAAATTAAGGTAAGAGTGAATGCATGTGCATGATGTTCACAAAAATTTCCAAGCAGATAAAAATTCTCTAGGGCAAAAGCAGGTAGACACAGCTTAGTGCTGCTGAGGCATAGCAGCAGTGATACTGATAACATTGCTGGGGCTGAATGAGTTAAAGTGTGTGTATAATGCTAGGCATCCTTTAAAGGTGTGTGTATAATGCTAAGCGGGCTTTAAAGTTTTGCATGAGTGATGCCAATATGCTGACCGATTTAACTTTGAATAAATTCATCTTCTCATAAACTTATAAATTCCTCTTATAAACTTATCAACAGAGTTTGACAAGGTTGACATAAAGTGCTCTGGCATGATTTTTTTTATATTTTGCAGTGAGAGAGAGAGAGAGACAGACAGACAGACAGACAGAGAGAGAGAGATTTGGTTTTTAATGGTGTTTTAACAATATTTCAGTCATATTGCTGCAGTGTCTGCATTATGACAGTTTATAGTGATGTCTAACACATGCTGCAGACATGTAGCATGATGTCCCACCCAGTCATATTATTGTAACACCAGGCCAACCAGTCCTAACACTAACCTAACCTCTTAATGCTGAGTGCATGGTGAGGCAGCTGTTAGTACCATTTTTATAAGTCTTTGGTATGACTCAGCCAGGGTTCGAATCTGCAGCCTCCCAACATCTCAAGCAATTTCTGAAGGATGTGTACGTTTGCACAGTGCTGCCCATCTACCTTCCAATATTATATGTAAAATAAAATATACTCAGATTATCTGGCAAACTGCCATTGCTTGATATAGATTGTCAGCCAGGTGAGTCATATAAGACACACCAAGCACTTGGGCCTCTCTTTTCATTTTTATTCTGTCTGTTCTCCATAAGCTATTAAATATACTAGGCACTGTTACTGTGATTACTTCCAGATGTATACATGGAATTTGGTACATGTGTACAAGGAAGCTCTATGTGAAATTGTTTTTCAGGCAAAATAAAATATTTTATATATACTTGTACTTGTCATTAGAATTGTTTATCTTTAGCAAAAGTTTAGATATTAATGTGTTTTAATGCCAGAATAAATGTTTGCTCTTACTAGTTTCATGAAGAAAAAAAAAGATTAAAATAAAATAAAAGGATTGAAATTGCATTCTAGTATATAGTACTTTTCTTGTCTTTTCAGTGAAGAGAAAGGCCACTGACAGTAGTTGATTTTACAGTCTTCCAGAAAATGGTCTCAGTCAGGGTGCTAGAAGAACAGTGAATCAGTCTGACTGAACACATTTTAAGGTCCATAGAACTTATGTCATAGTTCAAGATGGATTGATCATATACACATTTGTCCCCTCTGGAAGAGCAGGAAGTGCTTCATTACTTGTAAAAAAAATTAATGAAATATAGATGCATTATCTCATAATAACAGTTTACTTTCATTTAATTATTTAGGTAGAAAGCTTGTCAGAAGTTCAAAATAAAAACAATACTCCCAAAATGTTGAGAAATATTAAAGACACATGATACAAAGTGAATATTGACAAATTAAAGATACACACAGATGCAAGCGAAAGGTGTTTGGTTTGTTGTTTTATGGCTGAACAAAACAATTAGGTTATTATGTAGAGACAATTAAAGTTAACTACCTTGCCCATGCCATTATAGCCAATTCTTTCTGCTCCAGTGATGGGGTTCAAATCTGTACCATTTCAGCCATAAGTGTGGCATACTAAACTCAAAGCTACCACAACTTCTTAAAGGAGAGCAAGGATTTGACTGCTTGCAGCTTTTAAACATTGAAATCTTGTTGGTTTTTTTTTTTGTATTGTTATGGCACAACAACACATAACCAAATATGAAAAATGGGGTGGGAATATTTGGGGGGAACCCGGATTAGAAAACAGACTGTTATTCATTTGAAGTCCATATTGTCGATTCTCAGAGCTGAAATGAGATATTGTCCCTTGTATTACAATGCTGTCAGGCATTTCTGTGCACAATTACGGTTTCCATCTCCAATATTGAAGTAAAATGCTTACTGAATTCAACTGATTGATGAAAATAAATACTTGTATGTACTGCAATGCTTACCATTTGAAAAGAGGCAATTGTCACCAGAATATTCTGTTCAAAATAAAATAACGCCCTGTGTTTTTGTGACTTGCGATATGTCGGCCTATTCTGCGCACAGCTTTGAAAAGATGTAATATTTATCCATCAGGCTATGGAAATGAAATACATTACTTTGGACTACAAGTAATTCTGTCAGAAGTTCAGTCGCATATTTAGGTCAGGTTTATAGCTGGTTTTACAAACTTCAGCGTAAAATTGCCAGTAAATGTCAGGATATATCAAGCAAACTAAACAGATCTTGTACAAACTAATTTAGTAAAGTTCCACGTATTACAAGAAAAAATAAGCTATTATGTTGAAGAGAAACAACAATGAATATGATGTAATATGTTTTCAACATCTGGTTTATGGAGAAAAATTGCCAGAGAATTTGGAAATGGAATATATGTCGGGTAATTTCTTGAGAATTCCATTCTAGTGACAACTTTCTATAAGATGCATATTATATATATATATATATATATATATATATATATATATATATATATATATATATATATATATATATATATATATATATATATATATATATATATATTGCTATAGAATTTATTAGAATTAATGGTTTGAAAGGGAAGAAAAACTAATTGATGTTCATTATGTTATTCCTACTTTGCAACATAATGCAGGTCAGCAAAATATAGTTTGAATTTTTATTCTGTACATTGCGATGACTTTACATGTTTATTTATAGGAATATAATCAAACTTGTTTTGTGTGATACACTTTGTGGTTTTGTACATGATCATCTTTCGTGACTTGGATGTTTTGGAGTCTTGAAAGATAAACATCTTTAGATTTAGAAAATGCATGTTTTAAAATGTTTTTTAATTCCATTCAGTAATGGTCATATGTGAACCTCGATAAAATTAATTTCATCCTGTAAAACCCCTGGATATGACCTGTAAATTTATCTTTAGATTAGCGTCGGAACCATGCTTCCCACTTAACAGTAGAGAGGCACCGTAGTTTGTCCATTCAACATTGTGGATGCTCAGTTTAGCAGTCACTTGTATGTTAAGATCATTGTTTATATGTTTGATACATGAGGTCAGATTGTTTAGTTTCTAGCTTTAAATAAAAGTAGGCTTGATAAATAAACATAGGCTGGTTAAATGACAAAACTTATTAAAACATTACTTTCATCAGTCATTGTAAGATATTAAAAATGATACTTTTATATTTAATCTAAGCTATGGAATAGCCTTGGATATCATCTACTTACTGTTGCATTGAGATAGCTGTTTCATAACTGTAATTGTCTTATTGAATAAATTTTTAATTTCAGATTGACTTTCTATTTTATTTGAATGTAGGTTGAAATTTTGCCATTTCGGGTTTTAGCATTACTAGTCATCCAGTAAAGGCTACTATTGTAGCCATCTTGGAAATCTTGATATCACCATTTCTCCAGAACAGATAGTTTTATCTACATGGGGTTTTCACTATAAGACTTCTTACAATGTCTAGTTGGTCCTGTATAAAAATGGTTCCTCTTGAATATCCATTTAGGTCACCACAGCAGAGATCTTGAAAATTTTCCTATCACTACTTCTGAATGAATAGTTTTATCAACATAGGGTTTTCACTAAAATACATTTTAAGTTGTTTAGTTGTTCGTGAATAAATCTTGTTCCATTTTGATATCCAACATTTTTACAACATCTTAAAAATGTTACCTCTGCTCATCCTAGATGGAACGTTTATCATCAGTGGGTATAAAAACACCATGACATGTTTATGGAGGTGGCATAAAATGTTACCTATGTCTGTGCATCTGGTCTAATCCCATCATGTTGGTCATAATTTCTTTTCTGCCTAATCACGTTTGTTGGACATCATGGATCAAAACCAAATTTGATATTAGGTTTTGAATTAAGGAAATCATACGTCAATTTTAACATTTTCACCTTCTTTCAAAATTTAGGAGAGTTGTGACCATAGTTTGACTTAGTGCTTAGATGTTCATTCACAGTGCTTAGATGTTCATTTGCATCACATTGTCATGGGCATCTGTGTCCTATGGTCACATGTCTTGTTGTTTTGAAAAGTCAATAATTAATATATACACTTGTCTTGATATTTATAAAATACCAGTACCTAAATCGAAGTGCATAAAAAAAACCAAAAATGATAGTTGCAGTTAACTACATGTACTTCAAATTTATAAAAATAAAATAAAAAATTGACAAGTACCTTACTGATTTCAGGCTCAAAATTTTGAAAGTTCATGGCCACTATGGGCTGCATGAAGGAAAATGATTTCATATTAACTTAGTTTGACATAAGTTACCATACTTTGCACATGATATTTTGACATTAACTAGTTCAACATCATTTACAGTTACCATACTTTACACATGATTATTTGACATTAACTAGTTCAACATCATTTACAGTTACCATACTTTTACACATGATTATTTGACATTAACTAGTTCAACATCATTTACAGTTAACATACTTTGCACATGATTATTGACATTAACTAGTTCAACATCATTTACAGTTACCATACTTTGCACATGATTATTTGACATTAACTAGTTTAACATCATTTACAGTTAACATACTTTGCAGATGATTATTTGACATTAACTAGTTTAACATCATTTACAGTTAACATACTTTGCAGATGATTATTGACATTAACTAGTTCAACATCATTTACAGTTACCATACTTTGCACATGATTATTTGACATTAACTAGTTCAACATCATTTACAGTTACCATACTTTGCACATGATTATTTGACATTAACTAGTTCAACATCATTTACAGTTACCATACTTTTACACATGATTATTTGACATTAGACATTAACTAGTTCAACATCATTTACAGTTACCATACTTTTACACATGATTATTTGACATTAACTAGTTCAACATCATTTACAGTTACCATACTTTGCACATGATTATTTGACATTAACTAGTTCAACATCATTTACAGTTACCATACTTTTACACATGATTATTTGACATTAACTAGTTCAACATCATTTACAGTTAACATACTTTGCAGATAGCATGCACATGGGGGTAAGGAAGAGCTCTGTTGATATAAGGATCAAAAGCACCACTATATTTTATGAATAAGCTTGCACTTGGGGTAAGGAAGAACCCTGTTTATTTTGGAGTCACCAGATTAAAAGTCAAGGTCAGTGTAACAAAAAAATGCTTTTAGCACTGTCATGAATTTGGGTCTTATACTATTTAACAAAAAGAAATTAAAGCTAGCAAAATCAACCAATAATTTATTTCTCCTTTGAATATGTTCCCCAATCGCATTACATTAGGAATATTAGCTTGCTACCTCATGAATCCAGCTCTAACAAAAATCATCAATTTTGAGACAAATGGCATTAACTGTTACCCATTACTTCCCTTGATACCACCCCGGAGTTGCCAGGTCTTTTTTAGCTTTGCTCTGACCCGAGATACATGCTTTGCAATAGCCTCTGACAATCCAGGTCGTTTTCTTGTTCCTATAAATCTATACAATGTTTATTTTGCATTTATAATGCATATTTTTTTTATCTATTGCAGATGAATGCTTTATTTTACAATTTCTGCCAATATTTTGAGAAATTTGTCACTTGTCAGGACTTTGTCTTGTAGGACCGCCATCCCACCACCCTATTGTTGACCTTACACAAGGTCATTATGGGTTAGCATACATTTGCTTTATTTAATCACTTACTCCGTATGCTACGGAGCACTTAATAATGATTTATGAAGTACTGCTTGATAAATATGCTTAATTTATTTGTTTTGATAGAATTATTATTAACCAAGTATGCAGCATAAGTTTTAAACACAGCCTTGTGTTTCTGATATGACACTTCACAGATCTGCTAGTTACAACCAAGTAATATCAATCTGTGTAGTCTTGGCTGCCAAGTTAGATGGTTTTTATTATTAGCTAGTTAGTCACATACTAGTTTGTTAATCCATGCTTTGTTTTCTCTCATTTTGTGTCATTTCAGGAAGAATGTTTACTGTATGTATGACATGCACATGCACAAAAGTCACCCTGTTTGGCATTGAAGGGAAGGATATGTAGTGTTTGATCCTGTCTGCACCCTCATGCACTATTTGAGACATACACAGACCAGTCATGGAACGAGCAACGTCTCTTCTCATGTGGCTTACTGCTCTGAAGTTTTGAGTCATCTCTGTGAGACTGACGGTATGATATGCTTCACTCCCATTATTGTTGGCTGAAGGGGGTCATATGCTTGGTGTACTTTGACATTTAACAAGATCAGATTAGCCTCAAATCCATGCCCTCAAGTACTACTTGAGACACAAAGTGACGATTCATAACATGCAAATATCACTTCCTCCCTGCCAAGGTTGGAAAACAAGGCATCACCCCTCAAGACCTTGCTTCATGGCTGAAATGGGTTAAATGCTCAGCGTACTCTTGAGATTTTTCAAGATCAAGAGTCGCCTTATAAGGATTACAGCTCACAAAATTAGAGCTGTTGGCTGGCATTCAAAGGAATCCTTCTTGAATTTTTACCTCAGATTTAGTGTCACAGAGACAAATGTTGGATTCCAGACCCAACTAGACCAATAAACACAGCCCATTTGCTTCATTGGATTCGCCAGTGAAAAATTTGGAGGGTAGAAGATCTCAACTTCATCTTCTCAGCTCTGTGTGTGTGTATGTACACACAAGTCCCATACCAAGGATCTCAGGCTATGTTGCTTAATGCTTCAGGGGTTACATCATGCCTCCAAGTATCACCCACTGAAGCGAAGGCACCAGTATTTGAGGTGTTACATGATGCATCCTTGTATCACCCACTGAATCCAAGTCACATAGGCTTGAGGTGTTACATCATTTTTCCTTGTATCGCCCACTGAATCCAAGGCACAAAGACTAAAGGTGTTACATCATGCTTCCTTGTATCACCCACTGAATCCAAGGCTCCAAGACTTGAGGGTTATATCTTGCTTCCAGGTCTTTACCAGCAGGAAAGGCATTGTCAGGTCATACATTTCTTTTTTTAGTGCCTGAAATCAAAGACTGGGTAATGTAGTACATCCTGTCTCATTGTAAAGGAGAGTGAGCAAATGACCACCTTCTGATTGCCCACAAATAGTAACGTGTTCTTGACTATGAAACCTTGATGTATCGTTAACACAACCAAACCATCTGTTCTGATCCGGAGTTAGTTTGGATCCAGTAAAAGAATATGCAGCTCACATGCTCAGTATTATGAAGCTTGGGCTATCAACAAAAAACAAACAAACCATTTTGTAGCTTTAGTTAGGTTTTAGTCTATGATTTTAACCTATCCAGGCTGATTGACAGAACTTAGGCCTTTATATCAAGGACAGGTCAGACAAATGGATTCTAGTTTGTGAAGACATTTGATGTCCCCAAATTGCATATATTTGATGAAAGATAGAAGGATGAGGGTTCCACTCAATGTGAACAATTTTACCCCTTCTTTTTATGTCTGTAGGACATGAAGTTTGACAGATGGTGTCGAATCTGGACAGTAATTCTGTGAAGTCAAGTCCCAGACTAGAATTATGAGGTCTAGTGATTGGTACACAAATAGAGGAAATTATTGTGCAGCCTGCTTCTCAACATCCATGGTATGACCACCAGACAGGATTAGCAAACTAAAAGGCAATGAAGATCATTGAGAGATGTGGCTGAAGTGAGGATGATCAGAGAAAGGTGTCAGATTTCACTAAGTACAGATAATGAAACTGACAGAGCACTGGACATGGAGAGATGTGCAGAAACGTTAACTAACCTTGGCAATGGAACAAGTTGACTTCCAAAACTTTGCATTACAGTATTTGGCCTGGTCCAAATAATGGACTAAGGATGACAAACCAAGCATCAGTGAAGTAAGAACAATATTCCACAAAACTTGGGATGTTGTCAGAAATACATGGTGATCAACCTTGCTAAACTGTGGTCATGTTAATGACTAAATTTTCTTTATCAAAGCTTAGAACTTTTACATGGTACAAGTTGATACAGTACAGTAGTATATGGTTTTTGGCTCCTCACCCTCAATCAGACTTTTGTATTCCCCAGGCCTTCAATTTTCTCGAACTGATGGTCATAGTTCTTGATCTCACCAATCACTCTCATCAAGCTTGATCGTAATGGAGTGGTTTAATAAATATGGCAATATCTCTCCATCACACATACTGGGAGTCGTGGAGTAGTTTAATACATATGGTACTGGTTGTATCTCCCTATCATATCCTGGGAGTCAATGAGGGAATTAATAAATATGGCATACTGGGAGTCATGGAGTAGTTTAATAATTGTGGCAAAGGCAATATCTCCCTATCACACATACTGGGAGTCAATGAGGGGATTCATAAATATGACAATGGTAGTATCTCCCCATCACATACAGGGAGTCATGGAGTAGTTTAATAATTATGGCAATGGCAGTATCTCCCTATTGCATGTACTGGGAGTCAATGAGGGGATTAATAAATATGGCAGTGGCTGTATCTCCCCATCACACATACTGGGAGTCGTGGAGTAGTTTAATACTGGTTGTATCTCCCAATCACACATACTGGGAGTCAATGAGGGGATTACTAAATATAGTAATGGCTATATCTCTCTATCACATACTGGGAGTCGTGGAGGGGATTAATAATAAGGCAATGGTAGAGTAAAAATATAAAGAGTATAATGCAACTGTAAGACATTTTTACTGGCAACTTTTTGATGCAGTTACATGAAATGATAAAGAATATACAAATTTCTTGAAACATAAGTATTCATCTTTTGAATAATCAAATAAATCATTTCAATTCATGAGGCATTTTCTGACTAATGACTGCATTCACATTGACACTACCATCAGCAGTTTCTACATTTATTCTCCATTTTGACATTTCATTATGTCCAATTTAAAGGAAGGAAGAATAAATGTTACCACTCCCTTTAGTGTAAAAAGCACTCATTCAAAAAATTTGATTGTACCTTTTTCTTGGTAAAATTCTAATGAAACCCAAAACTATTCTGACACACTTAACAAGTTCATTTCAAACAAAGTATATGTATCACTAACAAATAAAAGATTAATATCAAGTTTGTGTACTACATAGGATGACAGTCTAAAAGGGAAAATAGGAGTGAATAGGTACTCTTTGATCTAGTCCATTTTATAGATTTCATCTATAAAATCCAAGCATGACTGCCTACACCAGTTGAGGAGAAATCCACCTTTAATTTGTCAATTTTTATAACATAGGAGGCATGCCATTTTCTCCTGCCTGTTACTGCAGTGTTCATGCTATCAGGTCTTATAAAGTCTGATGTTTGGATGTGTGCATCAACAAGGGCATATGTCTAAACATGTCCGATGCTAGTGCCAAAGGTGCTGTACCATAGAGCACAACAATAAACAAGGATCCTGATCTGCCATAGCATAGTGCACCTGCAGATCAGTGTCTATGTTTTTTTGTTTTACTGATTTATTCCTTAAAAATTGCACAGATCCAGATCTGCTGGTGCATTATGCAATAACAGATCTGGGTCTGTGCAGTTTGGAGTTTGACTGTTGAGTATATATGGTAAGTAAACATGCTGTATGTTCAGTTGAAAATTATTACATATGTGGTTTTATAAAAAAACAACAAAAGTAAATATCTAGCAACTTTTGTCTACATTTTTATCAAATTAATGATGCTTACAATAATTATAAATAAAGTTTATCAAGAATAACGTGACTGATCAAGTAAACCATATTAAATATGGATTCTATTATTGATCAATCTCAACTGGTTTGTGAAATGCAATTCAGCATCTTAAAGGGCTTAACTTGCATTACTTGTAGAACAAATAAACAAAACATAATTAATACATGTAGTAATTTCTTTTTTTTTCTGTATCTTTCTATAAAAAAAATATTTATTAATCACTAGTACTTGCAGGATTTTTAATGAGAATTTGATAACATGGATTCTGTTGTGCATGAGAAAGTGGATCAAGTATGGATTTAGTACAAATTGTGTATGAAGAATATAATTCTTATAAAGATGTAGAAATCTCATGAATACATTCTTGTTTGATATATATTTATGTTTTCATATTTACAATCATTTTAATCAATATAGTATGCTACAAATTAATAAATACAAAAGAAATTTAAGGAATATTGACTTTTATACATATGTGTGCATCTATCCACTGGCACCAGCAAACTGTGTTCAGGGGATATCACATAAAAAGAAATGGCAGTTCATTCAGGTCATCCTGGAGTAGCTAAATGAATCCAACATGGTGCAGCCCCATGATAATTCAATGTCAACCAATATCACAATTATCTGGAAAAAACCTCAAATTTTAAAACTGGCATAACACATGTACCAAGGAATTTAATGAGAATAATTACAGTGACAAGTCTGAAAGCCAGATTTTCCTGTTAAATGAGAATTTTGATAAAACCAGACAGAAAGGAAAGAAAAAAGAAGTGTCTTTTCTGAATAACACTATTTTTGCATGGGATGTTTCATTAAGTATAATATGGAAATTATCAACCACAAATTGATTATTTTCATTAAAAAATATCTTGTGTTTACTCATATATACTGTCAAAAGCTACAACTAGTGATGGGAATCGGTCAGAAATTCATAATCGATAATCGGTTCCCCTTAACCAACTGATCGATTATAATCGGTTACTAAGAGCAAATTAAAATTTTTGTTAGTTATATCTTTGATCAAGAATTCAATATGTTTATAAATGTACAGGAGTAATCTCTTTTAATGACATGTATTCATTAACTTGACAATCATATTACATTGTGTGTTACTTTTGTTCTATAACGCAACTTTTTATGGCTGATAAGTCATATGTAACTGAAATACTGCTACAATCCCCCAAAATTCTTTCCTTCATATGTGATGCGTCTATAATTTAAAGTATAGAAGGACATGATTTTCTTGTTTGTCATTGTTTATAAATACTACAAAAGATGTTGCAATTTAACTGAAACAATCAACAAAATATGTTTAAATGTATTAACTCAACAATTTAACAACTTGATCATGTAATAATAACTATATATTCCTAATTATGAATCATAAGTTTTTTTATTTGTAGTTGTGAAGGGAATAATAAATTTCAGGTCAACTTTAGTGGCTGGGAGTTTTACTAACCTTTGTGCTTTGCATACACATAAAAGTAGTCTCCCTTTGCACACAATCGATTATGGAGTTTCACAATTGATTATCTTATTGATTTGCTCAATCAACTGATGATCGATTATAATCGATAATCGGAACAACACTAGCTACAACCACATTGAAAACATCGATCAATGATGGCTGTTACTGGCATTATCATTTTAATAGTGGTCCCAGATTTTGGTGAAACATGGTTTAAATGAACTTGACTACAGTGCCAAATGCAAATAATATACCAATATTGATGTTTGTCAAGATGGATATGAAAATCTGTGAACCAGTAAATCTAAGCAGATAATCGAGTCAATGTAATGGGTTTACTGGTTTATAAAACTTGCTATTCATCATACGAAACGTTTATTCAATGGTTTCTTATCACACTAATCAATGGAGCCATGTAAGTGATCTGTGGAACAGCAAAGACTACCTTAAATTACCCCCAAAAATGGAGCCAATTTAGAATCGGTTTACCAGGATTCATTATCAGATGGTTAGTCTATCATGGATAATGTTATAATAAGGCCCTTATTTTATCAAGGACAATGTTATACTAAGGCCTTATTTTATCAAGGACATTATTATACTAAGGCCCTTATTTCATCAAGGACAATGTTATAATAAGGCCCTTATTTTATCAAGGACAATGTTATACTAAGGCCCTTATTTTATCAAGGACATTATTATACTAAGGCCCTTATTTTATCAAGGACATTATTATACTAAAGCCCTTATTTCATCAAGGACAATGTTATAATAAGGCCCTTATTTCATCAAGGACAATGTTATAATAAGGTCCTTATTTCATCAAGGACATTGTTATAAGGCCCTTATTTCATCATGGACAATGTTATAATAAGGCCCTTATTTCATCAAGGATATTATTATACTAAGGCACATTAATTTGGTGCTTTTCTCAATCAGAGACTTATTTACTTAAGCACATTTTTTCATCAGCGGATATTTATACATAGGTAGCTATTTTACTCCTTGAAGGACAGTGTTATACCGAGACATTTTACACTGTTAAGTACAGTGTTATACTATATTTTACTCTATGAAAGACATGGTTATATTGAATTATTTCACTCTATGAAGGACAGGGTTATAATGAGACATTTCACTCTCTGAAGGGCATGGTTATTATGAGGCATTTTACTCTGTAAAGGAAAGTTATATTGGCTGTTTTACTTATTGAAGGAGAGGGATATATTGAGACATTTACTTCTAAAGCAGTTGATTCTCTACAGCACATATAGTTAGAAACCAGTTATTTATTACATTATTTTGGTGTTTAATGATGCAATAAAACCTGTTTTAGAATAATAAATATGCCATTACAACTGCATGATGTCATCAAAAATATGAATCAGAGAAATAAATCAGTTATGGAAACTATAAAGTAATTTGGGGTTTCATAAACATTTACTCATGTTCTTACTCATGTTCTTAATCTGACCTATGTTAAGCTCATGTTCTTAATCTGACCTATGTTAAGCTCATGTTCTTAATCTGACCTATGTTAAGCTCATGTTCTTAATCTGACCTATGTTAAGCTCATGTTCTTAATCTGACCTATGTTAAGCTCATGTTCTTAATCTGACCTATGTTAAGCTCATGTTCTTAATCTGACCTATGTTAAGCTCATGTTCTTAATCTGACCTATGTTAAGCTCATGTTCTTAATCTGACCTATGTTAAGCTCATGTTCTTAATCTGACCTATGTTAAGCTCATGTTCTTAATCTGACCTATGTTAAGCTCATGTTCTTAATCTGACCTATGTTAAGCTCATGTTCTTAATCTGACCTATGTTAAGCTCATGTTCTTAATCTGACCTATGTTAATCCAACTATTGACTCCTAAGAACATTACAAACAATGAGTCATTAGAAGTAATTCAATTTAATCTCCATCTCATTGTTGGATTTATAAGACATTTTTGTTGCAATATTTCACAGTGGATTAACAAGACTAATGGAGTGAAACTTGCTTTTTAGTGTATATCTCCACCATCTATACAAGCCAATATTTAAATAACCCTTTTTGTCATTTTTACATACAATTTTTTTTACTATCATATAGAAGACACAAGTCCATGAAGGAAACACATTTGATTGTTACTTAAATATACTGTGCAAGATATCTATCTTAAATGATCTGTAGAATAAGGCTTCTGTAATGCGGATTGGCTAGTAAGTGGAACCTGAATTTATCTTTTTAGTGGAGCTATGACATTAAATATTGATATATCTCAGTCACTTTGTTATTTACAAATGGCAACAAATATTAGAAATTAAAATATATTTGTTATATAGTTATGGAAATGGCGTTTGTGCAATCACAAAATTAAAATGAAAAGGTGAAAACACATGGATAAATGCATCTTTGTTGTAAACATTTATAAATAAAATCATTCATTTATCTACGATATAACTTATTTACATGGTACATGTATATACAGTGAGTAATTAGCCAGTCCAACATATTTACATAATGTAAAACAGAATAATAAAAATATTGAGTGCTCATAATTCAAAATACAACATGCTTACAAAATACATTACCTGGTTAACATATTAAAAAAAATCGTTCAACACGTATCAAAATCTGATGCAGTCAAAAGCATAAACAAGCACATGCACAACTGGGTACACAATGCAAAAACAAAACTAAAATACAAATGTGACCTGAAAAATTCAGATTTATGAGAATTAAATTTAGAATAAAAACAATTACATTAGATAGAATATATTGCATGTACATGGCATGATCATTTATATTTCAACAGAAATTACTATTCTTTAGTAATAATTTGGTTGAATGAAAAAAAAATGATAAATCTATTCCACATGTTTTCTCTGAATATGAAAATGAATCATGGATAATCAGCATTCAAAAGGATTATATATCTATATATATATATATCTATATATATCTATATCTATCTATCTATATATATATATATATATATATATATATATATATATATATATATATATATATATATATATATATATATATATATATATATATATATATATATATATAATTGTATATATATATAAATTGTACTAAATATAAAATACATAATATGGTCAGCATCTGTTGACTTCTGATTCAAAATACATCCTCCATTATTATGTACACTCGTATATATAAACACCCACATCTTTATTTCTTTCTGTGTTTCTTGGCTGCCAAACATGAGATCAGTCTGAAACCGTGATTGCATCACAAATTTTAACAAATTTCCTTCCTATGACAGGCAAGTTATTGCACAAACACAAACCCACATGTATGTAACAGACAAACTTTTCAGCTTAAACTTGTTCAGTGCCTCTTAGTTTAAATAGATATCCTTTGTTATTTTGGACATAATATTCTAATATGCACATACACACTAAAATTAAGATTTAACATGATAAGCAATTTAACTGACTCATACTAGATGTCCAAGTAACTCCCATTTCATTTAGGACAAAACAGACATAATAAGTGTGATATGTGTGTGTGTGTGATTTTGATTTATAACATAGCTTTAAAAAAAAATCAGTCATATCGCTATGATGTCTGCAGTCTGACAGTTTATAGTGATGTCTATCACTGGGGCATCATGCCACAGACATGTAGCATGATGTCCCACCCAGTCACATTATCCTGACACCATGGTGACTAGTCCTTACACTTACCTCTTAATGCCAAGGGAGGCAGCTGTTAGTACCATTAGAAGAATTCTTCTGGTGAAAATCCCTTACGACTTTTTTGTTCAGGTGATAATTTTGTCCATAGTAATAACATTATCTTGGCTCTACTGGATGTCATTTTCATTTAGCACCAACCAGACATCATAAGAAGTCTTTTATTAAACTGCCCATGATGATATGACCATCTATTCGGTAGTCATAACAAGATGGCCACTGTGGTTGCCATATTGGACATCAGGTAAGCACAATTATACATCAAATAAGTCTTCTAGTGAAAACTGTCTTAATTCCATTCAGTGGCAATAACAAGATTTTTAAGACGACTTCCATGTTGGCAGCACCATTTTCATTTTGAAACAACCGGATCATGGGACGAATGTGTGCATAAAGTCTCATTTCAACTCCAATCAGTTCTGGAATAGCAATAACAATTTGTGCTGGATTGACAATGGATGACAGGAAATAAATGACATACCATAGACAACAAGCTATTCAGCAATGTGGATGAAGATTATTTTTCATATGCATTTTGGACTACCTGTGTGCTGTTATGAGTAAAAGTGGTCAGAATTACTGACATGTTGGTCAGAATTATCCTTCTGTGGTCAGAATAAGCCATTTATAGTGGACAGAATTACCAAGTATGTGGTCAGAATTGCCACAATCTGATTGGATAAAATATTGTTTTCTGTAACTGATATATGTGGCATATATCCAAAACGTGTTATTCAATGCTGACTTCCAACCCACTAAGGTGAGTCTAACAATAGGATATTTGGGTAGATGTACGGTTCAAAGCAGTTGGAATATAAATCAATTACCCTCACAGGATTCAAGGTAAACCAATAGGCAAAATGAAAAGTGTGAATATTGTTTTTCAAAACAAATGTTCTGCAGAATTTGGTGTCTGGTTTTTGGCTGACATTATTATAAAATAGCTTTCTGATTATCCAGATGAGAAAGGCAATCCTTGCATATCTTTGTACTCCAGATGAGAAAGGCATTTGCATATCTTGGTACTTCAGGTGAGACAGGCATTCCTTACTTACCTTGGTACATATATTAGATATCTAGTAAAATTGTATCAATTAAATGCAGTCAATGATGGATAAGACATGACTCCAGGGAACTAAATAACTGTGGTAATAAAAATGACAGCGAGAACATCGGAATATCTAGGCAGTCCTGCAAAACCCCATAGCAATCACGACTTCAGGAGCAATATCTACTGATGAATGACAACATAAACATGGGAGATCCTCAAGAAATTTTGTTGTTGTAGGGTTTAATGCCATGTTTCAGCACATGATATGCTATACATGGCGGCCAGCATTATTGATGGAGGAAGAACCCAAGAAACCCCCCAGAAAGAACCCCCGACCCACAAGAAGCTACTGGCAAGCTTTCTCACATAACCACATCAGCCAAATCTTAGACTCGAACCCACGCAGACAGAGGCGAGATGGCAGTGATCCGTAATGGAGAGCATTTTAGACCACTCCCCCCCCCCCAATTTTTTTAAAGGCTTCAACATGAAAAAAACATCCATGTTCAAAGCATGACTTTCAAAGGATTGATATATAGCTATGGCTGGTACCACTTTGTTGGCTTTTTAAGACATAATAAACCATTTAACTTGAAAGTTTTTTTTAAATTTAGAAAAACTCAAAATAATTTTTTTTAAAAATGCAGATGCAGAAAAATACATACCTACATCAGAAATGTTTCCTATGGAAGTCATTTAACTTTTGAAAATCGTTGATAATTTTTATTTTTACTACAATGTTTTTAAAATATTTCAAAAGACAATCACTTCTAAAAATGAACTATCTAAAGAATTTTGAAAATGGTTTGACATAGATGTTGCTGGACAACTTTTTTAAAATGATTTAGGTACCCAAGAGAAATGTTGGTGACATGTGCTACATTTTTGGGGCAAATTGTTTTACAAATAATGTTAGCTTTAACTTTTAAAACTTCAACTTACTGAACATGTATTTACTAAAATTGCTACTTACTAACACCTGGAAGTTCCCCACAAGAACTTCTTTCACAATTGCCAATTGTTTGAGTTTTAAAAATTTATAAACTTTGAGGTTTGAAAATAGCTATGGAATGTTGACTATCTAGCCAATACAAAAATGATCTGTGGTGTATGCTACTTCTGGAGGTAAGTTTGTGATTAAAAGCAAGTTTTTACTTATTAAAAAATGTTAAATGATAATTAATTTATTACTATTATTAACTTGTATTAACAAATATATTCCTTATAACAGTTGCAAGTTTTCCCACAAACACCTTTCTCTCTTGCCAACAATTGCATTCTTACAAATTTTCAATTTTTAAAAAAAATGTATTTAATGCCCAACTGCAACAAGTCATAGACAGACCAGAGAATGTCAAAATGTGCTTTAGCATGTTTAATGTCTGACCAATACAAAAATGATTAAGAAAGAAAAATGAAAGAACTGGCATTTTTACAACTTTGTATGGCAAATGTTTGGGGAATAAAATTAATTTATTATTTAAAATTTAAAAAAGACTTTAATAATGGTCTAATTGCAATTTTAAATTTTTTTAAATACATATCCTTCATTTTCAACAGTGTATATTAACTTAAATAGCTACTTTTAACATCTGGAAGTTTCCTCACATTTAACTCCTTTCTGTGCCAGCTGTAATTGGAATAGTACATTTTTAAAAAAATATATTTTAAAAATGTATTCATAACAAATTGCCACAAGTTAGAAACAGTCCAATGACTTCTTTAAGGTTTTGGTAAATTTATTATCTTACCAATAAAAAATTCCAGAAAGCAGGATAGATCTGTGAAATGTTATAATTTGGAAAAATTATTGAATGTCTTGATTGTACTAACTTATTTTTATTAGAACTACCATAATTTTAGATTTTTTTTTATAGATATCAGCCTAACATTTTCTTTAAACCAGAGAGTTTCAAATTAGTACCTGGCTACATTAATTGGAATTTTAAATAAACAATTATTAAAATAAAATATCCATGCCAAACTGCAACATTCATTGTGCAGAGAATTTTGTAAAGGGTTTATACATGTTTAATGTTAGATTAATAAATACAAATGATTTAGAAATCATATTTTTAATTATACTACAGAAAAACTTTTAATACATAAAAAGTTTAGGAAACAAAAGCAAATGAATTTTTTTTCAACAAAACCATAATGAAAGGTTTCAATAGCTGTAACTTTGACACCATGGTCAAGTGTGTTGTGGAATAAACTATCGGGTTTTTAATGTTTCATCCCAAGTTTTAAGAAAATCCATCAAAGAGTTTTGAAAATATAAGCAAATTAAAAAGCTGTAACCAAAACACAAAATTTCTACAATTTTGTCTTCAAGGGGTTTAGGAAATGTTAACAAATGAGAAAACTTCATACTAAAACCGTAACATATATCTAACATGTCTTTGACCCCAAAAACAAAGGGGAAGGTGTTCAGTCTTGATTTTAATATAATTGATGCCAAATATGATGAGATTCTATCAAAGGGGTCTAGGAAATAAATGCCAGTGATAAACTTTAATCAAAACCTTTAAAAGAAATATTGACAATGCTGGAAAAGTGAATGCCATGTCTTGCTTCACACTAATATCAACTTTACAAGAATAATAACGATACACAAAAAAAACATTTTTCAAGGTACATAATATTTTGGATGTATACAGTGTGTAGGACTATGGTCATGATGAAGCAGATGCTTGTTAAACAACTGACATTGAATAAGAGACGGAGGCAGTAAGGCAATTGGTGGCATGGAAGCAGCAGTTATATAACATGGTTTTCTTCATGCTGCCATGGTAGGGGTTGGTAAGTTGAGCCAATCACAGAATCTCGCTCTCTCCTACCTGGAAATGAAAAGCAGCCATTGATATAAACAAATTCCAAGATCAAAACACAAACGGAATGTCAATATAAGCATGTTAATTTGACTTCAAAGCTTTATTGTCATTAACTTTCCATATTTTTGTTTAAAATTTTTATTAAGAATTATAGGTAAATAGATTAATTAATATATTAGCAATGGACTCTACCCACCAGTTTAACTATGGGGACTTGAAATCGAGAAATTTGTGCTTGTGCTGGCAAACCAATGTTAGGATCAGGCATTTCAGGATCAATAACTCTTCCATATGATATTGTGGAATGCTGGAAATCCTAGTTTTTCCATTAATGACCTCATCAATATAAAGGTATGTGATAAATTTCACTGAAATCCAACAGACCTCAATAAAGTTATGCAGCAGAATCAGGAAGTTAGGAGGAAATCAGGGATCTAAACTAAATAGATTATATATTAGTATGCTGGAAATCAACTCTTTCAAGGTCTTGTCAATTTAAAGCTACTGGCTGAAATCCATGGAAAATTTAAACTACTACAACCAAGCTTCATAGAATGAGTAACCAGGACATGTGTATACAATGTGGAATGCTGGAAATCAAACTCATTCAAGATTTCATCAATACAAACTTGAATGTCAAATTTGACTAAAATTGAACAATTCCTGAAAGATGGTTAATTTGATAGATAAATAAAGCACAACTCTGGTAAATGATGCCAAGGACCATTTAAATTCAAACACTTACATATTTTGTTTATGTAGTAATGTTTTATGGTACCTGAGCACAAAAGTAGCTAAATGGTAAAACTAAAAGTAAAGATAAAAAAAGGTAAAACTGAATTGTACAAAAATTTCAGAAAAAAAACCTCCAAATAAATGTAAACATTAAGTACAAGATAAAATATAAAATCTCAAAAGACAAAGTTCTGTAAAATGTGTTTAAAACAAAAAATAGCCATCAGTATAAGGTTTTTTTAAATACTCTATTTGTGTTTAAACAACAGATCTCAATTGCAATAGACATCTCAACCTTGAGTACATCATTTACTCAGATTCTGGTTCTTATTTTGGAAGGTCACAGGTGTGATACTGACCAAACCTTAAATGAGATTTCCAGCATTCTGCAACTATCACATAGATTTACAGGAGATGTGTCCCATGTTTGTTGAACAAAATATGGTTGTACAACAATATAAAGCTGCAGTGAATTCCTGTAAATCTCTTTGACAGTTGTAGAATGATTCAATCTCATTCATGGTCTGTTCAGTATAAAACTATCCAAAATACAAAATGCAGTTTCAGTAAATTACAAACTCAAGGTTGAAATGTTTTATGCAACTGAGGTCTACTTTTTAAATATAAATAAAGTAGGACAAAACAAAGTCTGGGCTAAAACTTGATGGATAAAAGAAATACAAGAGGCTCACCTCTGTTTTCACACTGGAGGCATAAATACAACAAAAACATTAAGGCAGCATTTAGTAATGATGGATAAAGAACAAGAAATGTGTTTTAAGAAACTTATGGCATGCCTCAAAATCAACTGTTGATACAGCAAACAGCATAACTCTAAAATACAGCAAACAGCATAACTCTAAAATACAGCAAACAGCATAACTCTAAAATACAGCAAACAGCATAACTCAAAAATACAGCAAACAGCAAAACTCTAAAATACAGCAAACAGCATAACTTAAAAATATTCCAAGTTTAGAATAAATTAGAAAAATACTTATTTAAACAAAAAGGTGGAATTAGAATGCTAAAAACTGTAATGTTCTACAAAAAATAATCCCATGACTCAACCCATAGGCAGTCGTCATGGGGGGGGGGGGGAGAAGCGAAAAATATAACTTAGAACAAAACTTGGCGTGTATTTCTTAACCATATGACCCCAATCAGGAACATAAAACAGGGGCAGGATCCATGAGGTCATACTCTAAACAAGAAGAGTATTGATCAAAAGGCAAAGGAAATATAAGTGAAGAAATAAACTTTAGCCAACATACATGTCCCAATATAATGCCTAAACAAATGGCCCACCCAAGGTCAGAACACAGGAGACAGGAGCAGAACTTATGGAAATGGAACATTATATAGACAGTATGAAGTGAGTAGAAAAACAATTTTTAAAAAAAATATATTTTATAATACATTCCCAAAATTAAATTATTTACCACATGACCCCACCCAAGGTAAGGAGTGGTAAGCCTACATCTAATTTAAAGATTTTAACAATTAACTTCATATTTTAGACAATACTACATATGACCTTGACATTTAACCTTTTTACCTGAAACACATAATATCCAGATTTTCAGTTCTATAATGTTAAAAATTAAATGTCACTGTGATAAAACAACCAACAATGTCACATCAACAATACTGAGAAATGAAAAGCTGTAGTAGTCTATTTACAAATTGTTTATCTTGTAAACAATTAATTGTGCAATATGCAACTAAATGCAAGCACTAACTAGTTTGTAAAATATATAATTAAATGCAAAGACACACAAGCATTGAGCACAATGCATTTTTTGGGTACAGTATGTAACAAACTGCAAGCACTCACTGGCATAGAGTACAAATATTTGGACAATATGCAAGCACTCACTGACATAGAGTACAAATATCTGGACAATATGCAAGCACTCATTGGCATAGAGGACAAATATTTGGACAATATGCAAGCACTCACTGGCATAGAGTACTATTATTTGTATAATATGCAAAATATTCAAGTACTTAATGGTATTGAATACTAGTTGAATAATATGAAAACAAATACAAACACTGGCATAGAGTACCATTATTTGCACAATAGCAACAAAATGCAAGCTCTCAATGGCACTGAGCACAATTATATGTACATTACACAGCAAAATGCAAGCACTCAATGGCACTGAGCACAATTATATGTACATTACACAGCAAAATGCAAGCTCTCAATGGCACTGAGCACAATTATATGTACATTACACAGCAAAATGCAAGCACTCAATGGCACTGAGCACAATTATATGTACATTACACAGCAAAATGCAAGCTCTCAATGGCAATGAGCACAATTAAATGTAAAATATGCAGCAAAATGCAAGCACTCAATGGCATTGAGCACAATTAAATGTAAAATATGCATCAAAATGTGAGCATTCATGGGCAGAGACAATATTTTGTACAATGTGCAATTAAATGCAAGCATTCACTGGCATATAGTACTAATATTAAACCTAAAAATCTCTGTATATAATGAAAACGTTTGCAATTCTTAAAATATTTGGATTGACTAATTCATTACGTAATTCAAGTACATCTACCATCAGACTTTACGGCAACAGAGATTTTACCACATAAACTCACTTCTAAGTCGAGTCAAAATGAACAAACAACACAGATTTTGTTCTACCATTGCATAAAGCAAAAACAGATCAAGATCTATGTTGTGTGACATAATAATTACTCCTTAAAAAAGCAGCATACACACAGGTATGCTGGCACATTATGCAATGGCAGATCTAAGTATGTGTGGTTTGCAGTTGGACTGGAATTAAATGCAAGTACAGATGGAAATTCACAAAGTCTTTGCACAATGGTTGCTTTAAAATGATAACCAAAAGTTATTGCTGGTCTGTGAAAGGCCAAACAAAAATGTTGTGAATTATTGTGATGAGAAAAATAAGAAACTTTTGATAAATGTAGTTTTCATTCTTCATAATCAATAGATGTTTAAGGATGTTCTCCCAAACAGTCAAGGACGATAATGTTACATTTAAAATAGACCACAGAGTTTAGATACTTTATACATTTCATTCTCAGATATTTGCTTGTGTATCAATACTACAACCACATTATGCAGTCTTTGCTTCTGACCTTTGTGAAAAACACTTTATAGAGTAATGAAATATTAAGATTTTTGCAAAGTGCTTTATAATATACCAGAATATTAGGCAACATTTATAACATACCAGAATATTAGGCAACATTTATAATATACCAGAATAATAGGCAACATTATAATATACCAGAATATTAGGCAACATTTATAACATACCAGAATATTAGGCAACATTTATAATATACCAGAATAATAGGCAACATTATAATATACCAGAATATTAGGCAACATTTATAACATACCAGAATATTAGGCAACATTTATAATATACCAAAATAATAGGCAACATTATAATAGACCAGAATCTTAGGCAACATTTATAATATACCAGAATAATAGGCAACATTATAATATACCAGAATATTAGGCAACATTAATAATATACCAGAATAATAGTGAACATTATAATACACCAGAATCTTAGGCAACATTTATAATATACCAGAATAATAGGCAACATTATAATATACCAGAATCTTAGCAAAATTTATAATATACCAGAATAATAGGCAACATTACCTTTCCTCTTGCTTGGAGGCAGCAAGAAGACGACAGAAAGTGCCATTACTGCATGCCAAGCACTGTGCAAGTAGAGGTAATTCTCCTTGGTTTCAACCAAAGCAAAGATACAAAGACCTCCCACAGCTAAAATCAAGCCAGGCAGCAGACACAACACATATCGCCACTTAGCAGGGTAGCACTGCTTTCTGTACTGACACCGACAAGTCTGGGAAAAAAAAGAAGATAGTTTTATTTATTTCATCTCTATCTTATGACTGGTTCCATTCGAATGTAACATTGGTTGCCTTTGTCATGTATAAAATGTATAACATTATGTAACCCTCAACATCCAGTTCTTAAGCAATGAATACTGCTGATGGAGCAGAATTCTCAAAGCCTACAGATGATAACAAATGACATACCCTGGGCCCCCAACTTTAAGTAATTGAACCCCAGCACTCTTATCAGTATCACTGCTGCTATGTCCCAGAGTTTTTACCTGTTTGGAAAATTTTGTCAATATCATGCACAAGCATTTACTCTTACCTTAATTTCTCTTCTTATATCCAATAAAAATCCAAGAAATCTTCACCAATTATTTGTCTAAACAGTGATGTATTAGTTTTTATATCTGTCCAAGTCTTTCACAACTTATTTATACACCATTTACAAAATTAAGATGATTGCTATCAGCATCCTCTTCTTCCGATGATTCAATCTCAGAAAATTCTATGTCCAAATCTTAATCTCGCAAATTATCCAACTGCCAAACATATATTTCCTCTGCTCACTGAAAATTTTCGAGATCGAACCTGATCTCATCATCATCAAAAGTCGTTCTTACATTCGCCAACATTTTTTTCATGAACAGAACATGTGTAGTCAAACTTGCAAATTTGCACAATGGAAAGTAAAATCATTTCTGATCGGTTAATATTGGTCTGATTCTTGGGAAAAAACTATCTGCAACCAATCAGTAACGTTTTATCTAACACACATTTACCATGGCTGAAGACAGGATTGGTCATTGAATGCAGTCAACAAACTACAACTACTGGCAGACTCAGCCATTGAATGCTGAAACCATATCATGTGTACAGACAGGATCAGGGGCAGATGATTTAAAATTGTTTGGCCATTTGGAAATAAACAAAAAAGAACAGGCATGTATCAGCATTTTTGCAAAGTGAATTGATTTGTTTGTGGGTATCTGTTTTGTAGCTTTGCAAAGGACAATACTTTCTTCAATACCTAAATCTGTGGACTGGAATGAATATTCTCAGAGTCATCAAGTACTATCATTTCAAATGTGCATGAATCATCTGAAATTTATTCTGACAATATAGTTTATATTGACTGAATGTGCACCAGTAAAACATGGACATTGCTTATGACACAAGAGTTTCTCCTATGTTAACGTGATCACAGAATCTCTTCACATGCACCAGTAAAATATTGACACTGCTTGAGGCACAAAAATGTAAGCCTGGCTTTGGATTAAGCATTAAAAAATTAAATTGTTTTTCATAATTGGAATGCATTAAAATACTTCTTTATGCATGTTTAGTCAATTTACTTGTCTAAAATAAACAAACACACCACTTATCTTAAGCTTTGTGATGTACCGTTACAACCTACGCAAGCATACTCACCCAGGAAATAATAATCCCTATCAGTCCAATTCCACATGGTACAGCAAACAACAAATAGCTGGTCTTATCATAAAGAACTCCGACTGCCAAAGACATTGGCCCGGCAACCTGTAAAGTAGCTTTGACCTTGTCAGGAGGTTTCATCATGGCAACAATGGTTACCCAAATGGAGGCAGAGGACCCCAAAAAGTCACAGAAACTCAGTACAGAATAGTGAAGAGGACACCACTTGTAGGCTTTTAGTCTGTCTCCATCACATGCATGGTAAATCTGAAATATGAAATGGAAAAAATACATGAACAAAAAAGAGGCTTAAAGTTGTTTACAGTACGCAATTCATTTATACTTATATATATTTAAATTGGAAATATGGAAATGGGAATGGATCTATCACTTTTGAAAAAAAAAAAGAAACTGTAACAAAATTCTGCAGCGTAAATTATGAAATCTGGCGAATTTGTATGATACAAATGGAAAACAGAAAACAAATAACAGAACAAACCTGTAACGTCCCATGCCTCAAAAAAATTTCATTATAGATAAGAGAATAAGTAAATTTGTAAAAAAAATTATGTTTCTCCAAGATTACTCACCCAGTAACATAAACATTAAGAAATCAACTCTGATACCTCTCAAATCCTGCCTCATAACCAGGCAAATATTTTTAATTATTCTATTTAGCATACAATGGGAAATAACTCTTCCAAAGTACCTCCCCTTACCTGGCTACACTAAATCATTACCAGTTTACAGCAAAATATCAATGTGGATGCTGACATTGTAGGGTGATGTTGGAGGCCTTAACAGTAATGTATCTTGATTAATATTCTCAGACCAACATAATTTACTACAAAACTGACTTTTTCTGATACATTCTGTGATCATGATTAATATAGGAGAGAACAACTGAAAAGGTAGCTTCCTCGCTCTGGATAATTCAAGATCATTAGCAATTTCCCATACTCAGAGCATCTGTATCTTATTTAAAAATTTTCAGCAATGTCTCACTGCCTTCATCAGTGACTAATGTTGATCATGTGACTTATAATGTCAATGTATACCAGAAGGCTAGTGTAGATGAGTGGTAATTCATGTCCCTCATCCCTGGTTAGGTCTGGCAGCGATTGTCTTATTTCAGTTGCAGTAATCCAATGTGCAGAGTGCATGAAATGGCAGCTGAGATGAATCAGGTTTGCCACCAATATTAGCAAACCCAGGAGTTGCATAAAGTCTCTCATGGAAATTCAATTTAATGGATTGGGATATGGACATGTGTCTCTTTGGATGGATTGGGATATGGACTTGTGTCTCTTTGGATGGATTGGGATATGGACATGTGTCTCTTTGGATGGATTGGGATATGGACATGTGTCTCTTTGGATGGATTGGGATATGGACATGTGTCTCTTTGGATGGATTGGGATATGGACTTGTGTCTCTTTGGATGGATTGGGATATGGACATGTGTCTCTTTGGATGGATTGGGATATGGACATGTGTCTCTTTGGATGGATTGGGATATGGACATGTGTCTCTTTGGATGGATTGGGATATGGACATGTGTCTCTTTGGATGGATTGGGATATGGACTTGTGTCTCTTTGGATGGAAGGTTTCAATGTCTACATGTAATTACTTATATATTTGAAAAGCCAACTCAGATCTATCAAATGCCTGAGTGTATCAATGGCTTTTGGCACCTGAAAAAGTCTTTGAATAAAACCCTCATGAAAACAGTAAAGTTAATCTGGTTCCCTGACAAACTCCACTGGCTCCTTAATATCCAACACACACAATCCAATTTCTGGATTTTACAACAATAATCATATTTCCATAATTTCTGCTTTTATTCTGTAAGTCTGTATTTTTAGGGTCAATGGTTATGATCAAGTTGTAAGGGTTGGTAACAACCAGAAATTTTCCTTCATTGTTTAAAGCTAATGTCTGTTCCTTTGTCAAATCAGAATGAAATGATATAAAAAGATTTTTCATACACTTACTGTGCAGGATACGATGTTTCTATGGTTACATCTGACATATCCTAAGCATGGATACAATACCACCACCATCTCTTAGCATAATACAGCATTTCTCCACAATGTATGCCAACAAAATCAGACCCTTAGGCTGGACAGACATTCAGGCACCAAATAGGAATGAGATAGATGACTGAATGGATGGAGATATGGACAGTTAACTGAATGGATGGAGAGATGGACAGTTAACTGAACCATGAAATGGACAGTTATTTCAGTCCCCATATGGTTCTTTATAAAATGAGACAGTCAAAAGGTATGCAGCACATATCAATGCCATATAACTTCTAAGATCTCTCCTGAAAAGGTCTCCTCATCTGCAACTTGGTTGGAACATTTACAGCATGGACATATCAGATACCATACAATTCTCTATATGTGTGTGTGATTAGGATATTTAACATAGCTTTAACAATTTTTCAGTTATATCGCAACGCTGTCTGCAGTGAGGCAGTTTATAGTGATGTCTAGCACTGGGGCATCATGCCGCAGATATGTAGCATGATGTCCCATCCTGTCACATTATCCTGACACCAGACCTAACACTAACCTCTTAATGCTGAGTGGCAAGTAAGGCAGCTGTTAGTTCCATTTCTGTAAGTCTTTGATATGAAATGGCCAGGGATCGAACCCATGACCTCCCACTTCCATGGCGGATGCTCTAACCACTAGGCCACCAGAGCGGTTTTTCCATCTATAGCTAGTGGGACATGACAGTAGCTGACATTAGAGCTCAAAGAATCTTACATGGTCGAGGTGCAATAATAGTGTTCCCACAACACTAGTCATTGACAAGGTTTTTGGATGGAAACTTAGATACTGCTATCCAATGACTTCGAGTTCACCTTTCCTCTCCCTGTTTCAAATTTTTTGCACCACATTGGACAATGTTTCCTCTGACTATGAACTGCGGGATTAGTTTGACATTCAATTTATACTCAATATGCACATGATATGATTTCCCTTTCTGATGTTAAACTTCTTGCATTTAGAACACTGTGTTATTGTTGTAAATCTGAAAGAAAACATACAACAAAACAAAACCCACTGGAAATAAGAAACCCCAAAGGGATGCATCACTTCTTGTCAGGAGGGCTGGATTGATGAGGCAACAAGACTTATTTCCTAACATTAATGTGACAATCAAATTGATCTGATAAAAAAATATTTAGAATAAAGCTAAAACAAAGTAACACTCTAATCTACATATCAATAAATATTTTGAAATATAAAGTAATATATCTGATGCTAAAACTGAAGTTGGGTAAATAGAATGGAGTACTCAGATAACAAAAGAAAAAACAAACTTGACATTTTTAAACAGAAATATAGTCAAGGAAAACAATGGATATAAACAAATTTGACTGCATGTTTATTTGTAGAGGAAAATATCGAATGTAACTCACAGCTGAAAACACCATGGTGTAAGCATAGACAAATGCCTCCAGAAAATGTTGTCTGTAGATTGCTAGGATTATAGGTGGCAAGAAAAAGATGTTGCTAAGTGTCAGGAACAGTAACTCCTGCAGCTGAACATCAATAGACACAGCATGAGAACCATCAGTACAGGCATAACCCCTCCAGCCTAAAAGATGCATACTTTGTTGGTAAGATATATAAGAAATTTGCATAATTTGTTGGTAATATATTAAAAAGAATATTTCCCTACCAGAGTGAGTGAACCAAAACTTGCAATAAAATACATGTTTACATGTTTTTTTTCTTCTTCCAAAAATAGAAATATATGGTATGATTGACTTTGTAAGTGTTTATTCAAGACTCTAGCTGCATCAAATAAAGCAACTAATTTGTCAATTAAGAGTAAGAAATAAAAGATAATTTTCAGCTATAACTGAGATGCATTTAAAGTTTTTTTAAAACCAATTCAAGCTAAACAATGAAGTACCTTAAGCGATTGTATACCACAAGTACTGGCGCACTTATGCATGATGGCTTGACAACATATATGGAAAGGGAAGCAAGAGGCAGATAAGTATATGGAAGATATCTATCTTTATCTATATATCTACAAATGTTAATAATACTGATAATACATGTTTCTGTATCTACTAAAAACAAATATAGTTTCTTTTATTATATATTTTATCTACTAAAAACAAATAGTTTCTTTTATTATATATTTTAAAGCAAAAACCTTCAACTGGCATGACCATTTCTCCATTCTGAGTCAATGTGATAAAAAGAGATTCCAAAATTTTACAATAATTTTAGGAAATGACTTTTCACACATTTAGATTGTACATACAATGCACTTAATATGATTCTGCACTTAATCCTTATATTTTTTTCTTTCAATTATATGTCAAATAAAAAATTTGAGTAAGATTTAAAATATTACTTGATAATTACTTCTGATTTCCTTTCAAATTTATCTGATGTTATTTCAAGACATCAGTGGAGCAATAACAATGAGATATAGCTACTGTCATGTATAATGTTTTGCCTTTATTTGAGTTACAAAACAACATAAAATTGACAAGTAAACCCATCAACTTGTGCTCGTTTGCTAATATTAGCAATATGATAAAGTTTTTAAAAAAAAATACTATTTTTATAGCAATACAAATTATATTTGGTAAAATAAACTGGATGCTATGCCATAAATATAGAGACACTAAAAATCAAATGTCTGAAACCTTAATATTGATGTACATTCCTAATCAAATTCATTTTAAATTGAATGAAGTCTTAAAAGTAACATTTGAAAAAAATGCTTTAAATTTAATTGTTAGACATCAACCACATTATTTTCACTCACACTGATGTGTTTTTAAAAAAACATCAGTGAATCTGAGTTTGACTCTAGAAAAGTTCAAGTTGTACCTGCTTGACACTGACATGAGGAGTAGGCCACTTGTCCATGCAGGTACACGGAGCATTTACCATGATCTGTACACTTTCCATCCATGCAGGGTTCAGACATGATATGGGCCGATACGACTGTAGACACTTTATTACATGGTTGGAAGGCAGAACTGTTACCATGAACAAAAGATATAATAGTTACATGATTAACTCTTAAGAATTATTTCAATCCAACAGCACCAATGTTTCTAAGATTAGCACAATTTATATAGACATGAAAAACAATTACTTTTATTGATGTCCCGAAGTGTGCAAACTAAACTATCAATTTTCCAAAATGTCTTAAAACTTAATAGCTCTACTGTGTACTGATGTGCCCAGCACAATCAAGTCAAACAAACTATTTTGGCGATCTGAACTTATTAGTTAATGACTAGAAATTGTTTAAATAAAGCAATTCAGTGCTAAGAATATTCTGATTCCTTCAGATTTGATCACTGGAGGTCTCTAGCCCCTCAGCCAGTAGAAGATAGCAAACAGGTTGGAAGGGTCAGAGGAACTTTGGCAATAATTTTAAGCAATGAAAGAACTTTGAAGATCTGATTGTCATCTACTCAATCAGCCATCATTTAGTATTAATGATGGTATTTTTGCTATGTCAAAAGTTACTTAATATTAATTCTACATGATGTTTCACACACGGTCACAAATATTTTTTCACTTATACAATAAAACAGGAATTGGAAATAAAATTAATGATGGTGATGTTTTACAGTATGTAAACATGTTAACTTTTTCTAATAAGCCCCTAAGTCCAAATGTTTCCTAACTTTCAGAGAATTGAATTATGTTATAGATTTTAAAAAAATTCAAATGCTTTCAATATTTCATCACTTATATTTCACTCATTATAACCAAAATTTTACTATAATTCTAGATTCATCTTTTGTAAATGTTCCATATCATTATTTTCATCACAGAAATTCTATATTATTTTATTCCTACATAATGCTATTCCAGCAACATCATAAAATGATCTTGCTGTTTTCAACATAGTAATCTTTAATCTTCAAATCAATTCAAAGAAAAATTTGTTCTGTACCTTTTGTTTGCTTTGCTGCTATTGTCAGCCTTGCATTTCATCACCATGGAAATGAACCACACCCCTGGCTCTGGGTATGGAAGATAAACCTGAGATGACTGAGAACCCTGGGATTCTAATTCAAAGGAGGTGCCATTTCCAATGCAAAACTCTCCTTCCCTATAGACTGATATTTTGTCCCTCAGCAAGCATGCTAATATAGTTACTTTGGCATCTGGCGGCTATAAAACATACAAACAAAATGGTTGGAGTAGGTATATTTTTATAAAATACACAAGCTGAACCTGTGAAGCAGAGCAACGTGTACCCAAACTTTCCCTTTAGTTTCTTTAAAATGGTATCACCCAAGACATTTGCTGCTGCACCAGAAATGGTATTAAATGAAACTGACTGAAAAATTGCTAAACTGGGTTCCATCTCTACGGGCTTCCATCATTTTTTTTCATCCATTTTCGTAAACATTATTATAAATTCTTCTTTGAAAAACTGAGGCACTCAAAATGTAAATATAATGTAAATATAATGTAAATATAATGTACTGGATAGCAGCGCACAGAAACTGATACAATAATACAGGGATGAGGTTCCCGGATGGGTCATTTGATAATGTTGTCTGCAACATAATTTACAAACATCTTAGTGTCTAAAAATAATCAATGTAATAACAAAGTTAAAAAAAGATAAATTTTTTCTAAACTACAAACAAAATGTTCACAAAGACTATTGCAGAAATAGTACATAACCTAAAGTCACCCCAGATGTTGAAGCATGGTCAATCCTGCAGCGAAACTATCTGACAACATGGTGGAAGTGTTTTAACAGTATCGTTGCCATAATCTTGTGAAGCTGAGGGTATGAAATCATTAAACCTTTATAAAAGAAACTCTTTTTATATAGTTTTCAGTCAATTGGAAAATGAGATTAAAGATGAGATGATGTACCATTTGATACTCATCATGTACCATCTGATATTCATCATGTACCATTTGCATTCATCATGTACCATTTGCATTCATCATGTACCATTTGATACTCATCATGTACCATCTGATATTCATCATGCACCATTTGCATTCATCATGTACCATTTGCATTCATCATGTACCATTTGCATTCATCACTTGCTATGCCCATGTGATAACTGCTGTAGGTATTTGTTATAAGGTTTAATGCCATTTTTCAGCACAAGATAGGCTATACATAGCAGCCAGTATTAATGGTGAAGGAAGAACCCAGGAAACCCCCGGAAAGAACCACTGACCAACAAGAAGCTACCAGCAAGCTTTCTCACATACCCACATTGGCTGAGCCTGAGACTTGAATCCACGCAGACAGAGGTGAGATGGCAGTGATCTGTAATGGTGAGCACTCTAGATCACTCAGCCACCAGGAGCACTGCTATAGGTATGTATACCTATCCACACCACCTACTAAGTGGTGGTTCAAAGTAAAAGACCGCTGTGACTACCTATATCATCTTCAAAAACTATGACCTGTAAAAGTGTGGACAGAGTTTCATTACATTACCTGTGCATATATTGTATGTTTTCAATAATGCCAATGTATGATGGGCAATATCACCTAATACCATGTATGGATGGGCAATATCATCTAATGCCATGTATTGATGGGCAATATCACCTAATGCCATGTAAGGATGGGCAATATCACCTAATACCATGTATGGGATGGGCAATATCACCTAATACCATGTATGGATGGGCAATATCACCTAATACCATGTACTGATGAGCAATATCACCTAATACCATGTATGGATGGGCAATATCACCTAATACCATGTATGGATGGGCAATATCACCTAATGCCATGTATTGATGGGCAATATCACCTAATGCCATGTAAGAATGGGCAATATCACCTAATACCATGTATGGATGAGCAATATCACCTAATACCATGTATGGATGGGCAATATCACCTAATACCATGTAAGGATGGGCAATATCACCTAATACCATGTAAGGATGGGCAATATCACCTAATACCATGTATGGATGGGCAATATCACCTAATACCATGTATAGATGGGCAATATCACCTAATACCATGTAAGAATGGGCAATATCACCTAATACCATGTATGGATGGGCAATATCACATAATACCATGTAAGGATGGGCAATATCACCTAATGCCGTGTATGAATGGGCAATATCAGGTAATGCCATGTATGGATGGGCAATATCATGTAATGTCATGTATGGATGGGCAATGTCACATAATGTCATGTATGGATGGGCAATGTCACATAATGTCATGTATAATGGGCAATCACTTAATACCATATATAAATGGGCAATATCACATAATGCCATGTATGGATTGGCAATGTCACCTAATACCATGTATGGATGGGCAATATCACATAATGCCACATATGGATGGGCAATATCACGTAATGCCATGCATGGATGGGCAATATCACCCAATGCCATGTAAATATGGGCAATATCCCCTAAAGAAAAATAACAGGAGACAAGTTTGGGAAATGGGATGATTTTATCTCATACTAAGTCACAACATCATAGTTTTAATGTCCCTAGGCTGAAAATTAATTCTGGTACTCTCACTTGTCAAAAACAGATAGAATTTACAGAGAAGTAAACCTCCCAATCTTTGTTTCATATTTTATCTTTATTCTGAATGGCTAACCATAAAAAATAAGCACAACAGAAGAATAAACACAATTTTTTCTAAGATTTTGCCTATGGTAGTAGTTCAAGAAGATGAATGACAATGGTAGAACACTGTACCTCAACAGAAGTGACTTCCTTGATAGCAACTTGGACACCAAGTGTTCCTCCAGTGTCAAGTTCAGGTTTAATTTCAAATGGCAGAACTCTTGTCTCATTTTCTTTCAATGTCAGTATATTGTCCTGCAACGTGTCATTCACTATGTAGCCAAACCTGATCTTAAATAGAGAAGTGTATTGTAGACGATCAAGCAATGGGTGAAGGACACATGGTTGAGCAACCTGGGCATTAATGTTTGTGGAGTATGGATCTATCTCTGAACCATTAGCTGGGTCACAGTCTGAAAAAAGACAAAAAAAAACTTGTTTACAAAAGCAGTCTGCTGCAGAGCTGTGTGAACAAACATTACAGTATGGTGTATGTTATAATTTCTTTATTTCCAACCACTTCTGACCGATTCCATTTATATTCAAGATTACAACGTGGTATATTTTTATGTACATTACAGAGATTTATCTAAAATGCTGATATACCATGAAAATAAATAAAAAACCACAAATGACAGGACCTCAACAGCTTCAAGTTTGGTTTCCATATAACTCTAGAATCCACCTTGTTGTAGAGTCAACAAAAAAACTTACTACACCACTCCCTCGATAACTCGGGCACATCGGGGTCCAAAAATATTGATCGCACTATAAGTGAGGCACAAGTTATCGAGGAACCTATAATAACAAAAGGATCGATAAAAAGGCAAAAGGGTGGGTGGCAGATTTTTTAGTTTTTAATACTCACTTTATAATCATGCTGTGATTAACTGTAAGTAAATATCTCTTCTTAACGGTGTAGTTTATTTTTTCCTCATAAAGTAACATTAATTTCAGGATAAATTACCGTATATTGAGGCCATCAAAAACATTATTCCACATGGTTTCCGTTCGATTAACACGTGTACCACTTTACACATTGTGTATTACGTCACTAATTTTTGTGCTGAATTGGATACATTCTTGTTTTATTGTGTGATCCAAATTAGATGCATTTGTTTAATAAAAAAAATCAACTCTCTTTACGAGAAACAATGCCTATCGATTGATTCATATACAGTGTATATATTTGATTGCGGTAGACGTAAAATGAAAAATCTGAAACAATGTAAATTAGAACACGATAATACAAATGCCGGTTGTGATACACTGGACAAACGACTAGACTTTTGGAAAAAAATCAGTTAATTTTTTGTGTTACTTCCTGATTTTGCTGCATGTCGAGCAAAATCATCACTTGCTTAATTCAATGCACAAGATATAAGTGATAAAACAACACAGGTCTCTTTTAATGGATTATTTTAGTGCAAACTACACTTAGCTAAGTTTGTTGATCAAAACAAAGCCGGCAGGTAATTATGTTCTCATGGAAGTACTCATGGGTTTCAATGTGACGGTTGATTCACTCTTTTCATGTTTTCATAGAAAAGAATATGTTGCAATTATAATGTTTACATTGAAATGGAAATAAAGGATTAGAATGTGATTTTCCCACAGCAGTATATTTAATTGCTGTTTATTTCATTATCTGTTGCCACCTGTTAGCATATACTGGACGTTTTCATTGATCGCTATTTCACCAGACTGTTTATTTACGGCGTATTGATGACGGTGTATCATCAATTAAACCCAAACATAACATATGATATTTTATTTAGAATTTGCAAATTTCACAATAAGGAATCGATCTTTATGGGCATTAATCACCATTTTTGATGATAAAACGAGAAATGTATAAATGTTTAAATTACAAATTCTTATCGTAATTTGTTCATGTTCAGCATATTTTGAAAGATTTTTAAAATATATTTTTCTTTGTGGAAAAATCGGGATCCACGCCAGACACCGCGTTATAAGCGGGTTCACGAGTTATCATGGCGCAAGTTATCAAGGGAGCGGTGTATTTAGTCTATCCAAGTATATGAAATGAATTCTAGAGATATCAGTAACATGAGGCATAACACATTTGTAACTGCAGAGCTATATATAATAAGAGATGCATATACACCTGGGATTAGTAAATGCAGTGTTATAAACAGCAAGGGATTCATATACACCTGGGATTAGTAGCTGCAGTGCCATTAAACAATAATAGATGCATATACACCTGGGATAAGTCACCTGTGTGACATCAGCTTAACAGAAAAATGGAAGAGTAAATTAACTTAGCTTTCTGTTAAATTTTGTCAAATTCTTTCTGTGTTCCTTTTTAGAAAAATTTGTTAAAGTTTCTACTTTTTGTAACTATGGCCAAATGTGATGGTGGATCTACATCATTTGGATAAAATTCAAAAGCTTTGATGCTAGAATACATTCAGTTAAAAGTTTTATAAAAGTATGTCAAATAAGTAACAGAAGTTGTCTAAGAATATCCTATTTCTAGCAATACATATTTGATAAACATCACTTATAGAAATTAGATAACAAATTAGCATTATTTATTGAAAGTTTCAAAACTTATTGTCAATATGCTCTCTGTTGGTAGTCAAATTTTGTCAAGTTGTTTAAGAGAAACTGTTTTTAGTATTGGCTTTTAGTATTGGCAGCTATATGTGATATTTGTTCCAACTTAACAATCTGAATGCCAAAATGTTTCCTGAAAAATAATTTGTTTAAAACTGGTGGAGCTGTTTTTCAACAAAAAAAGTTGAAAATAGCACATGTAATGGTTAATGTACAATGCATGCTGATTGCTGGACCATGTCCTTGATAGGGTCAATGGGTACCATGGGTAATCGGGTACCCGATCGTAGTGAAAAACACGGGCATTAAAAATTAATGATGAGTACCCGTTCACAAAAATAATTTGTCGACAACACTATCAAAATATCATATATCATCAGCAGTACACTCGTCTGAAATGCAGCTCCAGTCTATATTTAAAAGTAGGACCACCCATTATGCATCAGTGGCCCACTACTAAATGGCTGCTGCATGCTGGACTGTGCAAATAGCTTCACAGTTCAAAACAATATGTAAACTAATCGTGTTAACATATCACTTCAGCAACTGTGTGGTCACGTGGTATTACTGGTACATACTTTACATGCATGCACGGGTAATTCAAATCTGATGTCAACAGCCGATGAATACACAGGTGTTCTGTTTTGACAGGGGTTTATACTAAAAAATGGATCATTAGAAGAGGGATTATACTTAGTCTAAATGAATAAATTTATTAATTAATAGCGTGCAGTCTGATTATTCGCAGGTACCACAGTGTGGAAGCTTCAGACTGAGTAGTGCGCTACACAGTTGGTCTCTATTGCCAGTCAAAATATAAAAAAGGCAGAGAACAATTTGTTGGTTTAGGGTTGTACATTTCTTTCATGTTCCAACGAGTCCCCGGTTACCTGTTAAACGGCGCAACGGGTACCCAGGTGAAGTTTTCCGTGGTTTTTGACAGGCCTAGTCCTTGATGAACCCAAAAATAAACTTACTACCCAGTCTTTACACTAAAACCTTCTCCTGAACAGAAAAAAAGCTGTTTTAGATGTCCTATATGAGATTTTATATTTAATCCATAGCAAGCTAACTGTTGTAGACATCCCATCTGAGATTTTGTACTTAATCATTTTAGAGCTGTTTTAGATATCCTGTCTGAGATTTATGTATAATCTATGGAGATATGAACTGTTTTAGATATCAAATCTGAGATTTACATATAAACTATATACAGCCAAACTGTTTTAGATGTCCCATATGAGATTTTATATTTAATACATAGCATGCTAACTGTTGTAGATATCCCATCTGAGATGTCATATTTAATCATGACAGAGCTGTTTTAGATATTCCATCTGAGCATTATGTATAATCTATGGAGTTATGAACTGTTTTAGATATCCCATCTGAGATTTACAAATAAACTATATACAGCCCAACTGTTTTAGATGTCCCATATGAGATTTATATTTAATACATAGCACGCTAACTGTTGTAGATATCTCATCTGAGATGTCATATTTAATCATGACAGAGCTGTTTTAGATATCCCATCTGAGATTTATGTATAATCTATGGAGCTATGAACTGTTTTAGATATCCCATCTGAGATTTACATATAAACTATATACAGCCCAACTGTTTTAGATGTCCCATATGAGATTTTATATTTAATACATAACAAGCTAACTGTTGTAGATATCCCATCTGAGATTTCATATTTAATCATGACAAAGCTGTTTTACATATCCCATCTGAGATTTATGTATAATCTATGAAGTTATGAACTGTTTTAGATATCCCATCTGAGATTTACATATAAACTATATAGAGCCAAACTGTTTTAGATATCCCATCTGAGATTTATGCATAATCTATGGAGATATAAACTGTTTTAGATATCCCATCTGAGACTTACGAATAGACTACATGTATATAGAGCCAAACTGTTCTAGATGTCCCATATGAGATTTTATATTTAATCCATGGCAAGCTAACTGTTGTAGATATCACACCAGAGATTTATGTATAATCTATATAGAGCCAAACTGTTTTAAATGTCCCATATGAGATTTTATATTTAATCCATTGAGAGCTTATTGGTTATATTATTAAGTTCACCCATTATTTTCAAAAGGATCAAGGAAACATGCTTCTAATGAATGATGACATCAAATACAAAGATAAATTCCTGCCATTCACAATTCCACTTACCCACAGCATTTATCACAATGGTAAGACCCAAGTCATCATGTGACATGGACTTCACAAGCAGGTAGTGCCAAGATTTTACACTTGGGGACTTCACAGAAAATCTACATTTTCCATTTCCTGCCTCAGTACAGTTGATAGAATTCTGATACAACCACTCTGATGGCACTGCCCCAGCTCTAGTGTACAAATCAACAAGACAGCTACTGGAATTTTTGGGACCAGTGCAAGTTGTTACTTCTACAGTGTATTCCACAACAGTGACATGCATGAAAATCCTGAAATAAATTAAAGTTGTGATTGGTTATGACATTTTTGATCAACAGATAATCTTTTTTCAATTTAATAGTTAAACAATTTCACATACCTTAGAAATTCATGGCTTGTTAATCACATTGCTACAGGAGCTTTAGTTCAATTGTTGCTTGTAGTTAAGAGTAACTACAAAAAAAGGTATTAGAATCTGCACCATCTATATCTGCATACAAATCAAGTCCGACCACAGAAAACATAGACCCTAACCTTCAGTCACATAATGCCTTGTCAGATTGGGGATAATTCTGTTCATTCTATTGATTACTGCATAGACCCAGATCTATATGTGCATTATGCAATAAGAGACATAGGTCTGTGCAGACTGTGGCATGATTTCAATTTATATGTGAGTACATACAGTAAGTGTTTAAATAGAACTCAAATTCTGAACAGTTGAAGATAACATATTCCTCTAATTATAAACACAAAGAGGGGCCCCCGAGTGGCCGAGTGGTCTAAAGCACTGTACGTTACAGATCACTGCCATCTGACCTCTGTCTGCGCGGGTTCGAGTCTAAGATTCGGCCAATGTAGTTATGTGAGAAAGCTTGCCAGTAGCTTCTCGTGGGTCGGTGGTTCTTTCTGGGGGATTTCCCGGGTTCTTCCTCCACCAATAATACTGGCCGCCATGTATAGCCTATCATGTGCTGAAAAATGGTGTTAAACCCTACAACAACAACAATAAACACAAAGAGAAGTGAACATCTTTTTTTATTATCACAAAACACTGAAACAAAGATATGTGAAGCCAGTTTTTAGAAAATAGTAAGTTTCTGATAAAAGTTATCCCAAAATACTCAAAAAGGAGGTTTGTGGAGCCAATTTACAGCAAATATTAAGTTTCTGATAATTTCATATAAAGATGATGAATTGATTGATTGACTACTGGATTGAATGATTCTTGGATTGATTGATTATTGGATTGATGCACTGATTAATGGATTGATGGACTGACTGATTGATTGACAGATGAATTGATTGACTGATTGATGGATTGGTTGCTTGATTGATTGTTTGATTTATGGATTGATTGATCAAGTGAATGACTTGAAAGATAATAAAAATTACTTTTCATTAGTTTTTAAGAATACTTTTTTGCTGGTAAATATGTTTTACCCTTTCTAATTCACATCTTCTACACTCACTGCCTTCATTAAAACTTAAAATCATGTATACCATAATGATAACTATTATCAACACTGCCACCATGAGCAACATATAATAATCATTGTCATCATCATCATGAGTATTGTCTTTTTCTTTATCATCATCATCATCATCATCATCATCAAGATTTTCTTCATCTTCATCACCATCATCAACAGTTTCATCATCATGATCATCATCATGAATAGTCTTTTTCTTCTTCATCATCATCACCATCATCAACATTGTCTTTATCATCATCATTTTCAGTATTAGATATAATAATGGGTAAAAAAAAAATATATAAAAATATAAAAAAATAAGTGAATATTGGATGGAGGTTTGACGAATTTAATGCAATTAAACATAAAATATCATATTGAAATACCTGAGCAACTTTGATCCATATGTCAACAGATTGACCTTGTGTTCCTGATCCAGTAATATGGTATCAATAAGAGGTTCCTTGACATATTTGAAACTTGTGTACATCATGTATGTACACTTAGTAAATAAACCCTGAAATAGACCAAACTGAGCAATCAACAAGTAATTATTTGTTTGTACATAATTACTGAATAGTCAGCTATTCTTCAAAAACTTTAAATTAATTATGCTTAAAGAATTTGAATAATTATGGCTAAAAATGCTGGACAAAAACCTTTTTGTAAGACCCTTCAATATAAGACAGTATATTCCATGGCTCCCATATGTAGCATTATAATGAGGAAGACACTTCAATATAAAACAGTATATTCCATGGCTCCCATATGTAGCATCATAATGAGGAAATGATGATGTAACTTTACAATCTTTTAGAGAAGAAAAAAGTTCTCTGTAAAAACCAATAGAGGAAAGAAAATAATTATGATTTCACACCCAAAACTTTGAACATATGAAAAATTATATATGATACTTTAATGTTAGTGGTTATTGTAATGAACTATTCTGATTTATCTCAGCACATAAGAGATAATTAGTTTTGTTTTACCTTACATACCTCAAAATGAATGGTATTTACTTCTAGACATATGTATTATAAGTCATTGATTACTATACATTTGTAAACAAGCACACAAATTTAAAAAATCACATCTGAAAGATACTTACGTGTATCTTGATAGTGATACATAATTTTTTTTTTTTAAACTCCCTTGCACTACCAGAGTCAACTATAACTTTAGAAGGTAAGTAAAGAATTTGTGGGTTGTTCTATTTTACAGACTATTTAATTATCCTTTATACCAATACACAGCTCTCCCTTGTTATAACACAGCAGTTGGGCTACATCACCACCAGCTGCCTTATTTACTAATATATATATATATATATATATATATATATATATATATATATATATATATATAATTTTTCAGTCATATTCCTACGATATCTGCAGTGTTGCAGATTTTAGTGATGTATGTAACATCATGTCACACCCAGTCACATTATTCTGACACCAGGCCGAACAGTCCATAGATTAACCTCCTAATGCTGAGCACCAAGCAAGGCAGCTGTTAGTGTTAATACCACTGTTAATAAGTCTTTGGCTTGGCCAGGGTTCACACCTAACCTCCCGCATCCAAGGCAGATGCTCTAATCAATGGCAGTGATAAATATTGAGAACAGCGTAATATATAAATTTGTGATATAGTGGGCACAATCAATATATTTAAATATTACCTTGTGAAAAGGAAATGAACATATAAAAATTAAGTTTCACTTTCTTTTCTTTCAACCCTCATTGTTATACAATAATGTGATTTTGGTTATGGGGTCCATAGTAGTACCATGTAGCATTGCATTGATTAAAATGGGGACACTGTACAACTATTTAACCATTTCATTCCAAAAATGAAACCAGAAAGCATACAGAATTGCATTGATTAAAATGGGGACACTGTACAACTATTTAACCATTTCAGTCCAAAAATGAAACCAGAAAGCATACAGAATTGCATTGATTCAAATGGGAAGACTGTACAACTATTTAACCATTTCAGTCCAAAAATGAAACCAGAATGCATACAGAACTGCATTGATTCAAATGGGAAGACTGTACAACTATTTAACCATTTCAGTCCAAAAATGAAACCAGAATGCATACATAATTGCATTGATTCAAATGGGAAGACTGTACAACTATTTAACCATTTCATTCCAAAAATAAAACCAGAAAGGATACAGAAGACACAAGTGCCCCTACCAATATAGTCATTAATATAGTCATGAAGAGTTTGGGTCACAGAATGAAAGTAGAATATGCGCAGAAGACACAAATACCCCTATCATGGTGTGGGGAGGGAGTGCAACATGAACACAATATATTTCATTTACTAAGTCATGTGAAGCATTTTCATAGTGAAAAAAAAAATCATAAGTTCTTGGACAGGAAAATTTTTTTTTTTATCATGTGCCAATATATATGATAAATACTGTATATGACCTGTTTATACTTGATATTCAACATCATCCAATGAGTAATTGTTACAATCTACAACAAAAGTAAAAGATTAAAGGGGAAAACTCTTGATTAAATACAAGTGTTTCTTTGAAAGTCTCATCACAACTGTCTAAATTTAAACATAAGGATAAATGAGTGCTGTTAGCAAACTAATTAAACGAGATTGCAAGCTTGCCAAAGCCACTGAATTGACAGTGAAAGTCCTAACAGGTAAACACACAATAATTTTTTTTAAAAATTTACAGCTCTAATTATTGGATAATCCAAAGTCCTAACAGGTAAACACAGAATAATTTTAAAAATTTGTTTAAAGATCTAACTGTTGGATAATCCAAAGTCCTAACAGGTAAACACACAATCATTACAAAAATTTGCTTAAAGATCTAATTGTTGGATAATCCAAATACCTAACAGGTAAACACAAAATAATTAAAAGAATTTGTTTAAAGATCTAACTGTTGGATAATCCAAAGTCGTAACAGGTAAACACACAATAATTTAAAAAAAATTGTTTAAAGATCTAATTGTTGGATAATCCAAAGTCCTAACAGGTAAACACACAATCATTAAAAAAAATTGTTTAAAGGTCTAATTGTTGGATATGATCCTGCACCAACAATGTTCACTATTTCAATCGGAACAATAACTATTATCTGACCTTTTTTTAATCAATGTAGCAAATCTACCATTATTGACATGAACAAAATATTCAAGCATGTCTATCACTTTAATTGCTTTTAAAACTAAGTAATTAAAAGGAAATCTTTACACCTCAACAATTATAACAAAAGAATATTTTAAACTTCATTTGTTAAATATTTCCTAATAACTAAACAAAAAAAAACTGAAAAGAAGAAAATTATCCATATATTTAATTTACTGTCAGTGTCAGAGTAATTTGTTTTAGTTTTAATGATGGCAAGATCTTACCACTGTAGCTTTGTTTTATTTACTTTCGACATTTATTATATATAAAGATATCTGTACCTTTGGTTTAACTCGGGTGTCTGTGTAGGGGAGGTAAGCCACCCCATACCATGTTCCTGCAAGAGGATTGATCAGGGATGTTAAGACTGTTGTGTTGGTGATTGGAATGTCAAAGCCTGATAAACTGGTTCTGTAGGCAAAGAAATTTGCTGGAAAAGTCTCATTCAGTGGATTGATGAATGGCAGGCTCCCATGCTGCAGGTATCTGAATGAATGTGTGTATATATATATATATATATATATATATATATATATATATATATATATATATATACGAAGAGAGAGAGAGAGAGAGAGAGAGAGAGAGAGAGAGAGAGTAAGAGAGTAAGAGAGAGAGAGAGAGAGATCAGAAAGTGCTATCTCTGGATTATACAGAAGAATGCTAGATAATACAGAACAGAATTAATATTTAATACTACCATACAGGTTAGGGAATTTTTATTTCCTACACTACAGAAATTTAAACCCAGATCCATGGTAAGCGGAACCCTTTGCCTTGCCTGCATTCACCAGTCCATACAATATCATGACATAAGTGCATATACTACTACTGACTTTATAATGTGTGATTAGTTCTGACTGTATATGGACCTGTGCATGCAAGCAAGGCAATGGGTGCCTCTTACTCATGGACTCGAGTTTGAATCTCAGTAGAGTGTAAATTAAAACTTTTCTAATTTTTGTTTAAATTATCACTAACCCCTATTCATTACACAGGTTATTATCGGGATTATAGCAGTGAATGTCTCATTAATAGTCCCAATGCTACTTATATAAAGTTGATCTACCTCCACCCCCTTAAAAGGCCACCCCATAAGCAGCAGGAAAATGGCCATATAAGGGTTTCCCTTGGAATGTACTTAAACCCACAAATACAATGAATACAGACAGATATACAAAAATAAAGCAAAATTCTGGGGAGAAATTATCAAATACAATTCAAAAAGAGTTACAACTGACACTGAAATATCAAAAGATGACAAAATTTAAAGTGTTTAGTAGCCATGTGACATTATGTATGGATGTATGAAGTCAATGGAAAAGATGGAAGATGTTGCAACTGTTGGAGATGGACCTTGATATCGGATTGAGATCATGTTATTTTTTTAGATTCTATTTGTCAAACTATTAATTAGAGGTGGGGAAAGTGTCCTTTAACAATGTAATAATACTAGTATTGAATTACTGCTTTTAAACAAAATTTTATGTATTTAATATTTTCATTTAAATTAAAAACTGCATGCATGTTTAGAAATCAATGTGACACATTTTATATTACAGATTTTTATGTTTGTTTGTTTGTTTGCTTGAATTTTAACGGCGCACCAGCACTTTTAGGCTATTTAGCGCCATACAATAGGTCAGATGTTCAAAAATAAGAAAGGTTTTACATCGACCAGCGATATAAAAAAACATACTAGTTAAATATAAAATGGTAAGATGTTGGTGACAGGAAAATATGAAGCTTCCCAATCAAAGGGAGATGTAAATGGTGTATGTTGATGATAAGATGTTGTAAATAAGAGGTGATATTTGCATTAAAATATTTTTAAAATAATTATGAAAAATTATCACTTCTGGTGCAAAGCTATTTGGAAACCTGTCATTATAAATAAAATCAGTGCATTAACTACTGCTCTCCAGTCATTCAATTTTCCCACTGTCCCAGAATGTATAAATGAGGTTTTAATATATAAAAAAAATCTCTCTTATTTAATTTCTCAACAATGATCACAGGACTCTCCCTCTTTTTGTTTTGTCAAATTTTCACTTTTCTTACATAACTGAGAACAGCTGAGAAACAATTTATTCCTTCAATGAAAACACTTTCAGACTGATTTGTAGCTATCACAAGAAATGCTATGTGTTTATAAAAGAAGAGATCTTGTCATGTGATCAACTGGTTATTATGTACTTTTGAGAGACTGACGCATGTAAGGTGAAGTTGTTTGCATTTAAAACATGCACAGTTGACAAAATGTTGTCATACCTCATTGCTACTTTGATGTAATCTGGCTGATATTTCTTTGGATATTGTACTTATGGAAATTGTACATGATCTAAGCACACTGCTAACTAAAATGACCTGAATTAGTCTAAAGTACACTATTTTTAGCACCTGGTAAAATAGGGAAAATGAACTTTGCCTAACTAGACAATACCAGCATCAAAGTTATTGGCTCTATTTTTACAATTTACATCTTAAGTTCAGTAAGTAAAACACACCAAGCAGAGCTAGCAGTTTTTGAAAGATGCACATCTAAAGTAAGGCCAAACTGTATACTCTATAACCCATATTACATCCATCAATCATACACCAAAACAAAGGGAGTTGAAGGTTCTTTAAACAATACCTGAGATGTCTTTTTTAAAACAGCCAGCATAACCTGTGAGGAAAGCTGAGGAAATTCTTTCTCTTTAAAATTCTAACCCTGTGCAAAATACAAAACTGTAGAGCAAAACCAAAACTAAAAGAAGTGCTAGTTACTGTCAACCTAAAATATTTTTAACAGAAAAAGTTATTATAGATATCAACCAAATATAGACCGATTCAAATAACACTTTTCGTCTGTCTTAAAAAGAATTCAATATTTGTGTGTGTCTTTATGTTTTTCTAAATATATTTGTTTCTTTGATTTTGTGGGAGTAGCATCATTTCTACATGCTAGGCTATACATTGCAGGCAGTATCTGAACTGAAAAATACTGTCATCTTGATAATCAGCAGCATTAATAAAGGAAATCAATTATCAATGTACAACATAAGGATTCCTTACATTTTTGTATGAATTAACAGTTAGGTTAAAAAAGTATATGTATTGAATTCTGAAACCAATCCAAATATTCATGAGCTTTCTATCTGTAAACCGCAATATCCATCCACTTGTGATGGTTACATTTGACAATTTTTAGTACTAATATGCTGGCCACATTATAAAGTGACCATCTTAGAAGGGTAACTTGTAACACAAATAGTTGATGTGATGGTGATTTGGTGAAAGAAAGCAAGCCTGGGAGGGGGTGGGCACTTTAAAAAACCAGATTTTGGAGTAAAATATCTTTGATAATACATTAAGATATAAATCCAACCCTCCTATGTTACATCTTAGTGTTAAAATAGTGCCTTAAGAAATTAGGTAAGGGGGGTATAGGGAGTTACATGCCCTTACCCAAGAGAGTTACATGCCCTTGCCCATCTCTGTATCTCTAAGGTATCTGAGGCAGCTTCAATTCTTGAGATATAAACAGGCTATTATGTCTAGATGATCATCAACACAGATCCAGCATAAATCACAAGGCCATGTTACTGAGAAAATGGAAAATGACCTTAGAGGTAGCTTTTTGCACTGCTGCTATAAATCCCTCCATGTCAAACCAAGCCCTTGTGATAGAATATCTCCAAGGCAAGCTAGAGACAGTCATCTCTGCCCTCCATCCTACAGCTTGCATAATGTTGATTAGCTAACAGTTGCACTGGAAGGATATGTTCATAGCAAGTGCACTGCTAATCAAAGCAGTGGCCAACACAAGTGATATGAAACTATCACACCAAAAATGGATGGCCTGAAAAAAGTCTGTATCACTCTAACTCTGTCAACTGTTTTTAGCAAGAACAACTAGGAAGCAAGTATTATATGAGAAGTGAACCAGCAATACTTCTGACCACTATCCAAATGATGCATAATTCAACCATGTCAGTCATAACAGGTCAAGGACTGCATGAATATCAGTGATCTATGTTTTGTCCATCATCCCTTTTATGATAATGAAATGCAGTTGATAATGTGGAACAATAACCCTTATCATGATGGCAGCAAGCTGCTTCACCTTGAAAAGCCTCACAAGAAAGACAGCTATACGGATAGTGTTGCTTTATGAAATTTGATGTTGTCCCTCTCACACCACCAAATGAAAACACTCTCCATTTTCCCTCAGATACTTCTTTCAGATCTGTAAACTGCCTTACTCAAGCAAGTCTATTCACAGCTTGTTCAATGAGGTTGCTTATGCCTGAGTACTTGTTTTAAATTATCCAAACCTGTTTCAAGATCTTTGGAAACAAATCTTTGGAAATCAAACCTGTTTCAAGATCACTGGAAACAACAAATCTTTGGAATCCAAACCAATACAAGGAAAGAGCTCTGGCTTACCTGGCCTTGGAACTGAAGAAACAAAGGTTTGAGATGTGGCTTCTTCTTTGTCACTAATAGATCCCAGAGCAGATGGCCCCAGTACATACAGATTCAAATGAACACTGCGGGGAGAGTTGACCATTCTGTATGACAAGTCTACTAATAAATTTGCCTGCACAAACTGTGATGGATTTAAATTTAGAATTGTTGTTCATGACACCACTAAAGAAATCCTACATCTGAATGCAACGCAAAAGACAAAAACAATGAAATTGGAAAACATAAAAACATGCTGAAAACGTATAAGACACAAAACATTATTTGGTCTCTTAAGTTTGTTCCTGCAGTCGAAAAAGGTGAGTTTTAAGAGCACTCTTAAAAGAGACCACTGTGTGTTTGTGTCTAATTTCAATGGGCAATTCATTCCACATTGCCGGGCCCTGGTATGCAAAAGAATTTTGTCCATATGACTTCATTTTCATAGTGGGAACAATGAGTATACGATTGTCAGATGAAGAGCGTAAGTATCTTACTGGTTTATACACATGGGTGAGGCCGCATAGTTATGTTGGACTGGAATCTGTCAGTGAAACATAGCACAGAGAACAAATTTTGTGTTTGATTCTGTATCGAATTGATAGCCAGTGTAGAGCACAGAGCAGTGGTGAGATGTGTTCTGATCGAGGTACTCTAAAGATGATCTGAGCAGCTGTGTTTTGAACTTTTTGAAGTTTCTGGAGTAAATATTGTGACAAACCAGACAGAATTGAGTTACAATAGTCCAGTCTTGAAAGTACTAATGAACACACAAGTGTTTTAGTGGCATCAACTGAATGATATTTACGAATGGAACTGATGCGTCTCAGTTCATGATATGCAGACTTGCATATGTTCATGACCTGTTGGTGCAATGTGAGAGTACTGTCTTAGAGTAACAACTAGGTTTCGTATTGACAGTGAGAATTTAATGTTGGTGTTGCTGATATTTATTGTCTGAGGTAAAGGATGTGAAGGAGAAAGTCTTTGTGTTGTGATCAGAATAGCCTCAGTATTATCATCATTCATCTGCAGCTTGTTACATGTCATCCATGATTTCACATCAGAAATGTGAAACAATCAGATCAAATGTGAAACAAAAGCTGCTTACTTGATATAAAATATAATGCACTTAAAAAATGTCAACTAGGTAACAGAACATCACTGATGTTGTAAGTCTGAAAAGCAACACAACTCTGTCCATGATACACATGAAAACTGCAACTGTTCAAAACAATGGGAACTGCCCTGAAAATGAAGCTCCATTGTGAATGGTGTGGACTACTTTTCTGTATGTTTTTCTGAATCCCAAATTAACACAATGAGAGCTGGATCAATAACAAGATAAAGAGTGCCATTCCCTTTGGCAACTAAAACTGTCTGGAACACATGTTAGTTTTGAATACGCTGCAAGGATGTCTGCTTAGTACATGTCAATTGGGCTATCTGTAATTAAATGATAACCTTATAATCGGAAAGGGCTACTGAACATGGTCAGGAGGTCCTGCAAAATAGCATGTATTATTCACGGAATAATGTCATAGTGTCTCAAATTATAATCAAAAAAGTGAATTCCTCCTAAATGGATGTCAAAAAAGGAAACAATAATGACTTCATAGCTGACACTGGATCATAGTAGAAAGGAAAGGAGTGTTCCCATTATGCATACTTGGGCTATTACAAATTTAATTGCCTGACTCCACTGACAAGCTCAAATTCAGTTCAAAAAAGATCAAAACTGCAATCCAATAGCCCATAGGCATGTCATCAAAACAAAGAGAGAGAGGGGGTTAAAAGATACAAGAAAATGTTCTGAAAGTTGGTATCTGGATAAAACACCGTAACTGCGTTGACGCTAATTTACCGACAATATTCAGTTCCAAATGCTTTATGTTCTGCAAAGTTTATACCCTGTTATCTTTATCACAATACACACATCAACACATTCTTCTTCTACATACCTGGCTACAGTTTCTTTCATCTACTGCAGGTGTCATTTCCATATTGTAGCCAATGTCAAGATCAGTCTCACATTTTCTCATGCAGAAGATGTGATAACAAGAGTATTTACCATATAAAACACTTATCAATTACATTAAAACAGTAATGTTTGTACATATCAAGTGGGCCCTCGAGTGGCTCAGTGGTATAAAGCACGCACCATTTTGGATCACTGCCATCTCACCTCTGTTTGCGTGGGTTTGAGTCTCGGGTTCAGCCAATGTGGGTATGTGAGAAAGCTTGTCAGTAGCTTCTTGTGGGTCAGTGGTTCTTTCCAAGGTTTTCCTGGGTTCTTCCTCTACCATTTATACTGGCCACCATGTATAGCCTATGGTGTGCTGAAAAATGTTGTTAAACTATAACAACAACAAAATATCATGGATTCACCGAATGTCAGGTTCTAAGTTAACCTCTGGCAATTTGACAGAGAATTTGAATGATCATGTTGATGAATTTTGTTTTTTTAGGTGAGCAGGTATCAACTGTTAAAACTACATGCTCATAAGATTTCTTTGACAGATTGATTGTTTGGATATAAAAGGCACTCACTTCTAACAATTAACTACCTGAAAGATTTTGTTCAAAGCGTTATTATCCTAGTAAAATGTAACATCCACAGGAAGCATTTATGATAGATTGTTTACGTAATAATTACAGGAGACTTTATACAATTAAATGGACAGTGTTCTCAAATCATTCTCAAAAGCTGGATCTGCTAATATTTTGATGCATGCCACTGATTTTCAAGGTGACTATATGAAATTGTTGAATAAATGGATGAAATAAATCTTCACAAATCCTTGAATTGTGAGTACATGTATGAATAAATAACTATCATCTTCCTTTATATTTCTCTCTGTTAAAAAATGTAGCTTCCAATTATTTTTTCTATCTATGCATTATCTGTCTCTGTACAAGTACATGTCTGCTTTTGACTTTCCAGCTATATCTCCATTTGGACTCTTTCTAATCTACATATCTATCTACATGTATTATTTACATATATGAATTTAGATAACATTAACTATCAGAATATTGTTGTGACAACCAACCTGAGATACAAAGGGAACAAAAAATAAAAAATAACATTTTAATTTCTTTAACTTTCACCATGCTATGTCTGTCATATTCACTGATACAGCAGAAGGATTATTCATATACCTTTGTCTCAGTATTGACTAATGAAAGCAAGACAAATCCTTGACGGAAGTATAAAGATTGAGTTTTATTCTGTTCAGTGAAAAACTTACACTTTTACTGTGGTGTATTCACATGAATTAGGTTTCTTTGCAGCACTGAATGTCCATGTAGCAATTGAGCAGTCATCTGGAACTTGAAAGAAAAACGGCCACACATCGCTGAATTCAGTGTATCTGTACAGCTCAGTACCTTCAAGCTTCTCTGTGTTATAACCTACATGTACATGAAAAGAAACCTTTGATGAGGAAATCATATGTATAGCCCATTGCTTAAATACTGGTAACCTTCATCACCTGAAACACTCATGAAATACAAGATGTATCAACCTTCTGTTTATGCTTTTTTCATTATGTCCATATTTTTTCAATAAAACTTCTGTATTCCCAACCCCCAATCACTGCCTATGTGCCACAGCAAGATGTTAGTCTTGGAATTTTAGATGCATGCAACGCATAATATGTGTCGGACAAGTCATTCATTTTCAAGTTAAAACTTTTTCAGCCATGGGTGTCTTACAGACAATTTTCATTAATGAGAAATTTGTGATATTCTCCACAATTAATAATTAAAGAAAGTAGTGACTTAGCTTCAGATTTTGTTATTTCCTTTGCACATACTTAGTGCATTCTATCTTTTATATATATCTTTTACTATAGTACTGCTGTCTTAGCTAGCCAAAGGTTCCAATATGTTAACCCTATCTATACCTTGGCAGATCAATTTGATATTTCTGTGCTTCAGGTCTCTAAATTGTATTGTATTTGGTGGCAAGCCACTGCATCCAATAAAAATAAAGTTGTTAAATTGGAACACTGTTCCCACAAGATTGAGACAAGGCAAGCAAACAAATGAATGGGCTCAAAATTAAGCAATTTCCACTGCCAGTTAGTGCTTGTACAAATATATCCTTTCAATCAAATGCATCTGTAATAGCTTCTCCTTGTACAGTATCCCTTAAAAGTCAGTTGCCTCTGCCAAATTCACCCAATGTACAATGCACCACTGTTACACACTACTGGTAAGCTGGAATTAAACACTAAGGGAGGCAACTCATAAAATCCAATTGATGTCACTAGAACAAAGCACTGAGATATCTGATAGATTCAGCTAACATACTGGAACCTTCGCCAGTGAAGATGTAGTTTTAAAGGTCCTTTGCTATTTAAGTGATGGTGGAGACTTCAGACTCTAATGTCAACACCAGCAGTAAAATAGAACAGGCTTGCAGAACACAGTAACCACATTAAAGTAAATTCATACTTGAGTTTTGGGATGAAAAAGTTCTTTTAATTTTACTTGGGGTGGGTGGTGAGGATAAGATAATCTCCAGATGATGTATGTGCACCTCTCGGTTCTGTTTGATACACTAACATAAAATCTCGTAAATCCATGAAATACTCAAGTTTGGGACAAGTTAACTAAAATATGGCAGAAAGAAAATAACTGTTCATAGGATGAATAGTGGCAAGAAAAACAAGTGACCCAAGTGGACTATTATTGCTCACCTGTTTTACATAACTTAAATATTGACTATTTCACAAAGCAGACCTATCTTGTACCAATACTGTAAGAACAAAACACTATTTCCAATCTGTTATATCATATAAGGTGGATCTATTTTATGGCAGTCTGAATTTTTAAGCCACAATTTTAAAAAAAATAATGAAATATACTCTCCTGATATGTAATATATTCTATAAATCTGATGCAAGTTAACCTTATCAATATACAATGATCTCTCTCATTATCAAACTAGTTAGAGATCATGATAATACAAGCCCATATTTGAGATTTTCATGATGAAAACTAACCTGGTATATTCCAACTCTAGTCCAAATTGGATTACAAATACACTTTCCAGAGTGGTAAAACTCATTCAATGTCAGATCATGTCATTATTAGTGATGGGAATCAGTCAGAAATTCATAATCGATAATCGGTTTCCCTTAACCAACTGATCATCGATTATAATCGGTTACTAAGAGCAAATTAAAATTTTTGTAATTTATATCTTTGATCAAGAGTTCAATATGTTTATAAATGTACAGGAGTAATCTCTTTTAATGACATTTATTCTTTAACTTGACAATAATATTACATTGTGTGTTACTTTTGTTCTATAACTTTGTTAAATGAATGCAACTTTTTATGGCTGATCAGTCATATGTAACTGAAATACTGCTACATTCCCCTGAAATTCTTTCATTCATATGTGATGTGTCTATAATTTAAAGTATAGAAGGACATGATTTTCTTGTTTGTCATTGTTTATAAATACTACAAAAGATGTTGCAATTTAACTGAAACAAATCAACAAAATGTGTTTAAATTTATTAACTCAACAATTTAACAACTTGACCATGTAATAATAACTATATATTCCTAATTATGAATCATAAGTTTTTTTATTTGTAGTTGTGAAGGGAATAATAAATTTCAGGTCTACTTTAGTGGCTGGGAGTTTTACTAACCTTTGTACTTTGCATACACATAAAAGTAGTCTCCCTTTGCACACAATCGATTATGGAGTTTCACAATTGATTATCTTATTGATTTGCTCAACCAACTGATGATCGATTATAATCGATAATCGGAACAACACTAGTCATTATTATGCATGGATCTTGTTCATTATCAAACCTGTCCAAGATCTTGACTATTTAATCCTACATTCCATGTTTGATCAAAATCAGATTCGAATATGCTTTACAAAGTGCTAAAAAGCTCACCCAGTCTAATGCAGGATCACTTCATTATTATAGGTGGATATCGCCCAATTTCAAAATTGTCTGAAATCTTGATCAAATAAGGTTACATTCCATGTCTAATCAAAATCAGAATGGAACTATCATCGACAGACTACACCAGATCATCCAAACAGATTGCAAGATAACCTCAAAAATATCCAATTATCTCACTTTTTATCAAACTTGTCAATGACCTTGATGATATTAGCTCATATTCTAAGTTTGATCAAATGTAAACCCAAAATATGGCAGAAATAACAAGATCAAATAAAGCTGGATCAAAAATATAGTCTCCAGAGTGGACAGATGGACAATGGATGCAAGGACAAAGCATAAACTCACTTGGTCTTATAGGCCATCTTTGCAAGCCAAGGGTTGGCCCTCTACTTTGTTCAACATCAAAACCTTGACAAACCCAAGACAAAATAGTGCCAGTTGCTCTGATTACTGGCTAGATGCAGTTGAATGAATGGGATCCAATCAGAATACTTATTTCATCTGCCTGATTTGTTGTCATTACTGACTGGATGCAGCTGAATAAAAGGGATCCAATCAGAATACTTGTTACATTTACCTGATTTGCTGGCATTACTCACTGGATGCAGATGAATGGAATGAATAAGTTGGTCTCAGTAGACAATAACATATGTTGAAGGTACGTTTATCCAATTTAAACCTTTCACACACAAGTTTTTCTTGCAAGTCGAAGCATGTGGACATCAGTGAAGTTACCTATTTAAATGCAACAGGTCCCAGAATAAATTCTCTCATTATCTAATTAATATGCTTGTTATGACCAGTAGCTCTTTCATCTGCAAGCAGAACTTATTTTGGTTAGCTATATATTGCCAAAGGTCAGTGTGAAATGGACCAATGATTCCTGGCTAGTGAAGATGCCTACATCCAGATAATAATAATAATAATAATAATAATAATAATAATAATAATAATAATAATAATAATGAGGACTTTGTATAGCACCTAAACTTTCGAAGCTCTAAGCTCTTTACAACATATATAATGATATGACTACACTACAGAAAAACAAATAACAAAAACAATGAAATTGGAAAACATAAAAACATTCTGAAAATATATAAGATACAAAACATTATTAGGTTGCTAAAATTTGTCCCTGCAGTTGAAACAGGTGAGTCTTAAGAGCACTCTTAAAAGGGACCACTGTGTCTTTGTGTCTAATTTCAATGGGCAATTCGTTCCACGTCGCTGGGCCCTGGTGTGCAAATGAACGTTGTCCATATGACTTTGTTTTCACCTTGGGAACAATGAGTATACGATTATCAGAAGAAAAGCATCAGGATCTAGCTGGTGTATACACATGGGTGAGGCCGGATAGGTATGTTGAACTGGAGTCTGTCATTGAAACATAGCACAGAGAACAAATTTTGTGTTTGATTCTGTATTGAATTGATAGCCAATGTAGGGTACAGAGCAGTGGTGAGGTGTGCTCTGATCGAGGTACTCTAAAGATGATCCATGCAGCTGTGTTTTGAACTTTTTGAAGTTTCTGGAGTAAATATTGTGATGAACCAGACAGAATTGAATTACAATAGTCCAGTCTTGAAAGTACTAATGAACACACAAGTGTTTTAGTGGCATTAACTGAAAGATATTTACGAATGGAACTGATGCGTCTCAATTCAAGATATGCAGCCTTCCATATCTTCATGACACGTTGGTGCAATGTGAGAATACTGTCTAGAGTAACGCCTTGGTTTTGTACTGACTGTGAGAATTTAATGTTGGTGATGCTGATATTTATTATCTGAGATAAAGGATGTGAATGAGAAAGTCTTTGTGTTGTGATCAGAATAGCCTCAGTTTTATCATCATTCATCTGCAGCTTGTTACATGTCATCCGTGATTTCACATCAGAAATGCAACTCTCTACTCCATGGATGGTAGCATCAACTTTAGTTGGGTGGCTAGACTTGTATATTTGGATGTCATCAGCATTACAATTGGTGTGACACTGGGTGATGATCTATGACACTTGAGAGCGGCTGAGTATACAGAATGAAGAGAACAGGTCCATGAACAGATCCCTGTGGAACACCACAACATACGTCAACTGGGCTGGAGTGTATTCCATTTGCAGATATAATTTGTGACCCGTTGACTAAGTAGGACTTGAACCACTGAAAGGCTATATTCTGAATGCCAAATACATGCTGGAGACGGTGAAGTAATATATCATGGTCTATTGTGTCAAATGCTGCAGATAAATCCAGGAGAGTGAGGACTGTAATCTTTCCACTATCCAAAGCAGAGAGAATGTCACTAAATACTTTCAGAAGAATAGTTTCCGTACTGTGGCAAGGGCGATATGCAAACTGTACATTGCTAAAAAGACTTTGAATTCAAATGAGATACAAGTTGAGTTAGAACAACCTTTTCTAAGATTTTTTTTTATATGAATGGGATATTAGAAACTGGGCAGTAGTTCTTTAAATCGTTATGGTCCAGTGTTGGTTTCTTCAGCAGTGGTTTTACCATGGCAGTTTTGAAAAATGACAGGAATTCCCCTGATGAGAGAGAGATATTAATAACATCAGTTAGTGAAGGCAATATTGGGTCTAAGCACTTAAGCAGCAGTGATGTCGGAATAGGATCAAGTTCACAAGACTTTTTCACAAGGTGCACTTTTCATCACTATTGACCGTACTAAATCAATAGTTATCAGATGAGTTGTAAGCTGATAGATGTATATTTTCTGTCAAAACAAATCAATTACTAATGAACAAGCATTGTTTTCATTCATTGTGAATATTTTTTCTGCTGGAATTTAAAAGAAAACAGGATTCAGTAAGGAACTTGAATACAACTGAAGGTTTGTACCAGTTGTTGAGCATAATCAGTTACCTTTTTCTATGTTCTGAGTAGAACATACACCTGTACCTTGAAAACTTGTGTACAACAGTGTCCAAAAATACAGACAGCTCTATAAACAAGGGCTTGAGTTACCAAGGAACCTCCAAAAAATAAGTGATTCCATCCCCACTGGACATTGAGAAATTGATGATGGTGAGCAAGCTGTTTATTTAATGCCTGAATGTTCATTTTATAATCACTTTGGCAATACTTACCAAAAAAAGCATTTTTGCAAATGATGTTCTTTGCTTTTGTGTATAAATTACCTTCTTTTTCAAGATGTCCAATCTATGAAAGATCATTGACATTATTCGAACTTGTTTCCAAAGCCTTCACTGTACACCAAAACATTGTGCATTACATCATTGCTTTTTGTTGTTGTTGATACAATTCACAACCAAACAAGATTTCTGTTTTTTGAAAAACAGGGGACATTTATTTCATGAAATTCTATTATTTTATCAATTTTATTTTCATAATGTATTGATGCATGATTTCACTGCAAGTACACAGTAATATTAAAACTTCTCATTCTTGCAAAGTGCCAATTCTTCAGAATTTTAAGTTAATTACAACTCTGAAACTCGCTTTTCCATAATCAACCATATCTGTGTATCAAAAGCTTTTTATATCACCAAGTATTCATTTCACTTTGTTGCTTTGCTATCTTTGATCACATTTGTGAATGAGTTTAATTATGTTCTGTACAAATAATATTTATAACAATGTTCAAATGCTCAATTTAAATGAGTTGACTTGACACACCCAAACAGGGTTGCTAGCTCTTATGCAGGTATATATATGCTTTGCATGCCATTTAACTTTCCTTTTATGCAACACTTTTTATTTGATTTGCTACAAAAGATGTAAATAATGTAATAATACAAAGCAGGTCTGCTTTTAATTCAAAGCAACAAATATATCCACAAGGAAGACATCAAACAATGATTAGGTTCTCACAGAAATGCTCACAAACATAGCTGTTAAAGCAGACAGATGACAGAATACAAGAGGGTTCATTGCATTTAAGAAGATTACACTTAAAATGAACTAAAAATTTGAATCAAAACACAAATTTCACTTGACAAAACTTATTTAATTGGTATTTATTTATGAAAGTGATGCCTCTAATGTAATAGGCAAAAAAGACATGTCCACTGATCTAAATTTTCTTGAATATTGTTACATGTATTAACGGTGTATAAAGAATGTTGAACAAAAAATATTACTTAGTAAAAGTAGAGAACTTCATTGATGATTCAATTTCTGGGTACTATTCTACTATTGTTTACGATAAAATCATATATACATGTATATCAAGGTTTTGGTTACTGATCTTGATCACACTTTTCTTCACATTCAACCAATAGGGGTCAATTTTGAGGTATTTTCTACTTAAAAAAATGAATTCATGCTTGACCCTGCATTATAATTAGTTTAGGAGTCATCAGGAAGAAAGTTATCAAGGAAGTGGTGTATATTACTTGTTTCTTAACCTTTGCCTAGTGATAACAAATTACTGTCCTCATTTTAAAAAATACAATAAAAGTGTCAGAAATAAGTAAGAACTGTGTGGCAACTGGTACAGTCCTTCTCATCAATTTAACCTTTTCACATTGTGGTGCAATGCAAAATACTTAAAATTAATCATTTTAAAATATGATTTTTTGGGGGATTGTTATGGGTGTATACAAAGAACTTGATGTACTTTCTAGAGGCAGCTGTGATGTTTTCTGGAAACATCACTCATCTATTTTCACTCTTTTAGTTCCCTCTTTATTTATTATATCTTTACTAAACATAAGAATTACAGTTCTAACCACTTATATCAACTGGGCCCCAAGTGGTTGAGTGGTCTAAAGCGCTCTCCATTACGGATCACTGCCATCTCACCTGTCTGCATGGGTTCAAGTCTCAGATTCGGCCAATGTGGATATATGAGAAACCTTGCCAGTAGCTTCTCGTTGAATGGTGGTTCTATCCCGGGTTCTTCCTCCACCATTAACATGGCCGCCATGTATAGCATATCCAGTGCTGAAAAACTGCATTAAACCCTACTACTACAACAACAACTACTTAAATCAACGTCACATATGTTGACAAGCCACCTATGTAAACAAATTAACAAAGTCCCAGTTCTGCGGTTTATTATGTATCACATTTGTCCTGCTTATGTTGATATCAAGATTGAAAATAAACAGATGTCAACAAAACTGTTAGGTCCCAAATAGAACAGAACTTTTGTTTTCTAATCAGTTATGTCAACAAGTTTTGACCCATTATTTGTTCTACAATTATTTGATGTTGCCACCACAAAAGCAAATGTTTGATCCTCCATAAATGGCTTTCAACAACTTCCAAAATACATTAACCCTTCATCAAAGCAAGCCAACTAAAATCTTCAATAAAAGCAATGCACCATCAATAATAATAAAAAGTCCACATCAAACTTGAATAAAATCAATGGAATCTGATCGTTGCATTTTCCAATGTGAATGGATGATGTTTATTGTGTCACAAAGGTTTTCTTTTTAAAGAAAAAAGATAACATTTTGCTTACGATGGCTATCAAAGGTGCTATAAAATGCAATTCAGATTCCATCTTTTGAAACCAGATATATGGACATCAAGTTAAATGAAGGAGGGGTATCTAGCAAAGATGTTATTTTGTTCATATGTTTTCATTTCCTTATGAATTTTTTCATCCCTTTGACAGCATAAAAAGGATAACAACATAAATTTTCAATACCACGAGATTATGGAATCTGCAAGAAATACAGAAACGAATTTGACTCTCTCTCTCTCTCTCTCTCTCTCTCTCTCTCTCTCTCTCTCTCTCTCTCTCTCTCTCAAACAAACAAATAGCTTCAGTTTAATGGCAGCGATTCCTAACAATGTGATGGAAACTGTGGAACAATTGAAACAAAATGATGACTTTAGCTGACTTCGCCTACTTTATCTTAATGATGTGGTTAACCGCTATGAATTTAATTTTCATAAAATAAAATTATATACACAGTTGCATTATATTGAGTATTATATACACTTCCAATCGAAAATATGTGATTATGAAAATATGTGCCTATTACATTTTGGTATGCCCTCAGTAATTATCTAAGTATACCAATACTAAAGTTTTTCAAATTCTTATTTGTTCTCATCTTGTAGAAGCTATCATATGCCTGTGACGTGACTTACCATCAACATGTAAGCAAATAAAAGTAATAATTATGACTATTCCTAAAGTCAGCGTATTCCACACCGCCATTTCCGGAAGTTATATGGGACGGTCTAAAAATAGGCTGGGAAAATCCAACACCTACACTTTGGTCAAAGTTAACACAGTAGTGACAATGCACCCGTAATAAGTGGTTTTCCAACACACCAACGGATAAGCGACTAAATCACCCCAAGACTAACCCTAGACACATCAAGACTACGCATTAACACCACCAGGCTTCCTGAAAACACTCTCAGAGTCTCACCTATCCATGATATATCATCATCATCATCATCATCATCATCAGTCTCTTGACCTAGTGTGGTCGTTGAGGCACTGTGCTGCTGAACATCTGACCAGTTCCCTCCACTTGACTCGATCATGTGCCAATGCCTGTGTCTGTGCAAAACTTTTCCTGGTCCATTCTGTGATGTTGTCACTCCACTTTTTTCTCTGTCTACCTCTCCTTCTACCACCTTGGAAACTACCCTGCAGTTCTGTTGTGGATAGACTGTTGGCTCTAGTGACATGGCCATACCGTTTCAGCTTTCTCTTTTTGACAATGGTGAGCAGGTCTTCACAAGGGCCTACTTTGTGCCTGATTGTGTTGCGCACTTCTTCATTTCTGATGTGGTCCATGTAAGAGAAACCAAGGATGGTTCTGTAGCATCTCATTTCAAGTGCCTGAATTCATCGTTGTAATTCTGCTGTCAGGGTCCAGGCCTCACATGAATACAGAACGAATGAGATGACTAGTGCTCTCAATAGGCTGATTTTAGTTTTTAGACAGATGTTCTTGTCTCTCCAGATGGGTCTTAGCTTTGACATAGCTGCCGTTGTTTGTGCTGCTCGTGACAAAATTTCTGCTCTTGATCCCTCTTCCGTGATTATGGAACCAAGATATTTGAATTGGCTCACTGTTTCCAGTTCCTGTCCTCTGGCTTTAATCTTGGTTGAGATTTGCTTGTCATCAGCTTTGTCTTCTCGGCACTTATCTCCATGTCAAATCTGGAAGATGTTTTATCCAGGTTCGTCACTAAGGTGGCAAGCTCATCGTCACTGCCTGCCAGCCCATCAATGTCGTCTGCAAGCGTAGGTTGATGATGTTACGCCCTCCAATGCTGACTGTCCCACAGTGGTTTTCCAAGGCTTCGCTCATGATGCGCTCTAAGTAGATGTTGAAAAGCGTGGGTGACTGGAGACAGCCTTGCCGTACTCCAACTGTAGTCTTGAACCAGTCTCCTATAGAACCTTCAGCAATTACTGCACTGGTAGATTTGGCGTACAGCTGCTTGATGGTGTTGGTCAACTTTTGACCCATGTTGTACTTCTTCATTGTGGCCCACAATACCTCATGCATCACTCTATCAAAAGCCTGTTTGAAATATATGAACACATGATAGATGTCTTGTTGATGTTGTGAGTACTTTTCACACAGAACCCTAAGATTGAAAATTTGTTCTGTTGTGCTTCTTCCACTACGGAACCATGCCTGTTCTTCAGCGATTATTTCTTCTGCTTGTGGGTTCAGTCTGTTCAAGATGATATTCAGCATCACCTTACTAGCATGGCTGATCAAACTGATAGTTCTGTAATTTTGGCACAGCTGGAGATTGCCTTTTATGGGGAGTGTTATAATTAGTGACTGGGTCCACTGTGTTGGCCATTCGCCTGTCTGTCTGATCTTGTTGCAGATTTTTGTTAGTAGTTCTATCACTGATTCCCCACCATTCTTGATAAGTTCAGCTGGGATGTTGTCTGCTCCAGCTGCCTTTCCATTCTTCAGTGCTCTTATTGCTGACTCCATCTCTTCTTTGAGATTTGGGAAATCATCATTATTTGTGGAGTTTGAAACTTCAAGCACCTCTGGGTCTCCTGCGGACGGATGATTGTAGAGTTCTTTACAATACTCAGTCCATCTTTCTGCAATGTCACTTACTTCTGTGAGGCATTTTCCATTTTCATCTTGAATGGTACTGGCTCTTGGTTGCTTCTTTCTGGTGAGGTCTTTCACAATTGGAATGCCTTTTTGCTGTTATTTTTTATCAGACTGTTCTCTATTTCTGTGCACTGTTTTTCAATCCAATCTTCTTTTGCTTTCTTCAATTTGTTTCTAGTTTGGAATGACTTGCAGATGTTATGGTCCTTCAGTTGTTCAAGGTTGAATCTGAGCCTGATTTTCTTTGGCTTGTTAATTTTCTTCAGCCTCACTCGGAAGTTCATAATGACGAGGTCGTGATTGATCACTCCCAACATCAGCACCTGGAAACGTTCTTGTTTTTTCTCTATTGATGTCAGATCTGTACCGGTTTTGAACTAGTATGTTGTCGATCTGGTTATGATGGGTTCCATTTGGTGCATGCTATGTCCAGCATCGGGAAGCTTTATGTTGACCCAGGGCGTTGGCTAGTACCAAGTTGTTGTAGCTTGCGAACTCGAGCAGACGCCTCCCTCTTTCATTGGTAAGCTCGTTGCAAGAAGGTCCACAATGATCATCCCAGTCTTTTATAGCATCTTTGCCAACTTTGGCATTCCAGTCTCCTTGGATAATAAGGATGTCTTTTTTACTTACCTCACTCGGAAGTTCATAATGACGAGGTCGTGATCTCTCCCAACATCAGCACCTGGGAACGTTCTTGTTTTTTCTCTATTGATGCCAGATCGGTACCGGTTTTGAACCAGTATGTAGCCGATCTGGTTATGATGGGTTCCATTTGGTTCGTGCCATGTCCAGCATCGGGAAGCTTTATGTTGGCCCATGACTTTGGCTAGTACCAAATTGCTGTAGCTTGCGAACTGGAGCAGTCGACTCCCTCTTTCATTGGTAAGCTCAACGTAAGAAGGTACACAATGATCATCCCAGTCTTTTAGAGCATCTTTGCCAACTTTGGCCTTCCAGTCTCCGGATAATAAGGATTTTTACTTACCATGTTTATTATACCTTGAAGTTTGTTGTAGAACTCCTATATTTCTTCATCACCATGATCAGTAGTTGGAGCATAGACTTGGATAATTGTGATGTTAAAGGAGATGCTTTCAGACGAACGGTGATGATTCTGCTAGATATGGGGCGACATTCAAGAACAAATCCCTTGATGGCTTTGTTTACAAGGCAGCCTACTCCATTTATGGACTTGTCCAACTCTCCACGATAGTATAATATATGCCCATCTTCAGTTTGATGTTCTCCTAGAGTTTTCCATCTTACTTCACAGAGTCCCAGTATGTGCCATGTGTAGTGTTCCATCTCATGTGTCAACTCTTGGAGTCTTCCAGTTTGCGTCAGAGTTCTAATGTTCCAGGTGGCGATGGCAACGTTGTCTCTTGCTCTGTTTTTATGCAAAGTACCAGTAGCACATTTGTCACCTCCGTCCTGGTGGACAACGGCAGGTGCGGTCCTTGTTGACACGGGCGACGACCGATCCTGTATGATAACTTCAGAATTGTTCAGTATTATCAGTGTGTCTTGGGCAAAAGTCGTCTGGCGGAACCCATCCGTCTCCAGACCAAGGAGTTGCCAGAATGGGATGTAGTACATCGTCCAACTGCCTTAGGGTTTCCACTCCCGATTTTCTTTTAGAATTTACTCCCTTAGCCTAACCAAAGCCAATCAGCAAGTCAGCAGGAAACTCGTGTATGGGCGGGTTCATCCATTTCCCGAACAAATATAGCATCTGCCACTGCCCAATACAGTCTTTGGGGGTACAAGGAAAACAACTCTCCTGATGTTTGCTCGATAATTATACAATGCAGATTTTCTTATCACTGTCTTTTTTGTTCGATTTTCTTTAATTATATTTATACATGTATCCTGTGTAGTAGGTGAGAGTGTTTTGGAACAATCGTGAGGTGTCTTGACGGGGAAAAGCTGACGTGGATGCGACGGAATGGGCATACGACTGATTTTAAGATAGCAATCGCGTTTTGAATGGCACGTATGCATATTGAAGTCTAGTCCATATCTCTGCAGCTTCAGGTCCACTAATACTAATAATATCGTATCCTTCCGTCAACCACCATCACATGTACCACACCAGCATCATATCAATCCTCATCGTCATCATCGTCGCCGTCGTCGTTTTCTTCTTCGATGGCATCATCCATGTTGCTGTCATTATCATCCTCATCATCTTCTTCTTTATCATCGTCATGATTATCATCTCTCTTTGTTCATCCATGTTGATATCGTCATCATCATCTTCTTCTTTATCATCATCATCTTCATCTCTCCTTGCTCTTCACACCAGCCACCTTAATCACTAAAGTTTTTGACACATGATGTGCATCTTGTGCAATTTATGTTCAAGATGCGGGACACCAGTCAGGTTGAAGCTTGCCATTTGATTTTTTTCTGATATCAAGTAACCCTGCTGATACAATATCTGGCGTCACCCACCTTCAGATAAAGTATTAGCAGGACTGTTTCAGAAGCATCAAGACGTTATTTCATGTATTGAGGATGCTCTCGTTGGATTTTGCCTGGGCAAGAGAGAGAGAGAGAGAGAGAGAGAGAGAGAGAGAGAGAGAGAGAGAGAGAGAGAGAGAGAGAGAGAGAACATGAAACATAACAAATAATATAAGTACATCTCCAAATAGTATTAGCATAAAAGGGAATGACGTAACAGTTTTCTTTTCTTTTTTTTTTAAACCAGCAATACAATTGGTTCTGATTAAAGTCAGTAAAACTTAATTATGTCAACTATATAATAGTGCCCAAAACGTGGACATCCATGGCAATATTTTCCGCGCTTTTTCCTTTTCTTTATTGTTGGGGGGAGGGGGGCCGCTTAGAAGAATGCACGGGTCTTTGGAGGAAAAAACGCATTCTAATTTAGAATGTTTAACATAACGATGAAATAATACATATAATGCAATAGATAGCTGTTATACTTTATTATTTTCATTATAGTATATTAAAACAATGCTAAATAACTTGACTCTTTTTTTGTATTGCTGTTGAAAACGAATATTCCAATAGGCAGTGTTACAATTATCTCCCTTTGAATCAATCTAGTTCGCTTAGAGCACCACTCCTGCGTCTGTTATTGATTACTGCAAAGCACAGTAAACAAACTGAAAGTTACGCTGAAAAGTGAAATTTCTGAAGTGAGATGTTTGATATCTGATGCATTTTGCAATATAAATGAATGGAACGACGACACGAGGAGGCCCGGCCCATGGGCAAGACATAATAGTCAACCGTAGTGTGCCCCGCGTTTGCAGAAAATCAATTCCGCACAGCAATTTTTTGTTTTGGGCTCCGCTCATCGTTTGTGCTACCGTGGGGCCCGTACATCCTAGGGCGGGCATGGACACGATCGAGTGGACAAATGTCAGGTACGACGACATCTACAACTATTTAATCTCATCGAAAGCAGTAGATATAAAAGAAATGAAGAACTTTAAAGCTTACAAAGTAAGAACTACTTTCAGAGTGGAAATTTTTGCACAATACGCCGAACATGGAGAATAAAATTATCATGAAAGGAAAAATACGCTCATTACAGTTAGTGAATAAAGTAAACGAATCTTGCGTTATTCGTACCGGGGGGGGGGGGGGTTGTTGAGAATGTGTAATGTGCATGTATGGCGGGGGGGGGGGGGGGGGCGATGAACACTCGTGCAGTTGTCGTTGCTTGGTTGCGGACATTGAACATGCTGAGAAAAAAAAATCGTACTGGGATCTGTTGTACTGATAAGACAGCTAAGTGGAACAGAGGTGCGAAGAGAAATCTTGAACCGAAACTCCTTGCAAATATTAAATTCAAAAACACAAACTTGGTGACAGCCCCATCATAGACAACGAAGTACTGTCTGTTTCCCGAAACACACCATTTTATTTGACAAAGGCAGAGTTTAAAACGGCTGTTGACAATTAACTGCTTAAAGCTCTATTTCAGATTAAGGGGACAATATTGAACGATAGTTTCAGAAGTGAACCTTCAAAATGTACAGGGGAGTAGTGAGTGGGGACGATATAGCGACAAGCGGATGTTCTAAGTTAACTTTGGGTGTTTGCACCTTAGCGACAAGGGGAATTTCACACGGGGGAATTTTAACATGAGTGGGACTAAAGAGCGATAATGGGAAATTGAACAAAGTGAATGTATAAGCTATAAGGAATTGGAACTGTCTAGCGACAAGGGGAATTGAACAGGTTGACGTAACGGTACTGGATACTGACAACAATGTTGCAAGTGGCTGATCTCATTCGGGTGGAACAGTGTGGCAAGAGACTGACCTGAATACGTGTTTCTCTATAGACAAATAGAGACATATACATAGAGACATGGTTTAGAGACAGGGTTAGAGTCATAGACAGAGACTTATACATATCACACATAGATTTACGGACATCAATCTATCACACACAACAATTGACTAAATAAATATTTAGATATGAGAATATATATATATATATATATATATATATATATATATATATATATATATATATATATATATATATATATATATATATATATATATATATATACATACATACATACATACACACACACACACACACACAATTCCTTCCCGCAGGAAAAATTAATTATCTAGCTGTGCTAGAAATAAAACAGTGCTACGAGTATTAGTAGACGCACGGCACTTAAATGCAATTATTGATTGATCCATAAGGATGAGAGTGCTAACCTACAATATATTATCATACAAAACAACACACTTTTACTAACAAAACCAGTATACTTTCTATTAATATACATTGGAAATTAAAATTGTACATGGACAAGGTTTGATATAATACAAACACGAACGTACGCGCGCACACGCAAACGTACCCGCGCACACAAACGCACGCACAAACGTACGTACACACTTATGCATACAGAAACGAACGTTAGCTTGTGCGCGCGCACATACACAAACACACACACACAAACGTACGCTTGTGCAGGGACCATGCTTTTTTTTAGATAATTGAAAAAACACCAGCGTACGCGTACAGTCATACCCACAAACACACACACACAGAAACGAGCGCGCATACACAGGCACACACACACACATGCATACACACAATCGTACGCGTGCACACACACACACACGTACACGCGAAAACATACACAAATACACACAATTATATGATTGGCAACATGATCAGTCTTTCTTTTATAAAGATCTGATTAGCCCTAAGAAGGGCTGGGTTTTTAAAAAAAACAAAAAACTTTAGATACACCTGGTTAATGGTGCCACCTCCCAAGCCGGGCACAACACATGCATCGCCGACTCCAGTCATTCTCCCAATCCATTGTTGTGGTTGGGAGCGCAGATGGTTGATTAATAGCCTCATCATCCCAGTTTTCACTTTGAGGGATAGGGAAGACTTACCTCTTTCTCCTATTACACACCCGGTGATGTTGTGGCCTTCTCACCAGCCGCGGACGCTAAGGTTCCCATTCTTGCATGTACCTCTCCAATTCTTCTTCCAGTTCTCATGCTGTGGGACAACGGGTCTATTTGCTGGTAGTGCCTGTGGTGCTTGTCTTTATGGAGGTGTCCTCACCATGGCCTTGACTTAACAGCTCTGTCTTAGCATCAGGTGAGGCAGAAAAATTTCTTGTTTTCCCCTTCTTTCTTTTTCTTCCCCACATCATTTTCAAGCCTAGCACGTTCTTCTATAGCCTCCATGGCCATCTCATCCAGGATTCGCCTGGCATACTGCAGGTGCATTTGAAACTCAATTAGTATTGCTATTCTAGTCATCTTGAATGTTAGTCAGACTGACCAACGCTACGCTGTATATATCCTTGAAGTGCGGACGTGAAGTAAATCATCTCTTACACAAAACCTAACAATACGAACGAACGAACTTTGAATTATAGTGCTTCGTCCACTATGTGACATGTATCACTGTTTAATGGTAGCATAGCTAGCTATTTAATTAATCCCGAGGGAGCGAAATAGTACCAACTCCCAAGGGCTTTTATGTGTTCATAGAACACTATTTAATTTGGTGGTCAGATCGGAGTCGCTAAAAAGCGTCTGTCGAAATGAATGGTAGACCTTGGTGAGTGTGAATAGACCCAGCACGCACTCACTTCTGTCCAGTTCTATACCACTGCGGATGAAGGCGTGCGTTTTGGGCCTGCTAGTCTTAGACTTTGGACTACCTTATAGTATTTAAGTTAGGGTGTTGTATTGCGTATACTATCTTCTAAAATTGTGTTGCGACCTTGTGTCGCGGGGCCTGATAGCCTTTGCTCTTTAGGCTACCTTATATGTCTAATTTGGGGCCTTAACACGGTTGAAAGTTTTGACATGGTCTGGTCTCAGACCACTGAGGAGTAATTTACTTTTGCGGTACCTATCTATCAATTTGATTCATATTGGTTATCTGTTAATGCTGTCATCGAGGCTGTATATCGAGAAAAAGTCAGAGATAGCTAGATATAAGAGTGGTAGTACATAGACTCATTTATTGCCTGTCATTTATGCCTATCTTTGTTGTTTCTGTCTGGATTCCACACCTTTATTTTTTATGTTATTTCCCTTGCTTCAATATTAATGCTGTTTGATATTGATTTTATTGATGTAATAACCCTATTTTTGTTTTTGATGTTTTTTATTCCTTAAGTGGTCGGTTACTCAGTGTGCTTTGAGTAATGTTTTCCTATATCTCTAGCTTGTTTCCAGGGTTACTTGCTGCCTTAATTTTTGGTTTGATTGCTCAGCGTACGGGCTTATGTGACCGCTGTGCCCAGCGTAGTGTATCTGGGTCCATAATTGAAGTCGCTCACTGCTCCCATCCCTAAAAGATGTTTTCTTTTTGGCTTCACGCTTCGAGAATACTCTAGTACTAGTTTTATGTACTCTTCATGCTCCCCATTTTGTTTTTAGGGTTACTTGCATCTTTAAATTTTGGTTGTGTTGCTCAGTGTACGGGCTTTTGTGATCGCAGTGTCCAGCGTAGTGTAGCTGGGTCCACATAGGCAGCCGCTCACTGCCCGTTCCTGGTGGTGCTTCCATCCCTTAAAGATGTTTTCACTTTTGTTGATTACTTATGGCTTAACTAGTACTAGGTTATTTCCCCTATTTTGATGTCATTTCCTATTATATTTTCTATATTTTTTCTATAAGCCCTGTTGTTTTAAGTAATTCAATTATATTTCTGTATGTTCACTGGGGTTGGTGTTTGTTAATTGAATTATTTCCGGGTATGTATATGGGGCAGCTATGTTTTGTTGTTTAGATCTGAATTTGTCCCTTTAATTTTTGTTTTTTCTAAAATCTTTGAAGATGTGGTGTAAATCTTCTGGGGTGTTACAATTGTAGCAGTTGATATTAAGTGGGAAGGGTCCTATGTATTTCCCAAAGCTGTCTGCCAGTTTGGTTTTACCAATTATTATCGTATCGATTATTAATTGTTCATAGCATGTGCACCTATGTGGTTTTCTGTTCCTATTTACTTCCTTAATGTTATTGTATAATGTTCTCCCTTGTTTATTTAGATTCCAATCGGGTTGCCATTTATCGTTGATTAGTGTATTTATTAAGCTATATAGTTCCAATTTACTATATTGGAGTGGCATGTAATTTGGTTCATTTAGTTTTTTCTTTAGCTAGCTGGTCTGCTAAATCATTTCCTTTGCTATGTGGGAGGGTATCCACTTGAATTCTATTTCTAATTTGTTTGAGTTTAGGTTTTTGATTAATAGATTAATTTGACTTAGGAAAATTTCTCTTTATTTTGTGGTATTATTTTGGATTGAAGTTATGACACTAAGCCAGTCACTGATAATAACGGTCTTATTTGGTTTATTTACCTCAACCCATTTTAATGCTTCTAGGATGGCCCAGAATTCTGCTGTATATATGGAGCAGTGGTCAGGTAGACGACTTCACATTTTTATATTAAGTTCTGTTATGACCATTGCAGCAGCTGTTTTATGAGGATTTATTACTTTAGAGCCATCAGTATAGACTTTGGTATAATTTTGATATTTTGTATTAATTTCTTCTTGTGCCAATGTTTTGAGATAGTGTTCTTGGTTTTGCTTTATTTGAAAGGGAGACATTTACTTTGGGTTTTACATTACTCCAAGGTTCTTTATCATAGTTAATTTTGGTTTCTGCTGGGAATACTTCTATTGGAAGTTGTTGTAATTCATGAACTAGTTTTCCCCATGGGGGCGTTGTTTCTCAGAGTTGTCCTAAGTGGTATATCACATTTCTTGAGTGCCAGGTAAGTGGGATGGGTTTTTGGCTGGGTAGAAAGTCTGGCTGCATATTTTAATATGAGTTCCTGCCTTCGTAGGTGTAATGGCAGTTCTCCAATTAATATTTGCAGTTCAGATGTTGAGGTTGATGGCACTGCGCCAGTACCAATCAGTTGGGCTTTTCTTTGTATTTTGTCTAATTTATTTAGCTGACATTTTGGTGCCGTGTGGTATACTTGGCAACCATAGTCAAGTTTGGATCTTATTAAAGCCCTGTATAAAGTTAGAATATATTCTTGATTTGCACCCCACTTAGTTCCTTTGAGGTTTCTTAGTAAGTTTAAATCCTTGTTACATCTACGTACTAGTTCATCTATGTGGTGCGCCCATGTTAGATGTCCGTCAAAATACATACCCAGAAATGGGGATACTTTTACAAATTGTGTTATTTGATTTTGTATAGTTAGTTTGGGTTACTTTGGTTTAAATCTTTTTCGTGGGGTGAATAGTACAACTACCGTTTTTTGGGTGCGATAGTTTAAAGCCCCATTTTCTGCCCATTTACCTATATTATCTAAACTGCTTTGTATTTCAGCTATAATTTTGTGGTGGGAGGGGTTTCCTGCTCTCCATAGTCCACTATGATCTGCAAATTGTGATAATCCTATTTGGGTTGTTGCCAGGTTTTGGTCGTGGTCGTTTATCATTATGTTGAAGAGGGTGGGGCTCAGTACACTCCCTTGTGGAGTACCATTTTCATGGGTATGTTCTTCTGAGTAAGTTGCCCCTACCCTAGTTATGATTTTGCGGTCTGTTAAGAAGTTTTCTATGAAGTTGTACATTCATTCTGTAATGCCATAGTGATTTAATTTGGCTATTAGGCCTTTGGTCCATACGAGATCGAATGCCTTTTCAAGATCTAAAAATACCGCAGTTAAGTTTCTGTCCGCTTTTCTTTGGTTGCTAAATGCCAATTTTATAGCGGTTTCTAATATTATAAGTTGATCCGTGGTGGATCTTTTGTTTCTGAATCCACATTGATTTTCTGATATTAGTTTGTTGCTTTCGAGGTGGTGTTTAAGCCGATTAGAAATTATGGTTTCCATTATCTTGCATATGTTGTTTGTAAGTGAGATGGGTCTATATGAGTTTATGTCATTTCGGTCTTTATTTGGTTTTAAGATGGGTATAACTATCACCGTTTTCTATTTTTTTAGGTAGCTTTCCTATTTCCCATATTTTATTTAATAGCTTAATTATGGAAATAATTATATTTTGTGGTAGGTTCTGATATATAATGTATCCTATTTGATCTTCCTCAGGTGATGTTTCCATTTTAGTTTTAAGTGCCTGGTCCCATTCATAAGTGGTTATATCTTTATTTAGATGAGATTTCTTGGGACCAAGGTCAAGAAATAATTCCTTATATTTAATTTCTACTGTTTGCCTATGATTTTGGAATTTCATAGTGTGGTTATTATTGCTGCTCATGCTTTTCAAATGCTGGGCTAGCATGTCAGCTTTTTCTTTGTTATTATTAGCATGTTTTATGTTAGGGGTGTTGTGAGTTTGTTTCCCCCTAATCGCTCTGATTTTGTCCCACACTTGCTTAGAGTTAGTTTTGTAATTTATATTACTGCAGTATTTTTGCCAAGTTGATTCTTTGGACTGCTTGATCAGGTATTTTAGTTGTGTATCGTGGTATTTGTATTCGGTTAAAAATATAGCGTTCCTGATCTTTTAAATTTGTTTAGTGCTCTTCGCTTTTCCTGAATAGTTTGTTTTAATTTCTTGGTTCCACCATGGTACTGCTAGTTTTCTGGGGATACCATTTGTTTTGGGGATACTGGTGATGGCTGCTTTATTTATGATCGTAATTAGGTTGTCATAGTAAATATCACTATCTTCTGATTCGATTGATTCTGTACCAGTATGTGTTAATAAGTTTGTAAATTTTTCCCAGTTTGCTTTAGCATAATTCCACCTGGGGTTTTTAGTAGTTGAGTCGAGCTGGACGGTCATCTGCAGGGTGATAATTACCGGAAAGTGGTCACTCCCCATGGGGTCAGTTTGATCCACTTTCCAGTCCGTCACCTGGACATAGACCACAATTAATTTTACTATATGTTCTCTACATATTTCTCAGTACTGACCTTTCCACAGTGTGACAATCAATACAAATCATATGTTAATCTAAAATACCTCCAAAGATGACTTCACGGTGAAAATCTTGTCAGGGGTTGATCGGCATTTTTTTGAGCTGCAACACTGTAAACATAGCAGCATGTAAACAGAACACATATTTCACTTCCGGATCATCACCAAGGCCTTATTACTCCATTTGCACTGTCGCCAAATTACACACTGACAACCACTCTCTCTGCTCATATTCTCAAGAATAAACAATTACCTTTAAATCCCTACCAAATATGGATCAATATAACTCTTCTATCACCACCAAAATGAGAGAGGAAAAAAGGTTCTAAAAATAGACTGGAACTACATTCGTGGGTACTGAACTGGAAGTATTAATTGTGGGGTACTGAACTGGAAGTATTAATTGTGGTGCGATTCCACCTGAGCCAGTTGTGTTCTGCAAAAGTGAGGTCAAGGGCGGTCATGGTGCCATCTACCGGGTTTAGTCGGGTTACCTAACAATATAATCGAATATTAAATTTAAGTGCTTCGGACACGAAGGTCATTTAGCAGTATTTTATCTACCACATGGTAGTTATTTAATTATTCCCGTGGGGTAAAGAATAGTGCCACATCCCCACGGGCTTTTATGCGCACATAGTGTGCTATTTAATTGGGTCGTCATGTCGCACCCCTACAGAGGGCTATCGACATGAATGTAAGACTTGGGTGAGTGGGAATAGACCCAACACACACTCAACCCTATCAACCAATCGGAAGCAGTGTACTTGGGGTGCAATGGCACCAAATAATGACGAGAGAAAAATAGTTTTCTCATATCGTCATGTTTTGGAGAGGTACTGGTCGTAGAAAAGGAGGAAAAAATCCCGGAGAGCCAGCCCATGGATGTCATTAGCCTTGAAACGCCCTAGCCATATTTATTTCAAATTCAGTCCAATTATGCTAATGGACAATAAAAATACCAATAATGTGTGTAAGTCACCTGTGCAATTACATCAAATTCTACCAAGTTATATAATTTTCCTATCTCCTATCATACCAATGTTTCTAGTACATAGTGTACGTAATATACGTCCCTAACAAATTGAATTCTAAAATGTCTAGGCGACATATGTAGTTTTGTCGCTGCTAGGTTAGATAGATTGTAAATTCTGAGCGGTGGGTTCAAAACTGATCGAGTCAGATTTCTCAAAAGAGCTTGTTCGAATAGAGTTCTCATACCAAACGAGAGCTCAATAACATAAATGGCGATATGTGTAGCCCTTAGAAGGGCTGTATAGCAGGAAGGCCGAATGTTCCTTGTCTATCCTCCCTTTCCGCAATGTAGGCAGCAATTTTTTCTTCCTCCCTGGTTATTCTTGGGAAGTATACTCCATGGAGGTAGTCTAGGTGCTGCGCTGCGTCAAAGAGGTGATGGATAGGCCGCCCTTCGAAAATGTCGTAGTAGTAGTGCGTCATTATCTTTAGTGCGAAGTTCCGTTGGGCTATTCTGGGTGGTGAAGTTTGCAGTGACCTGAAACCAATGTAAGTTATGGCATTTACAAACGAAACATTCACGTTCACTTTTTACCAACACACTTTATTGCCACTCATACATATAAGAAACGTGGGGCCCCGAGTGGCCGAGTGGTCTAAAGCGCTGTCCGTTACGGCGAGACTACCGTCTCACCTCTGTCTGCGTGGGTTCGAGTCTAAGATTCGGCTAATGTAGTTATGTGAGAAAGCTTGCCAGTAACTTCTCGTGGGTCTATGGTACTTTCCTGGGGCTTTCCCCGGGTTATTCCTCCACCAATAATACTGGCCGCCATGTATAGCCTATCGTGTGCTGAAAAAAATGGCGTTAAACCCTGAAGAAAAAAAAAATATAAGAAATCCACATAGACCATCTTACAAGCTAGGGAAACGAAGTCCTTATAGAAACACTTCTATTTTTGTAACTAAAGAACACACACACACACACACACACACACACACACAATCTTACTAGGGAGGGTAACGAAATGTTTATAGACAAACTTCTATTTTTTTTTAACCTACAGACAAATACAAAGACAAATACATGTTTTGGCAATAGAGTAGTATGTTGTTTTCTAGATTGTTGCAGTAACCCTGAAAAAGACTTTTGTTTGGGGTTGTAGCAATCTCTTATCGTCTATGATTGCGTCTCCGTCAGCTTGCAGGCTTTCGCACACGTTTGGGCCTGCTTCTTCTGAAGGGAAAGAAGAACTCTTTCCTGTATATACGAGTATCCACAAAGCCTCTGTCTGGCTGCTGCCGCCCCGCTGCTGCTGCTGCTCTCTCTCTCTCTCTCTCTCTCTCTCTCTCTCTCTCTCTCTCTCTCTCTCTCTCTCTCTCTCTCTGCATCTGAAGTCTTTACTTCTCGCTCCACTCTTCTTGCTCCTTCTTGATTTCATTTCTGAAGACCTCTTCTATCAGGTCTTGGGCCACTTTTAACAGCCTGACATTCTCTATCTCTTCAGGATTGGGTGTTAGATTTTTCCTCACGTGAGCTTCGTTCAGTCTTGCTAGTCCTGAACACATCTTCATAGGATGATGATGGGCTATACATGTCGTCAGTATTAATGGTAGAGGAAGAACCCGGGAAAAACCCCGGAAAGAACCACCGACCTACGAGAAGCTACTGGCAAGCTTTCTCACATACCCATATTTGCCGAATCTGAGACTCGAACCCATGCAGACACAGTTGAGGAGGCAGTGATCTTTATTGGAGAGCGCTTTAGACCAGTCGGCATTTCAACACTTTTATTCATTCCATCAATACATTTATTTTTGGTTAAGGACGATTGTCGATGAATTATCACACTTCCGCGGTTAATTGGTGGCTACAGTTGGGGTTGTTAAATGTGACGCTGACATCAGATGACTTCTTGTGCAATAAATCACACCCGTCTCAGGGGAATGTGAAATAATCAATTGTCATCTGTAAAAAATATCAAACTTGGGCTGCTAAGCATTCGGCGACACTCCAGAGTTTCCAATAACTGGTCATTGATCTAAAACGGTAAGGAAAAGCGTGATCATTCTAGTATGAATGGCACTGTAGTGGCAGATTTCACAATACTTGATTTCGATTTTAATGAATATAAAATGGTGCACTCCTCATTGTAGCAGTTGTCCAGTTAATACTAAGTGACTTTATTCAACGTATAATGTAAATGAAAGGTGAAAGTTTTAAAAAATGTGTTTAATAAAACATCTGAATTGGTAGTTTTTGCCCATTGAATGCCTTAAATACTTCATCCTTGATAACAAGGTTAATTTCTTAAAACAGAACTTGCAGTTTTGTTTCAAAATTCCATTTTCAAAACTAAACAAGATTTTATCTACGTATAAAGGATTGACTTAAATGATTGATTTTAGATGCCTGCGAGAATATTATTCAATATCTAAAAATAAACTTGCTCGATAATGGTTTAACATATTTCTATTTTTATTTTCTTGGATACTATGAAACGAATAACTTTATGTAATATGTTTGGTACATGCAATAATCGCCTGCAAATTTAGAAACCGTAAATGTTTAAATTTCAACCATGTAGGCAAAAAACCATATCAACTGTATATGAAGCAAACCACCCCCGGAAAAGTAACGGTTCTACTAAGGGTAAATGTAATAAACATCACCTGTAAATGTATGTAAAAAGAAACACGTTTTGTTACCTGTTAACGAGTTTAAAACTTGTATTGCAATAATGTGTACGTTTAGAAGAGTATTAAGAAATAGCTCGTGTACAAATCTCCGTTTCATTTAAACTTTTTGACCCAATGAAAGCTATTTATATAGTGATCAATATAATATACCTACATCTATTGGTACAAGTTTAAATTAGGAGAAACTGTTAAATTCATTACCTCTCTTCTTACTAGTTTGGGAATATTTTCTCATATGGCTGATTACAAGTACTGTGATTGAGAAAGTAGTCCAGATGGGATATCACCACGATAATGATATCATTGTATTGTCATTATGCCAGAATATTTCCATTATCGGATACATTTTAAGATTGAATTATTAAATATGCGAAATTTATGAAAAATATGGTCTTCAAGGGATAAAATAATATGTAGAATTTGTCCCACTGGAATATTTGCCAATGAAAATAATCAGCCTATGGCTATCAATGACTCTAAAACAATATTTAAAATTTTATACAAAATTATAACACGTTAATGTTTCACTGAGTTTGTTGATGGCTACATTTCTTTTTTGATGTTTCTCTCGTAATCAAGCATTGCTGTTGTCCAATTAAAAGTTAATCATATTACTTCTTTGTAACTATGAACCCCCTTCACAGTTTTCAAGTTAATTTCCAAATGAAAAGATAATCTACAAAAATATATACACTGGTCATCAAACCATATGAATAATAGTTTTGATAATACTAGCATAAGAAGCTTGTGTATAACAAACTCTGAATTACTCGCAAAGACATGAAAATACATTAAATACAGCAATCACGCCCGTCAAAAAAATACAAAACGCGTCAGCAATAACAAACTAGCGGTGCAGAAATCGTTGACTATTTGCAAATGGTCCACACATCCTTGCATAAATTTTAATTTCAAACACAATGGTGTAATGGTGTAAACACAAGAGATATGTATATCGTCAAGTTCCTGTTTACGACCCAACGTGAGAGATTGACTTTCAAAACAAGATAAGACCAGGAGTAAACTACTAACAGATACCATATATATATATATATATATATATATATATATATATATATATATATATATATATATATATATATATATATATATATATATATATATATATATATATATATATATATATATATATATATATATATATATATATATATATGGTCTATATTGATTCATATAATATTTCGCCGGTTGTATATGAAGGATTGGTGTATTGGTGTCCAACGTTCCCTCTATGCGAATGGTAGGTGTGCGCGCAGTGTTCGCTGCACTGCGCAAGCATCACGAAGACGAGCAAAATGTAACGTTGGATTGAGCACAAATTGACAATTCAGCTGCGCGGGGATGCCTGAGCAGCTGCGCGCAGCTTAGAGGGAACGTTGTTGGTGTCACGGAAATGTATAAACCCCTTTTATATTTAATAGATGTGACGGGGCGTTTTCGCATTGTTAACGTGATGAGGTCATAGTGGTGAAGTGTCCAAAAGAGACATGCACCACGAGGGAATGTTTTAGAAAGTTGTGGGCCATTTAAAGCAGGTGTCATAAAATGAAATTATTCAGAATGGTTATTAGTAAAAGCAGACAAGAAAAAAATTTCTGATTTATATGGGACCGATAAGAATTCTGACGGATAAAGTAGTAATCCTTATTGGTTAAGCTAAAAGGGGAGTGGGGTGGGGTGGGTATTCTCAAACGGATTTCAAGGTTTAAAATTAATGACGTGAAATTAATCAGTCTAAGCTTTGAGGCGAGCCAGAATTTTCGCTCTGGGAAATATAAGATTTCTTGTTAGATCGTCTTAAAGAACGAGGGTCGAAAGTTGAGGACATAGTAAAAGAGACAGCTTCAGCTTCATAGAGAAGTTCAAGCATCAAATAAAGCACAACAGTTCCTCCCACTTGCATGCAATGTATATTTTTAATGTATAAGTCTGTAATTATTGTTGAATTTATTCGTTATATATTAAAACCACAAGTTTTCCTGGAGTTCAGAAATAAAAAGCGCAAGTTTTATTTTTCATGTTATAAAAATGTCTTATAATATTTCGTTATCTTAATTAGTTAAGGTTTAGAGATTTGATATGCAAGAGAAATCCTTAAGTAAGATTTGATGCATTTTTGGACTCAAATTGTGTGCATATGTGAATTTTCTGTCTTGAATGATTTTCATCATTTATGCTGAAGATTGATTTTTATATGTCTGTAAGACGTTGTCAATTAATCGATAATTAGCAAATTAACCTGGTTAGGACAATGAGTGATGAAATCCATTAATTCGTGTGTAATTAAATTGTAAATTCTCTTCAACCGAGAATCGAATCAACGTGTGACTAGTTCAACTAGGATTATATACCCACAGATGGGTTCAATATATTACCTAAAGAGGACTAATTGTATAATGTGCATATTGAACACGTAATTATTAATTACAAATTACGTACTACATCAAATATTTCACGACCATAATTCTTAAAATGATAAAATATATTGACTTAACAAACTTCATAGTTTTATCTTTTGACTCATCAGTCTGTTTACTTTATAAGTGTCAACTTCTCGAATTATTGGCTGTTTAGCAACATACCATCCCATACATTCTCTCAAAAGAATTCGATCAGTGATTACCAACCAACAGAAATGAAGATAATGTTAAAAGACCACGCGATTTGAGGTTCATGAGATCTAAAGGCACTGAAGGTAATCATTTCGTACAAGAATTATTATACCATGACAGCATTGCGAGAAAATACACTTTCGGTGTAAGAAAGATACTCTTCTAAAAATGAATGATCCTTAGTTTCATGATTTCTGTAATTAAATGTTTGTATTGTAGCATAGAAATAATATCGAAATATCAACAATTGTTACAATAATATATATAAAATGTTTGGAGATATGTTCAAATACAATACCTTGATTTCCTTTTTAACTTAAACCTATTTCGCAAAAAGAGACAGAATGAAGACAGGTTTTGTTGAAGAAAAAAAAACAATGAAAGAAATAAACACTGAAAATAAAAAATTCAGAATAATATTTTGTTGGCATACCAATAGCGATTTGACTCACATTGACGTACGAATTTCACTCTTGCTCACCAATTCACTTGTGAAACATCATCTTATTTCTAATGGCGCAAGCAGAATAGGTATCATCTATCAATTGAAAGTTTATATAATTTACTTGATACAAACTGGAATACCATTATTACATTTTAAAAAATGTTGCATCAATTACTTACATGGACAGTAAAGAAATATTTTAAAAGAAAGAGCTGATGAAAATAAATCAATAATTAATCCAACGGAGAAAAGATATATGTAGGTGAGAAAACACCAGTCATACTAGTCGCTATGTATAGCCCTTCCTGCGCTGAGATATGGCGTTGAAATCCAAACAACAGCAACAACAAACAATGACCGTTTTTCATAATAAATTATCAAACATCTGATTAAAAAATCATCGTCACTCATTAAGGTACAATTTCAAAGCAAACAATTACACTAGTTTCTATTTCATTCTACTGATACATAAACACAAGCAGCAAGTAGATTTTTGCCACATAATACAATATTACCAAGAATATTGCATATAACGAACTACATACATGCATAGTGCAATGTCTGCCGTGTGAAAGTCTCAGATACACGTATAGCGCAATGTCTGCCATGTGATAGTCTCAAAGACACGCATAGTGCAATCTCTGCCGTGTGATAGTCTCAAAGACACGTATCAGGCAATGTCTGCCGTGTGATAGTCTCACAGACACGTATAGGGCAATGTCTGCCGTGTGATAAGTCTTGCAGACGCGTATATCGCTAATAATATGATAATATCTACAATTTTGATAATTCATCCCCAAAGGTATTAATTACTTTTTTTTTCTGCATTCTATAAAACAAGATGAAAGACGAGATAATTACAAACCTTCGTTCATGATGTGGCACAACATAGACATATAACACGTTTATATTGCATCGATGAAACTAATGGGATTTATTTTCATCTTCAGGTTTTCAATGTTGCATCGTGCCTGGAAAAGTGGAAAAAAAAGTCTTGTACCAGAGTGGAAGAAAATGTCTTGTACAATGAGACACCAAGTTATCGGATCCAGACTGATCTGATAGTGGGAATTCAACACCGTAACAAATGAACCACTTTGGCTCTCTTGTACCAATCAGATGTTGCTTAAGGAGTGAGAGTTAACGCATGTCACGAGGAAAGGTCATCGCCAAGATTAGATAAGACTCTTTATTTACGGTACAATAATAGGGACAAAGATATATAAAGAGATATAACTTCAAACTTACAATCAAAACAGCGAAGGGAGATGCATCATTTACTACATCTAGCAGCTCTTCTGTGTGCAGTTCTTCTTCAGGGAGCAATATGTGACATGCTTGACGATCCCTGTCAAATTATGCCACAAGGGTTGGTATTCGTTACAGTAATAAGTCGACATAAGTTGTCATCTAAAACGTGATATTTTCATTATTGCTAACGGTATGATTCAGGCAACACACTAGTTACTAATTATAGAAACTTAAAAAGAAACTACTGACTCTTAGAATTGTTGGTTGTGTAAATTATTTATTAGATGCATGTGCATTGAATTTTACGATGTCTCCCCTATGTTCATTTTCTAATGGTGACCAGAATGCGACCAAATAAATCAAATTAATATAAACATCTTTCACGCTATTGTTTCTTCATCACATAACTGCCTTACTGACTATTACACGCAATATGTAAGCAATATGGAGGATAATTTTGGATATTTGTCGAGGTTAGCTTTGCGTGTGGAGCTAATATTGTGAATTCATAAAATAGATCTGCTTTGCCGTGTCAACAGTCTTAAGAAACTGAGGTGATCTGGGATACCTTGCTCAAGGATTGTCGGAACAACCAGTTGGCTTTGAGATCGAAGCTACCGCAGACGTGCATTTTAGTCGGATATTTTAGAGAGTTTTATTTATAAAATGTGATTTTCAATACTTTTGTAACGGCGACTATGATACGAGGTACACAACTATTTAAATGGAGTAACAGTTAACAGTTGCAGTATCCAGTCAGACACCCTACCAACTAAATTTTCCGGCTCCTCTAAGGTTTCTTTCTTTTCCGACTCCTAAAAGAAAATTACCAAACATGTACCATAACTCCATCAGCCAAAAAAGCACACATTTCGTTTATTATTATTATTATTATTATTATTATTATTATTATTATTATTATTTTTATTATTATTATTATTATTATTATTATTATTATTATTATTATTATTATTATTATTATTATTATTATTATCTGCAATTCAGCCACATGTTTTACAATTTGTCCGATATGGCGTGAAATGAGTTTTCAAATGACACAGTTTTGCCTTTGTAAAAAGGAATTGTATGTAGATCGGCGTCCATGCAGTTGCTTTAGTACGTAATATTTCAATCAAAACAAAGAAGGCGCTGGTCAGGTTATCTGATGTTGAACTTGATATATAAGATTTCAATGAAACAGAGATAGCAGGTCTTGGTCTATGCTGAATTTTAGATACTTGAAATATCAACAAAGGAAATGGTTTGCAGCTCAGGGTCTATTTGGATGTTAAGATGCTAACTATTTCAAGCAAACGTTTGGACATAAACATACACTGATGATTAACTACGATGGTTAGATACTTAAAATTTCAACCAACCAAACATTAGCAGATCAGGGTATAGGCTGATAGTTCGATGCATATAATATTAAGAAATACAAAAACCTATGATTTCATGGTCTGTGCTATTGGCTAGATGACTTCATTTTGAAGCATGAATAGGGTGACCAGATCAGGGTATGTGATATTGGCTAGATACTTAATATTTGAAACAAATGGGGTGGGAACAGTATTGGGTCGATGCTTTTGGCTAGATATGGTTGGCATATGGTCGAGCCTATAGAAAACATAATTATGATTTCAAAGGAACAGGGGACAATATTGAGGTCTACTCTTGGCTAGAAAGTTAGAATTCAACCAAATATAGCCTGGTATGTCAAGGTCTACGATGTTCGCCGTCTGTATGGATGATCATATGATTATTTTCTTCAGTAGACAAATGCCAAAAATTTAGTCATGACTGATGACATGTCGATTCTTTTCGGATAAGCTCACATGACTAACAAGACAAAAGACGTACAGGCAGACTCCACGTGTTATAATATCGGGCGTACATTATTTATCGATAAGCAAAGAGATTTTTTTCAGTGGGACATTTTTTAAAATAATTGTCTTGATAGATTACATATCGAATTTTTTATTTTCTCAGGCCACCTGACGCGCACACGACAATAGATGTGCAGGCAGATCCCATGTGTCATAATGGAACATTTTGGTGGAACTATCCACGGGGTTTTATCCGACTCCATTTCCAACACAAGACATCACCCTACTTCCTGGTGTGTTTAAAGGATTATCTCGGTGGGAGTATTTTTAAGCTGTACGACGTGACCTCCGACATGAAACATGCCATGCCATCTGTTACACGTGCGTATCTAGAAACATAATTTCAACTACTAATCGATACACGGCTGCATATTTGTTTTGCTACCTTTACATATTTGTTGCTTAAATGTGTTACAGTGTCAACAGCTACATGCTAATTCAGTTATGACTGTACCAAAGTGTTGGTTAATCTGCACGTAGTTTCCATCGTTAAGCTAGAGTGAGTTCTTTGCAAAAGAAGATAATTTTAATTTTTTAAAATCAGTGTAGTAGTGTCTGATCCCCAGCATAACGGTTAATTTGATGGGTACTAAATTGGTACATGTTTGGGCATTTGTAGATAACACTGTGAATATCTAAGTATGCGCTGTGTTCTGAAAGTATGGCCCGAATTCATCTCAGTGATGAACAAGTCTGATAAATAACATACGGATTCAAATAAAATCTAGTTCAATGTCATCACTTGTCTGTTTAGCAAAAAGTAGGCATTATTTAATTGAAACATTATATGCGTTATGTGTTATTTAGTGTTTATGACTTGATATTACTAATCGTCCTTTACCTGGTATCGTATTCTTCGCATTTTTTGGGGCACTCTAGCTCAAAACTCATATTTAAAATATTTTATACCAAGCTAACATTGAATTATTATGTTGTTGGAGGAATCTCATATTCGCTCTATAAGGTTACGATATGTTAACTCTATCTACACCTTGGCGGATCCAGCATATAGTTTAGTGCTTATGTATGAGTCAATCCAAGTTGTGTGCTCCATTCGTCTTGATCATGTAGGAACAGTCTTGAAAGTTAAACAATTTAATTTGATTGGATGCGGTGGCTTGCATTGAATGAAATCGGCAGTCCTGAAGTACATAAAATATCTGCCCGATCCGCAAAAGGTGTAGATACGGTTAACATATCAGAACCGTGGCTAGCTAAGGTTGGAGGAACCAAAGTTAGGAATATACTGAAAATGCACTAATTATACCTTCAGAAACAACTTTTTAAAAAATGTTGGGTCAGATCATGACAGATTAGCAATTGTTGGACCATTAGATAGATAATGCTATTGACCTATTTCCCGTGGCCTTCGCTCTCAGTATCACTTTGTATGAGGCTTTGAATATCTTTTCGTTTCAACTCGATATGGAAAAAAGGAATCTTATTAAACAGTGCGAAAAAATAAATAATAAGGTTTATTCTTTTTTTTAATTATAAAATCGTTTTCAGCTGACAGTTCCAAGGAAGTATGTACGAGTGCCCACCACTTTGGGATCATCATCTTGTTTGAGGCACCGGGAAGTATGCGCTACATGGGGGAGGTAGCCTACCGTATCCAACCTATATATCCTATATAAATATTCTGTGAAATATGTGCACATATCTGAGGAATTAAACGTTGCAAAATATCATGATTATACGGCTATTTCTTATCATAATGAAACCTTCATAAACTCGCTTGAAACATTTCATAAAGTGACACATTACGTTTAATGTGAAACCATCAGACTCAATCCACGCATCGATAATGGTTTGTTTTATGCTGATACTACTGTTACTAGAATCTATTCGCCTGTGGGCATATGTACCAATGAAGACACAGACCAGGAAGCTCTATAAAAAAAAAGTGGTATTTGAAAAGTTCTGAATATTTTGTTTGTTTTTTCTTTGAAAATGTCAATACATTTATTGGCAATCAATAGACAAAACAACGTTGTATAAAATGGTCAGCACCGCATCACGCCCGTAACATACTGATATATGCATGTCACTTTATTTGCGTACCATAGGTAATGACAGCAATCTGAAAATATCCGAGAAGGAGAATATTTTTGCCACTATCAAAAAGCCTACTGTAAATTCCGGACTTTCTTAGGCTAACCTCTAACTAATATTTAGATCGACTTGAAGTTTACGGGTTTAGTCTCTATCATATATCCGATAATTGTGAGGTGGTTTTGTCGTTTCAAAGAAGGTTGCTAATTCATCGAAGATGACTCAACTTCTGGAAGATCGTAGTCTGCGATTGGCGAGTTGCTGCTGTGAAGAGAGCAACTAATGAGGATGCTCGATGCACAGTCGAAGATATTTGTATTACCATGGCATTCATTAGTCAGATGTTCTTAAAAACCCGAACTCGCAGAAGGAGAAACCCATACAATTTCATCGACCCAGACCCTAATAATGGATTTGATTGGAGGTGAAGCAAACACAAATGCGTTTTGTATAGAGATGAAATTGAACAAAACTGAAGCGCATGAGACCTAAAAGAGTATTGGACAAAATAATACGCCCAGAAAATGTATGCCATGAAACGACCTAGTCAGTTCATTAATGAAAAATATGACATTCAAACGTATTTTGAACATGGAAAAGAGATATTGCTGCCTTCCAGACTTATCTTTATCATTGAAGTTACATTCTAAAATGATGATCGATTGGTGGATAAGAAATAAACTACGAGATACAAGTATTAAAGTGGCAATGTCATAAACACACCTATTCCTTTAATTTAAAATCATGCAACAACATTAATTTAAGGGTAGACGAAAGTGAGTGGGGTGAATGTGTTATGGAAATCTTATTAGTGTTACACTCTATAGTCTTAAAATAAGTAACAGACATGTACGTAACCCGACAAGCATAGCATAATTCAACAAATAACGCATTTCCCAAGAATGCAAAGTGAGAATTTAAAAAGAACTTACATTAGTGTGAATTAAATCCAAAACAGCTCTCAAGTTCTATCACAAAATAAAAAACTATAGAATATTCAGAATAATTCCGGTAGAGTTCCGAATGAATTCCAATCGTAATGAAAATGGTAAGTGAGAGAGTAAGTAAAGTCTTTAATATACTTCTTGACATAACGAATTCCAATAATGTATTATATTGTTGCCTATAGAAAAATGATAGTATTCTGATAATATTCATTTTGTTTGTAGCGAACACCCCCGCCAATTTGAAAAATAGAAGGCATCAAGGATATAAAAAAAATGCAAAAAATTATTAATTTCATTCATTGATTTACAAGTTCAAACCTGATTGTCGCCAGGATTGATAAACACTGTCAACTTATTGGAGTTTCGAAATAAAGGAGTTTCTTTAGCAAAAAAAGCCATGTTTGATTGGGCTAGACTCTGTGTGTGTGTGTGTGTGTGTGTGTGTGTGTGTGTGTGTGTGATTATGATTTTTAACATAGCTCTAACAAATTTCAGTCATATCGCTACGATGTCTGCAATGTGGCAGTTTATAGTGATGTCATCATGCCGCAGACATGTAGCATGATGTCCCAACTAGACACATCCTGACACCAGGCCGACCAGTCCTAACACTAACATCTTAATGCTGAGCGCCTAGCAAGGCAGCTGTTAATACCATTTTTTTAATTCTTTGGAATGACTCGGCCAGTGATCGAACCAACAACCTCCCGCTTCCGAGGCGGACGCTCTAACCACAAGGCCACCGGAGAGTACTGGAGAGTATGCTAATACTATAGAACTAATAAAGTTTCTAACAGTCAAATATATTTAGCTGCTAGAATTTTCCCTCAAGTCTCAATAAATCCAGCTTTTATTAGGTGACAATCATTTTGCAAATGGAAAGCCTTTTTTTGTACCATAAATTCTGACATTAAAATGAAGATTAGATGCTACCATATTCCTCCTTCCCTCGAGATATATGTTATTATGTTTAAATGAACCCATTCATACTGATTCACTTCAGCCGTCAGGTTGTCAAACAACTTGACTAATCTGAGTTTCTATCGCTTAGGCATCATAGATTCATTCCACAGGCACCTCATTCAGGGGTAAACTAATGTGTACACACACCAATAAATACAAGGTAACCAACTCTCTCCGGTCACAATCTGGCCCCTCGATGACTCCGATCTAATTTTCCAATACTGTCTGCACATTCGGTCACTCATAACGTACACCACTGTAAAGTAGACACTCCATACCTGTCATCCATTACCATTTAAGCAGCCATAAATTTCTGTAGGCCAATAATGCGAAAAGTTTATCTGTTGTTTCGTGTCTTCCAAGCCAAATATTAACTTCCGGTCTACTTTGGAGTGAATGCAATTTTATTGTGATTGCTTCAGTGATTGGTTCTTTCACTGAATGAGATTTTTCAAACATCGCTTTCAATAGCTACATCTCGGCTTAACCAGGCAAATCTAAATACCAACGGTATTTTCTGTCAAATCGTTTCGCTGTTCCGATCGTTACATGTGTTGAAGACTATGACATTTGCCTTAAAAATATTTAACATCATTTTTTGACATGTTCATTACATCGAACTTTTCCCTAGCGGTTTCTGAATAGCTGTTAATGTGATCTCTGGTTGTGCGTGACGAAAGATATTTTTATTACAAATTGTAGACTTTATTGATAGTTAAGTAATTACCTGAGTTTCAACTGACATGTTATCTACAAAATGTTAAATAAAGATTGCTTTGTAAACAACTTTCTTTATGTTAAATAGTATCAATATTATATACGATTTACACTGTCAAGAATACTAAAGGAGCAGCTTGGCTAATTCTTGTGTAATTATATGTCAATAGTTTACATATCCATAAACAAAAAATATTATTTAAAAAGTAAATATGTTATGACCTGTAGAGCTAACGGCACTTAACGAGCCATGTGAAGTAGGTGATTGGATTTGGTTATGTAACAATTTACTCTTTGCAAATGAAAGCTATTTTATTTTGGTAAACTTCACTTGTTTAATGTGTGTTTTGAATGTAAATTGAATAAAGAACACTTATTTGCTGTTGAAAAGGCTGCGGTGGGCCACAATATCATTTTGTTAGTGGGGCAGGCAAAAGTTGAGTGGTTAACGAAATACAAAAGAAATTGTCAGCAGCAGGTAAAACTGTCATGGTAACTGGCACAACAGGCATTGCAGCACTGAATGTGAAAGGATGCACAGTGCATTACTGGTCTGGGATTGGTGATTGGTAGATATGACAGTGATGAAATATGTATAAAACTTCTTACTGATGAACATTTCGATTAATATAAACAAAATAGGTTGAAAACAAACTGTTTGATAATTTGGCAATCAAGTGCACCTGGTAACATTGGATGGTTGCAAGTTTAATATTGTTGGTAGGGTTTGCATTAAACAGATTTGGAACGTCCATATAAGCATATGGATGCAGGGAAGTTTGAATAACTGCATTGCTCAATATTATATTAGGCATTTTATGTTAGGAGCCAACCATAAAATTTTCGGGGATTGGGGGTGAGTTACTGTGAAATGGCAAATTACAGTCGATCTATTAATTAAACATTTGTTGTGGCCAGCTAGCCATTAGTTAGATTTATGATGAAACGATATGTCAAAGGGGGGGGGGGGGGCTGTAGACTCGAGGGCGACCGTTGTACTAATTAAACCGTGTTTATTCAGCAGCCGACTGACTGCTGGCGACCTTTTAAAGTTTGATTTTTCACGAAAAGTGTCAGAATTGAGAAAATGCAGACATGCTGTTATTTAAAACCAAGCATATCATATTGACCCTGACGTAAGCGACTTTTAGAGAAAGCGGGAGAAAATACATTTGATTCTGATTGCTCACCGGGGTGTGCTTTCACACGAAAATTTGTATTACATAATATCGCACTAGCTAAATTAGAGTTAGTCTTGAAAATTGCTCTGTAAGAGAGACAAAGGGAGAATTATTTAATAAAGGCTCCGGATGTTTTTTTAGAGAAGTACATCCGTTAAATCAAAGTCCATGTAAAAGCTCCAAACTAAGATAGGGACACACCAAAAACACAAAGATACTGTCACAATTCCAAGTATATTGTGATATATTGTGATACAATTTATTTGATGTTTGCTTAGTTTACAGGTCTGCATGATTTCGTTTGATACATTTGTATAATTGATTTAATTTGATACATTTATATAATAATGTGTTTTGCATTATGAATCGTAAGTACGTGCATGATTTCATCTGATACATTCGAATTAGAATTCTTATCTTAACTCTTAGTTAAGATTGGCGTAGTGTTAATTTATGTCATAAAACACTATGCTAAGATATGAATAGGAAATGTTACGTTAATTCTTGAACTTTTCATCTTATCTGAATAATGATTATGTTCTAAGAATTTAATGTATTACATTAGTTAATGATTTACAAGAATACATGTGAATTCACCGAATTTTGATTCATAGATAATTTAGCGACAGTTTCTACGATTTATGTGCTGTGGAAATTAAGGCAGAGCCATAATAATAATAATAATAATAATAATAATAATAATAATAATAATAATAATGAGGACTTTGTATAGCGCCTAATCTTTCGAAGCTCTAAGCGCTTTACACCATCAATAATGATATGAATACACACAGAACAACAAATGACAAAAACAATGAAATTGGAAAACATAAAAACATGCTGAAAACATATAAGATACAAAACATGATTAGGTCGCTAAGTTTGTCTCTGCAGTCGAAACAGGTGAGTCTTAAGAGCACTCTTAAAAGGGACCACTGTGTCTTTGTGTCTAATTTCAATAGGCAATTCATTCCACGTCGCCGAACCCTGGTGTGCAAACGAACGTTGTCCATATGACTTTGTTTTCACCTTGGGAACGATGAGTATACGATTATCAGAAGAAGAGCGTAAGTATCTATCTGGTGTATACATATGGGTGAGGCTGGATAGGTATATTGGACTGGAGTCTGTCATTGTAATATAGCACACAGAACAAATTTTGTGTTTGATTCTGTATCGAATCGATAGCCAGTGTAGGGTACAGAGCAGTGGTGAGGTGTGCTCTGATCGAGGTACTTTAAAGATGATCCGTGCAGCTGTGTTTTGAACTTTTTGAAGTTTCTGGAGTAAATATTGTGACGAACTAGACATAATTGAGTTACAATAGTCCAGTCTTGAAAGTACTAATGAACACACAAGTGTTTTAGTGGCATCAACTGAAAGATATTTACGAATGGAACTGATGCATCTCTGAGGTAAAGGATGTGAATGAGAAAGTCTTTGTGTTGTGATCAGAATAGCCTCAGTTTTCTCATCATTCATCTGCAGCTTGTTACATGTCATCCATGATTTCACATCAGAAATGCACTTCTCTACTCCATGGATGGTAGCATCAACTTCAGTTGGGTGGCTAGACTTGTACATTTGGGTGTCATCAGCATACAATTGGTGCGACACTGTGTGATGATCTATGACACTTGAGAGCGGCTGAGTGTACAGAAGAAGATAACAGGCCCAAGAACAGATCCCTGTGGAACACCACAACATACGTCAACTGGGCTGGAGTTTATTCCATTTGCAGATATAATTTGTGTCCTGTTCACTAAGTAGGACTTGAACCACTGTAAGGATATATTCTGAATGTCAATTGTGTCAAATGCTGCAGATAAATCCAGGAGAGTGAGGACTGTAATCTTTACACTATACAAAGCTTAGAGAATGTCACTAAATACTTTCAGAAGAGTAGTTTCCGTACTGTGGCAAGGGCGATATGCAGACTGTACATTGCTAAAAAGACTGTTTGAATTCAAATGAGATACAAGTTGAGTTAGAACAACCTTTTCTAAGAATTTTGATATGAAAGGGAGATTAGAAACTGAGTGGTAGTTCTTTAAATCATTATGGTCCAGTGTTGGTTTCTTCAGAAGTGGCTGTACAATGGCAGTTTTGAAAAATGATGGGAATTCCCCCGATGAGAGAGAGATATTAATAACATCAGTTAGTGAAGGCAATATTGGGTCTAAGCACTCAAGCAGCAGTGATGTCGTAATTGGATCAAGTTCACAAGACTTTGGTGCACTTTTCATCACGATTGTCTGTACTAAATCAATAGAAACAGGTTAAAATGCTCCTAACGGTTGTCGCTGAAATTCTGCATCATACCTGTATGGTGACAAATCAGTTGAAATTGTGCTGTCAAGCGAATCTCTAATGGTTTGAACTTTGTCATCGAAGAAATTTGCAAATTGGTCTGGTAGGTCTAGTGGAGAGAAGGTTGTTGGAAGTGGTGTACATTTGTTCCTTGACATTAGTTTGTTAGTTATCTCGAAGAGCTCTTTGCAGCTGGAACTCTCCGTGATCTTAGTACTGTAGTGGGATGATTTGGCTAAATGGACTATGTTTGTGACGTTCTTCTTAGCGGCTTCGTAGATTTGTTTATGAATAATGAGTCTGGTGGAAAGCCAAAGCATCTCTGCTTTACGGCGATGTCTTTTAGCAGTGCGAAGCTGGTCCCTAACACTGCTGTACCATGGAGAACACTTTTTTATTGATACTCTGCATTTGGTGGCTTTGGCATGTTTTTCAAGCAATGAACGCAGGCAGTTATCAAGTTGTTCCGCTGTTGGATGTAAGAAAGTTGTTAGGTTTTCTTGGATGTCATGCATGAATTTGGTTCTATTTATCATACGGAGGTTTCTCTTAGTAGCAAATAGAGGTGGAGGGTTAGGGACTGATACGTTGAGATGGCATACAATGCAGAGGTGATCCGATGCAAGTTTGTGGGATACAAGGGTGGATTGCAGAATATTATCATCAGGTCTATAAAGAAACCAGTCTAAAATGTGACCCAGTTGATGGGTGAGTTGGTTAACTGACTGTTGAAGATTGAAAACATGAATGGAATCTAGGAGTTTTGACGTGTGTGGTTTACCAGGACAGTCAAAGTGAAAGTTGAAATCTCCAATAATAATTAAGTTGCCCCCTATCTAATTTCCATACTCTAGAAGATTTGGAAACTGCTCCAAAAATAGAGATTCATTCAGCTTGTTTTTTTTCCACTAGGAGGAAGACGGTAGTGACAGAAAAAAATGGATTGACCTTTGTTCCAGTGTGAGCGTTGTTTGGACTAGTTCAAACGATGTGTGGCAGAAATTGAAGGTTGTATTGTATTTAAGGCATTTGATCATGGAATTCTTTGCAATTACAGCAATTCCACCTCCGCGAGAGTTGCGGTGGAAGGACTTGATGGAGTAATCGCTGGGTGTTAAATCCGCACACTTAGGTTCATCACCTGCCGAATGTAACCAAGTTTCTTTCAGGAAGAAGATGTCGGTATTCTGGTCGTTGATAAAATTAACAATTTCTGTGCGCTTTTCCGGTGATCCTACTGATTGAGCGTTGAATAGTGCAATACGTAGTGGTATCCCTAGGACAGTTGACACAACGGTTGACGATTTAAGAGGAATTTGAACCAGGTTATTAAAATTAACCGCAGAATTTTTAAGTTGTTTATCCGTTACTGGCGAAAGGGAGATAACTGGAATTCTTCCTGTTCTAACAGGAAGTCTTAACAGTGGGACAAAACAGCTGAGAAAAAATCTAGTTGTTCTCGTTTTCAAAACAAGGAGATGAATTAACACATACGAACAGAACAGCCAATGCATGATGAAACGCAATAATGTAGACGATGATAGAGAACAAGCACAAATATCATAAATATAGCACAAAATCTAAAGAGCCTTTATCGAGCAGTTAAGCGATGGCGGCCATCTTTCCGGAAGTCAATCCAACGTCTCGCTGTGTAGTGCGTTAATGTATTAGGTCAAGGCAAAACGAATTAACAATTTGTTAAACTACCGTCATTTGAGGACATGTGTAGTTAATTACTAGCCGTAAAGTTGTTATCACTGTTAGAAATATCTGATTGTTCGAACCAGGAATGATGGAAAGTCTCAACAGTAACCATTGTAACGAGAGACTTAGGTTGTTTTAATTTTCTTTTGAAAGGAAGAAAATACCTTTTTTGGAAGATCGTGATGTTACGGGAATAACGACGTAAACTTTGGAAAAAGAATTGAGAGATGGAAATTGCAGTGAATGCATGATACAGTGGACAAGTCCGGAATCAAGCGGAAACATCCACGAGTGCAGATTATCTAGAGATTGGACGAGACAGGGTCTTCTAGAACAACATTGAATCGAACAGTTTGAAGATGGAGAATAGCAGGTTATGAAAATCGAACAAGTCATTGACTTCGATTGTACCACTCGATCTATTATGATGATTTAAAACTATCAGTAATAGAATGGATAATTTATTTAAATCTATTGCAAATCTTATTGTAATTCGGTGAAAGTTGTATTTCTAAACCGCGTGTATTCCTAATGAAAGGAAGTTTCATAATTGTGTACGTAATTGATTAAATTGTTTGTTTATCTTTATAGGGGCTCGGAGTTGTTTGTTCAATATACCTGCTCAGTTTTCCCTATGTATTCTCATACTCGACCCGGGCAACTATATCGAGGACGGTCATCTTTTAGATAACGAGTATCAAAAGGGAGTGGGTTATAGTTATTATTGTTATATGTTGTACAATATCCTTGACAAAGTGGGACTTAACACTTACCCTTTGACATGTGGGGCTTGTGCAATACTATGCGAATAACGCTTATAAACCGAGAGTAACCTGACAGTTACTGGTATTAATTTGGAGCCAGGGTGATTTGTTCTCGTTTCCATCAATATTTTTTCTCTCAAAAAGTAGTTCATGTAGTCTCTTTACGTCCAAAAAAAAAAAAGAACTACATATATTTCTCAGTATTGACCCTTCCACTGTGTGACAATCAATACAAATCATAAGTTAATTTAAAATTCCTCTCTCCAAAGATGACTTCACGTGATGTTCTTGTCAAAGGTTCACCGGCATTTTTTTTTGAGAGGCTGCACTGGAAACAGAACAGGATGTAAACATACAGATTTCATGATTCGCATCATCACCAAGGCCTTATTACTCACTGTGCACTGTCGCCGAAATACACACAGACAACCACTCTCTGTGCTCATATTCTCAAGAATAAATAACAACCTTTGATTTAAATGCATAAAAATAACTCTTCTATCACCACCAAAATGAGAGGAAAAAATAATCTAAAAGAAAAGACTAGAAATACATTTTAAGACCAATTTTAGTAAAACTTATATTTGCACGCCACACCAGATTGAACTTAACACATGAAGTCTTTTTGAATTTCTTTGCAAACAAGACATGTGATACCTGTCAAAAAGTGTGTAGTACTGGTGTTCCACAGGGTGCACGTTTTAACTTAAGTGCTTATGAGAAACCAAACTAAACTTGCTATATATCTTTCTTATTATATAAGTCTTTCAATGCAGTAAAAACCTATGTGTAATACAAGGCAATGCCTGTCGGAAAATTTGTTTGAAATTTAAAAGTAATAATCAATTAAATTGTATTGGAAATTTTATTTTATACAAATAAATTTATAAACTAAATTTTATTTTAAAAAATACATTTTCATAAGTTTTAAAATTCGGTTTGTCAAATGTTATTCAGCAAGGTTGAGCAATGAATGGTATTTAAAACAAATGGTAGTTTTGGTCTGTGTAACTGATAACATTTTCCCCTGGGGTAGTGAAGCAACATAGCTCATAGTGATTTTGGCAGCAAACCGCAATATGCCTGTCCTGGTCCATATAGGTATTCACACGAAGACACAATGACAATGGCTATGTTCCACATTTATTGTGTCAGGTACTTACGCAGTGTTTTATATAACACTGAGATTCAAACTTCTGATTGATTGGACCACTACCATGTTTTATAGCAAAAATGCAATCCATTTCAATGTCGATAACTACAAAAGGCTACAATGGGATAGAAAAATATAGTTTTTAGGCCGGCCTAACCTTACTGAACATTGGGGCTAATATCTCTCATAAAGACTGAAGCTATGTCTTTGAGGTGCTATATATCTGTTTGGTGATATGAATTAATCTTGGTCACTTATGACAGTACACTGTACATGTCCTTATGAAATCACGCTATCACTAACGGACTACTGGTGAGTTTACAAGCTGATCCAACTCTAACTCTTTGTTCCAGATACAAGGCTAGACTTGAAAAGGTATAACATGTTTCACCATATTCTAAAAAACAGTAAGATGTAGGTAAATGAAGTTAAAATGTGTTAGACATCGTGATTTCAAAATAAGAATCAGGTTGCATGCATAGGAAAAAAATTATTAAACTTGACAGAGTGACACTCAGAAATGTGACGAAATAGCCATGTATTATAGTATTAAATTCATCCTAAAAGTATATGAGGTTTCTGGAGGCATATTTAACCATTTACAGGTTTAAAAAAAAAATAATCAAGTAGACTATGTATCATAAAGTTCAAGGCAATGTTGGGACTTTGAGGTTTGATCATTAGTGCAAACATTCGTACATAACAGTATACAGGAAATTAAAGCGACAATGTAGTAAATTAAAATATAATGTAAACAAGAATGGAAATTTGCATTTTTGAGACATATACAATGTAATTGTTAGGATCAAATGTGCAAACATAATTCAAATGATCTGTCTGAAGATTTATAGTGCAGTTTTAAAGGTGTTTGTTACCAATTATTAAGATCAATGATTCATTAGAATCAGATATCAGCTGATGCAACAGTACCACACTCTGTCCAAGTACTAAATTGAAATATGTTACCATACATAGGCATATTCATGATGAAAATAACATTTTGGTAGACTTACAGTGCACAAAGCCGGAAACAAGCCTTAAATATTCACTATAGGTACAATGTCAGCCTATATGATTACTGAATGTGATTCCAAACATTCTAAAACATATGGATATTTGTTCATGCGGGATATATAAAAATGTTAAGATCAGTTTTACAAAGTTAAACTCAAATTATCTGTCTGAATATTACTTATGCGATCTTTAGAGTCTCAGTTAGCAAATATTATTACTAATTAATAATGCATAAATCAAGATGGATCATTCATATATATAGATAGATAGATAGATAGATAGATAGATAGATAGATAGATAGATAGATAGATAGATAGATAGATAGATAGATAGATAGATAGTGTGTGTGTGTGTGTGTGTGTGTGTGTGTGTGTGTGTGTGTGTGTGATAATTGATATTCTTATTGGATAATAATATAAATGTGCTGCTGATTTTAAAGATATTTTACAATAAAATAATTTAAATGTTCGGACATTTTTTCTAGTGACTTAGGTTTATTTATTTGATGCACACTATGTGACTAAATAAGAGAATTCAAGCACAGAGTTCTCGTTCTTCACTTTGATGAAGCCTTGTGAGAGCCAGGATAGGAAATTTTGTTCATTACAATTTTAGAGTGGAAAACCATTTGATCTAAATACACACTGCTCCCCTGAAGTGAAGTGAAATTAGAAATCGTGTTCGCGAATTTACAATCCTTATCTGGCGACAATGAATTGAAAGAGAAGAATAGACATTATTGTAGTGTGTTCCAATTATTGTAGAAAATCTGTTGATGAAAAGAGTGTAATTCTCCATATGATTCCTACAGACGAAAGGTTGATAGAAGAATGGATAAACCGTATTAAAAGTGTGATTACACACTGTATTATTATCATTATAAAAAAATCAATTCATCACACATACGTTCTCATATTTCAACATTACTTAAGCATAAGTGATTGAAGTTAGGCTTCATATTGTTAAGGTGTTTAATTTATATTCCATTTTCCCAATACTGATAAGGGAATATACTGATTTTTTCTTCTTTCGCACATGCCTTTTCCACATTTACTCAGCTCATGTCAGAACACTTAGGGATTCCTGCGTGTTCTATTGCTTGGGAAATCGGAAAATATATGTAAGCAGCAGTGCAGTTTACATGTTTGAAAACAATAATTTACATTTACAAACCTACCACAACTTAAATATATGATGATTAGAGTAAATTAAGAACGGTTGCACTTCCTTTCTATTACATGAATTTAAAGTGAGTGCCATTCTACTAACAAACAATAACTGTTGAGACTCAAGAAATAACCGGGATGGACGTCCAAGCTAACTCTTTACAGCCAATTATAGATGGAGTTGAGATAGGAAACATTAGTAAAGTGTGTATAAAAGACAAAATAAATGCCATTTAATGGCTGTTTTACCCTGATCAGAAGAGCTGACAAATATGGAAGAAATCTAATACTACAATCACTTGAATGGGATTCTGTATTATTATCACATTAAAATAACTTTTGCTTTTAGACTGCACGTTAATATGTTTATTTCCTAACACATCGCAATCATATGTATGTTTCAACTGAAAAATATATAAATTCTATATATTGTTAGTCACGTTGTTCTATGTTTAAAAGATTATTCATAAACTATAATAATACAAATTCTTCAAAATAAATTATATTGTATATACAATATATCTGTCAAGCTTATATTCGACTTGAGTGTATAAGTAGAAGTGCAAATTCCTTTCAAAGACTATTACGCCGGAAAAATCAGGTGGAATTGATGACCTTTCCAGTAATTGGTTTTTAAAGAAGACTGGAAATATTACGTTGCCTATCTTATTCTCTATCTAAATTAAACTTGTTGATCGTGGTTACTTTATGAAGTGTTGGACTATCGACTTCTATCGCACCCATTCCCAAAACGGGAATATAAATATACATGAAAAGTATACAGGGATTGGCCTTTTTCCAGTCCTTAGACAACTATTTACCTCGATTTTGAATAAAAGCCTAGCCAACTCGATAAAAGAAAATAATATCTTCGGTGAAGATCAAGCTGGTTTTAGAAGTGTACATTTCGCTGTAGATAGTATTTTTATCCTAAGAACAATGATGTGTAAATATTTTAGGAAACAATGAGGCAGGCTTTATATTCTGTTTGATGATTCTGAAAAAGCGTTTGACCGGATTGACAGGAGCTTATTTTATCATCAGTTAGTAAATGAAAAGAGAAGTAACATGCATCCGTATGCAAAATGTAAATATGTCACTGGTATTAGACCCCCCCCCCCTAAAGGTTTTATCTTTAATGTGCTAGGTAGAATACCAGTGCAAGTACTACGACATAGAATAATAATTACGTACTGGCTAACATTAATTAGTGATGACTGATGACAGATTTCCAAAACAAAGCTATAACCTACAATGACATCGGGCGGACACTGTTAGGCAAATACGATAAAAATCGACTCTTATATGCGCAATGGGAAACGTTTGGGTAATCAAGGGGTGGGCGATGAGAAATTTTTTGTTATTATGTTTTAACAAGGTTGTAAACATATTTTTGAACAAGAACTAAATGGCGAGTTTAATTCAACGGATAGAAAAAGAATCTATAATATGATTTGTCAGTACTAAATAGATTGTTTGAACTTTTCACGCAGTGTTACCTTGCTATGCTTGTTTAGAAATGGAATCTTTCCTATAATGACAAATATAGGTAGGTGTAAAAAGAAATATCACCGATGTCGAAAGACTGCCCTTTATCGCATATATTAACGATGATCTTCACTGGACTCTCCCAGAACTACAAACATCGCGGATTACATATGCACAGAGCACTCTTCCTCAACATGTATCGAATGAATGGTGTTGCGCTGTATGTCCATACGAATAATGTTTAAATCATTCATGCACGAAACGGATCAGGTCATTTTATATACATTTCGATAAGCTAACGTAAAACTTCGATGAGAAAAAGACACTGATATCATTCCCGATGGCGTGCGGAACGAAGCCCCCAGCCCAATCCGAATTAAGTATCAGACGGCAGGACATAACATTACGTATATGGCGATCAATTACCTTTCATAATGATTAATGCAATGTTTCAACCAAGTGTTGCTTTGAATGCATTGAAGGGCTCTAACGTCAGAGCTCATTCGGATGCAATCTCCATATATAAGGAATATATCAGCTAAATGTGTAAATAATGCAAAATTTAGGTATCTAATGTGAACGTTTATGTTTTTTGTAAAATGCAAACAAATGTTTTCTTCCATTTTGTTCTTATATAACCTTTGTGACACCATTAATGTAATCACAACCAGAATGACATCTGACCGTACGCAAATGGGCACCGCTCTTACAAAGCAGTCTATTGCACTGTTTGTGCTAAATAGTAACAGCCGTAAAAAAGAGCGAACAGTAAATATTGTTTGGAGTTGTTTCTACTCAACTCTTATAATAAAAAAGAAAATCTTAAGAAATCAAAACTATAGAATGGAAATCATTTCATTTGCACATTTGAACAACCTTGGAATCTGTCTCCCACGTGTCAAGGATAAACAGACTATGTAAGAATATACAGTCCAATTATATACAATATTCTATCTGTAAACCTTGCCACATTAAATAAGCTGTACTGAAATCTATTAAGCTAGAAATGGATTATCGCGTGTAGTACTTTCTATGATGAGTGATTAGAACTTGTTCGTTGATTTTGATGGCTACGGTATAGCAACGATTTCAAGGTTGAATCTTGCATAGGTACGTAAAAGAAAGTGTTTGTCAAATGAGACAGCAAGATATCTGATTGGGAGTGATCAAATATTGGGAATCGAACACTTTAACCATTGAACCACTTTGGTTATCTTGTATCAATCAGCTGTCATGATCGCATCTGGAGTGAGAGTCACGACGTGTCACGGCGAATGGTCATCAGGAAGATAAGATAAGACTCGTTATTTTGTGTACAATAATAGCGACTACCATTCATAACAAGGAATCATTTAAATCTAATAGCAAGGACAGAGAAAGGAGATGCATCCTTTCCTACATCTAGCTCTTATGTGCACAGTTCTTCTTCGGGAAACAAAATGTTATTTATTCGATGAGCCCTGTCGAGTCATGCCGGAAGGGTTGGTATTCATTTTGTTAATAAGTCGATCTAAGATGTTCTTGGGAATGTCAGATATACGTTGTTGCTTATGATTAGAATCATGCAAAACACTGGTTACTGATAAACAACAGACTAAAAACATGAACTAAACATTCTATTCGATGGCTGTACGTGTGTCGGATTATTTATTATTAACATTTATCAAAAAGTATACTAAATATCCATTTTTCCCTGTCAAATGATAAACCAATTGCGACTTTCTTCATTATATAAGTCTTCTTGAATCGGAGATATAATAGTTATGCTAACATCAGGCTAGTTTTTGGATCTCATGTGAAACGCGTATTCAAATGCAAACTGTTTTGACACGGTTCTGCTGCTCTAAACAGAACTGGTAAACTGAGTTCCATTCTCCTCGTTAGACATGTACAATTTCAAGCAAATGGAGTGAAGCTGATCAGGATATATGATGTTTACTTGAATGTAAGATATCAATGAAATAGAGGTGTCAGACCCTGACCTGGACTCATTGTTAGAAACTTAAAATACAAAGCAAACAAAGGGCTGGCAGATCAGGGAAAAAGCTGATGTTTAGATTCTGAAGATTTCAAGCATACATTTGGGGGGTTTCAAAATAAGAATATACACTGATAATTATATACGGTGTTTAAATAGGTTAATTTTCAAGCATAGAAAGGCTTTGTTGGTCTTTGTCTAGGCCAATGTTTAGATGCCCGATATTTCAAGCGGTCAGAGGTTTACAAATCAGAGTCTACACTTATGGTTAGATACGATGCTTAAAAGTTCAAGCAAACAAAGGACTGGCAGATCAGATTCTAGGCAAATGGGTGGATACTTAAGGTGTAAGCAAAGTTAGGGATCTGATTTCATGGCCTTTGCTATAGGAAAAACGCCTAATTTCTCTTCAAGTAAGCATACGGTGACCGGATCAAGTCTAGGCTGTTGGCTAGATGGTTAATATTTAAACAAAATCGGAGTTTAACCAGATCAGTGTTTACGCTTTTGACTAGATACTTAACATTTTAAGCATAGATACAGTAAACATGTCATGGTCGAGTTTGCTGTAAAGATACTTATATCAAAGGATCAAAATGGGATATTGAGGTCTATCGTGGACTTGATACTTAAATTGTCAAATAAAACTAGAGCTGTCATATCAGGGTCTGCCATGATCGCTTTCGGGTGTATGTATGGATAAGCCATGTCGATTCTTTTTTCTTTGCTCAGACCATGGGACGATCACACGACAATAGACGTGCAGGCAGACTACATGTGTCATAATGGAACATTTTGGTGGAACTATCCACAGGGTAACATCCGACTCCATTTTCAACACAAGACATCGCCCTACTTCAAAGTTTGTTTAAAGGATTATCTCGGTGGGAGTATGTTTCAGCTTTACGACGTAACCTCCGACATGAAACATGCCATGCCATCTGTTACACGTGCGTATCTAGAATATAATTGTTACTAATCGATACACAACTGCATGCTTGTTTTAATATCTTTACATATTTTGCTGCTTACATGTGTTACATTGTTTTTATCTACTTCTTAATTCATTTGTGACCATAAGGACGTGTTTGATCGACACTTGACGCTAACGATTTAAAGAACAACATCCCTGTTTCTAACCTCTCATTCATTACAAAAATCTTAGATAAATGTTGTTTTGTCTAAACTTACATCTCTTCGAAATTCAGATAGTCTCTTAGCAGTATACAGACTGCATATCGCCCTCATCATAAAACGGAAGAGTAGGTAAAGACCTTCTACGAGTAGGTGAAGACCTCTTTGAATTTGGATAATGAAATGATTACTTTCTTCACCTTGCTTACTTGACTGTGGCAATTGACACAATATAACATGATATGTTACGCCACTGTCTCCAGAATGCATTGCTGTTCGTAATACAGCCTTACTATGGTTTATTCACGATACAGTCTTATTTTGTAAACTGGACCCAAATTGTGTCCGAAAATGGAAAATATTCCAGCCCAGTTGATCTATTTTTTTGGTGTTCAACAAGGCTTTGTTCTCTGTCCCATTTTCTTCATCCTATACATTCATCCACTCTCAAGAATAATAGATTCACTTCTTATGTCTCTCCAATTGTACGATAATGACACTCAAATATACCGCTCAAGCTTCCCAACTGAACTTGAGGATACCATCCAAATCTCAGAGAGGTGCATAAATATGAGCAATACCAACATTAAAATTAACCAGTCAGCGCGAAACCTAAGTGTCAGCGCGAAACCTAGGTGTCACTCTCGACAATACACTCCCATTACATCAACATGTAATGAACATATGAATGGCTGCATATCTGGTGCAGAGACGCATCAGCTCCATTTTCAATTTTCTTTCCATTGTTGCCACTAAAACACTTGTGTGTTCATTAGTACTTTCAAGACTAGACTATAGTACATCACTTTTGTCTTGTTCGTCTTAGTATCTACCATAGAAACTTCAAAAAAGTTAAAAACATGGCTGCTTAATCATCCATAGAATACAAAATACTGAACACTCATACCCTGCTTTGTAAATTACACTGGGTACCCATTCGATCCAGAATAAAACAAAATATGTTGACTATGTTATATTTCATTGACTGACTACAGACCAAGATACTTATCTGACCTTACCAAAATGTACACTAATCTAGAAACTTACGCTCATCTTCCGACATTCGCGTTTTCATTGTTCCCACTGTTAAAACGAAGACATACGAACAACGTTCATTTTGCATAAGTGGGCTTAGATACGTGGAATGAGTTGCCCCTAGAACTTAGACACAAGGACACTGATCTCATTTAAGTGTACTCTTACAACTCACCTATTTCTACTACGGGAACAGACATACATAAAGACTTAATAATGTTCACTTCCTTAATTATTGTCTGCTAATTTTGTATTGTGAAATGTCATGGTGTTTGATTTTGTAGTCTTGTCGTCATGTATGTTTTTTATGTGTGATATACTAATGTGTGTGTATATGTATGTGTGTGTGAGTGAGATATGGATTTTTAATGTAGCTTTAACAATGTTTCAGTCATATCACTACGATATCTGCAGTGAAGCAGTTCACAGTGATGTCTTGCACTGGTGCATCATGCCGCAGACATGTAGCATGATGTCCCACCAGTCCCATTATCCTGACACCGGTCGACCACTCCTAACACTAACCTCTTAATGCTGATTGCCAAGCGAGGCAGCTGTTAGTACCATTTTTGTAAGTCTTTGGTATGACTCGTCTGGGAATCCAACCCACGACCTCCCCGCTTCCGCGGCGGACGCTCTAACCACTAGACCACAGGAGCGGTCTCTACTAATGTAAAGCGTTTAGATCTTCTAAGGCTTAATCGTTGTACTTAATTATTATTATTATTATTATTATTATTATTATTATTATTATTATCTGAATGCAGTATCCATCCTTAATCAAGAGCAGTAGTTGCCATCCGTTGGGCCGCGAACTCTCCCTACGGGATTTTTTCTAGGGGTCCACGAATTCACAAAGTTTCACAGGCCTATAAGTGCACTTATTAGCATGAGCTTTCGTTAAGTTAAAAAGGGATCACTCATTCTAAAATAAGTCGGAAACCACTGAACTAGAGTGAATTCTTTGTAAATGATGATGTTAATTCTTATATATATATATATATATATATATATATATATATATATATATATATATATATATATATATATATATATATCGTTTTGACGTTTCTTATCCCCACAAAAACCGCCGATAGAATAATGTTTATTAACTGAGACCATTATTCGGGCATATGATTATAGCATTGTAATTATAAAATTATATATACTCGGTTTTCTGCAAACATTTGATGGCTTGAAATATGTTACCCATTGATCGAACAGTTGAACAAGCCTGACAAATAACAGACAAATAGAATCTGCTTCACTGTCATCATCACTCTGTTTAGAAGATAAATGGGATTAGTTGGTAGCATAATGTGTTATTTAGTATTTGTGATTTGATATGAATCTGTATCAGATCTCGTATACTCCACATTTTCGAAGCATTTGAGCTAAAAACTCCTAATTTGTGTTTTATACTAGGTATGCAGTCTATATTTGAATGCTAGTGTGTGTTTTGATTATTATAGAAGAACCAAAGTTAGAAGACATTGAAAGTGCGTTAAGTATACCTTCAGTCAGAAACCGCTTATAAAATTCTGGGTCAGATCTTGACAGATTAGCAAAGTGGTCGATTTTTTGTTCGTTATACATTAACAAATTTCCCTTAGTTATCGCTTTCGAAAACACTTATAAAGTAGCTTATAAATTTTTTTTTTCGTTTCTAATCAATATTGAATATTTTGAAAGAGACACGGACATAATTAAAAAGAGTAACATTCTTTAAAAAAAAAATCTTTTTCAGCTGATAGCTCCAAGGAGGTATGCACGAGTGCCCACCATCATGAAATCATCATCCTGTTTGAGGCAGGACATCTTATGCGTTACATGGGAGAGGTAGCCTACCGTATCCAGCCGATATACCCTTTATAAATAGATAAAATATGTGCACATCTGTGTGTAATTAAACATTACAAATATATTATGATTAATTATGCAACTCCTTTTCTATCATTAGGTAAACTTCACCATCTTGCTTGAAACTTTCATAAAGTGCCCTGCCTATAAATGTATGTGTGTGTATCTATTAGTTTGTTTATGGTTTTCGATATCTCTACTCCATAGAGTTTATAATATATTGGTTATGTGGGTATTTTCGCGTATGTAATACATTTCGGGTATATTGTCTTGCACACGTTAATGACTGTGTGATATTGCGTCACATTAACACTAATGCTGTTAAGAAACGGAGATTTCAAACTTCTATACCAGATAAATACTGATTTTAATTAAATAATACATAGAACCATGACATAAGAGTTACTAACAGTTTTGAAGGCACAGGCGGCGCAACATACGCAAGAAGTATTTACCCAGGGTATTTTAATTTTTTAAATAATCTTTAGTTTTTTTCGTTTCTTTGAACCTGTCAACATTTCAAAACATGATCAGCAGCGATACGTGCAGCACACCCCATACAACTACAGTAAATGCGTGTGTATCATATGTAAATGATAATGGCCTCAAATACTGAAGGAGAATAATTATGCTACTGTCAAAGAACAATCTATACAAATCCTGGCACTCGTATGCCACTCTATAACTGATATCAAAGTTGACTGAGATTACGGGCTAATCTATGAAGCCACTAAGAAGGTCACAAACATAGTCCATTTAGCCAAATTATCCCACTCCAGTGCTAAGATCACGGAGAATTCCAGCTCCAAAGAAGATCACGGAGAATTCCAGCTCCAAAGAACTCTTTGAGATAATAGACTATTGTCTAGGAACAAATGTATACCTTCTTTCAACTGCTTTCTCTTCAGTAGACCTTCCGGACCTATTTGCAAATTTCTTCCATGACAAAGTACAAACCATTAGAGATACGCTTGACAACACAATTTCAATTGACTCGTCGTTACCATACAGAATTTCAGCAACAACCATAAGGAGCCTTTGAACCTGTCTCTATGGATTTAGTTCGAAAAATCGTGATGAAGAATGCACCAAAGTCACGGGAACTTAATCCGTTCCAACATCACTGCTAGCTGAGTGCTTAGACTCAATATTGCCTTCACTAACTGATGTTATTAATATATCTCTCTCATCCGGGGAATTCCCATAATTTTTCATAATTGCCATCGTAAAACCTCTGCTGAAGAGACCAACACTTGACGATAACGATTTAAAGAACTATCGCCCAGTGTCTAATCTCCCGTTGATATAAAAAAAATCTTTAAAAAAGTTGTTCTAACCCAACTTGTATCTCATTTGAATTCAGTCTTTTTAGTAATGTACAGTTTGCATATCGCCCTTGCCACAGTACTGAAACTACTCTTCTGAAAGTATTTAATGACATTCTCTCTGCTTTGGATAGCGGAAAGATTACAGTCCTCACTCTCCTGGATTTATCTGCAGCATTTGACACAATTGACATTCAGAATATATCCTTACAGTGGTTCAAGTCCTACTTAGTGAACAGGACACAAATTATATCTGCAAATGGAATAAACTCCAGCCCAGTTGACGTATGTTGTGGTGTTCCACAGGGATCTGTTCTTGGGCCTGTTATCTTCTTCTGTACACTCAGCCGCTCTCAAGTGTCATAGATCATCACACAGTGTCGCACCAATTGTATGCTGATGACACCCAAATGTACAAGTCTAGCCACCCAACTGAAGTTGATGCTACCATCCATGGAGTAGAGAAGTGCATTTCTGATGTGAAATCATGGATGACATGTAACAAGCTGCAGATGAATGATGAGAAAACTGAGGCTATTCTGATCACAACACAAAGACTTTCTCATTCACATCCTTTACCTCAGAGATGCATCAGTTCCATTCGTAAATATCTTTCAGTTGATGCCACTAAAACACTTGTGTGTTCATTAGTACTTTCAAGACTGGACTATTGTAACTCAATTATGTCTAGTTCGTCACAATATTTACTCCAGAAACTTCAAAAAGTTCAAAACACAGCTGCACGGATCATCTTTAAAGTACCTCGATCAGAGCACACCTCATCACTGCTCTGTACCCTACACTGGCTATCGATTCGATACAGAATCAAACACAAAATTTGTTCTGTGTGCTATATTACAATGACAGACTCCAGTCCAATATACCTATCCAGCCTCACCCATATGTATACACCAGATAGATACTTACGCTCTTCTTCTGATAATCGTATACTCATCGTTCCCAAGGTGAAAACAAAGTCATATGGACAACGTTCGTTTGCACACCAGGGTTCGGCGACGTGGAATGAATTGCCTATTGAAATTAGACACAAAGACACAGTGGTCCCTTTTAAGAGTGCTCTTAAGACTCACCTGTTTCGACTGCAGAGACAAACTTAGCGACCTAATCATGTTTTGTATCTTATATGTTTTCAGCATGTTTTTATGTTTTCCAATTTCATTGTTTTTGTCATTTGTTGTTCTGTGTGTATTCATATCATTATTGATGGTGTAAAGCGCTTAGAGCTTCGAAAGATTAGGCGCTATACAAAGTCCTCATTATTATTATTATTATTATTATTATTATTATTATGGCTCTGCCTTAATTTCCACAGCACATAAATCGTAGAAACTGTCGCTGTCACCCTCCTTGATTTGTCTGCAGCATTTGATACAATAGACTATGATATATTACTTCACCGTCTCCAACATGTATTTGGCATTCACAATATAGTCTTACAGTAGTTCAAGTCCTATGTAGTCAAGAGGACACAAATTGTATATGCAAATGGAATACACTCCAGCCCAGTTTATCTATGTTGTTAGACCTGTTCTCTTCATTCTATACACTCAGCCGCTCACAAGTGTCATATATCATCACCCAGTGTCTCAACAATTGTACGCTGATGACACCCAAATATACAAGTCTAGCCACCCAACTGAAGTTGATGCTACCATCCAAGGAGTAGAGAGGTGCATTTCCGATGTGAAATCATGGATGATGATAAAACTGAGGCTATTCTAATCACAACACAAACACTTTCTCATTCACATCCTTTACCCCAAACAATATTTGTCAGCAACATACAAATTTAAATTCAGTCAGTACGTGACCTCGGTGTTAGGGGTCGTCCATTTAGTACGTACGCAAAAATAAGACAAAACTTGACCCCCCCCCCCCCGTACGCATTCATACTTTTTACACACACACACACACACCCCTTGCGTACGTAGGTATGAATGAGCCTCCACCCCACCCACTCGTATAGAACTTCCAATATTTCATCCACGCAGAAATGACACAGAATTAATAATATTCAAATGTTTAATGAAACGGAGTAAAACAGACAGTCCTCAGCTGCTGTATATATAAAAGAAATAAGTTGCATGTTATTAAACCTTTAAAAAGTTCGCCAGTGTCTGCTAAAGGTCAGACAAACGCCAACTGAACCCAGTCAAACAGGTAGGAATTTCGGCAACAAAACTTAACGTCAGGCTGAATCACAACAGCATTAGCTGTACTATGCTGGGCCGCTGTCTCAATATCCACAGCCTCGCTGACGTCATCATCCAGGCTTTGATTCAAGTTCTCAGTGTCGGTAGACTCAGTAGTGTGAACGCTTTGGTGTCGTCTTACACTGGCCTGCGACGAGTGATACACGCGGCACACAGGACATGTGCGCTTGATAATTTCAGATTGTACAAGTGACGGACAATGCAGATCAAATGACGCATTAAAAGGAATTTTGGATCCAAAAGCTAGCCGCTGTGCAAGTACATTGTCAGTAGATACCCCCCCCCCCATACGCAAGCAAGCATACGCATTTGGGTTACCCCCTTCCCCCTCCATGCGTACGTACTAAATGGACGACACCTTAATACACCCAATTTAGAATCTACAGCAGCCAACTTTTTCTTTACCACCTTAAAGTGTAGCCATACTAGTTTCTACCAAAATTCAAACTTAGATATGTTAATCTTATTTTCTGTCTTATTCTTCTATACTGATCAATGATGTCTCTAATTTATTATTAACCTTGCTATAGGGTTATTGCCTGCCTATGTGGGTACACGAAAAAATTTGCCAGTTTCTTCCTATGGGTAAATGCTTCTTACAACACCAGTTATAATGGCTGCCATAGATAGCCCATCTTGTTTTGAAAAATGACATTAAGGCCTGAAATTGATACCATTATCTATTAGTATTATGATACGATACAAAAGTGATGAAATTTGTCTCATTTGTATGTACGTATGTAAGTATATATACAGATTTTAATTTGCACGATAAATTGTGTTGATCCAACTTATTTCAGTTGTTTGTCTGCAGAAAAGAAATGCAATTTATTACCCTAAACAGCTAATACAATATAGCAATACAAGTTAAGGTTTTAATTTTGTCTGTCAAGTGTTAACAATTAATTTTTATTAAGTAGCCAATTTGTAAATTGACCAAAAGAAAATCTTACAGTAAGTTCTGTAATTTCTCCACTATTCACTTTACATACCGGACCTATCAACATTTGAAACAATTTCTTAAAAGGCATACTATATACAACCTTGAGCAAAGTTTGATAGTGCATGTTAAACAGAGGTCAGTGTTTGCATTTCATGGGTAAAAATTGTATGTGATTATTTTTAACATAGCTTTAAAAACAAAATTCTGTCATATTGCTATGATGTCTGCAGTGTGGCAGTTTATTGTGATGTCCCACACTGTCACCTGGTTGATCAATCCTAAAACTAACCTCTGAATGCTTAGTGCCTAGCAAGGCAGCTGCTAGTATCAGTTTTGTGAGTCTTTGGTGTGACTTAGCCAGGGTTTAAACCCACGACCTCCTGCTTCAGCAACAGATACTCGAACCACAAGAGCGGTTGGTAAAAGTTATTACATGAAGCAGTTGAAGCATCTCAAAGGATAAGGTTACAAGGTTAGGTTGTACTGCATTTTGAATTATAATGTAATTATTTTACCTTTTTGCAACTATACTCATGCTGTGAGCATGATTTAGCCGATTGTTCATTGTTACAATTCAACTACAGCATTTCATTTTCAGCATCATTCAAAACAGGATGCTGAAGACTTTGCAAAAAGACACTTTTGCTTTTTGAGATGGAAATTTGTAAAAGAATGGTACATGTACTACTAAATGTTGTTTTATTTGATATTCTGATGATTTAAACAAAATTAGCCAGTCACAATCACCTTAATAATATGCATAAATCTAACCAACGACTTGATGATACTGGACTTTTGATTAGGTCGAATCAAAATCTGGTCCAATATAGTCTCCAAAATCATAAGAATCACTGTCAATCTGATGAAAAACTACCTCACTAATATTCACAGATCTTGCTCATAATTTATAGTTATTTGACAACCTATTTGCAAAGCAATCAAATAAAAAGATATTCCAAGTGTGATAAAAATTGGATGAGAAATATGGCCTCTGGAGTTTTGGTTTGGTGTTTTGTGGCACAGTAATATAAAAATTGCCTTTCCTAAGTACATGCCATAGTAGCCAACCTTGACTGATAACAAGCACAGCCACAGCCAATCTTCAACAGACTGCCTCATTAATGTGCATAAATCTCTTTCATAATTAGTCATTTTATATCTTGAAGCTACAAGACCATATACAAATACCATAATTGACGAGAAAAAAGTTGTTAGTGTTTACAAGAACAGGTATTCAGATGCAAGATCTCTCGTACCTGTACTTGCGCAAAATCTTGATAAGACAAGCCCGTTTACCAAGTTTAATCAAAATCTGATCAGAAACATTCTCTCGAGTAGTAACAAATTTAGCTAATCAGATGCAAAAGTTTATCATTAATAGGCACAGGCCATGCTCATTGTCCAATCTATTGAGATTTTGCTGAAATAAGCATATAATCCACGAATGACCTACTTCAAACCAGATAATTCTGCCTTCAAAGTGGTAACTAGCTCAGCCAATCAAATACAAGATTAACTTGTTAATATGCATCTTTATCGTATATTAGTGAGCTCATTTGAGAGTTTAATTATATAAACTCATATTCCAAGTCTGATAAAGAAAAAAAAAAAAAAAAAAAAAAAAGAAAAGTCTCATGGGTGCTAATCATTTGATGGACACGTGGACATGCCATAATCTCACCTGACCTTGCAGCAAAGCAAGCTGAAAATTTAATTTAGAAACAACACAGACTTTGCAAAGCAGCTCAGTAATGGTGCATATTTAATTTGTATGTAAAAGATAAACTGTCCCCCCCCCCCCCAATGTAACAACTGTTTTTGGTTAGTTTAGTTTCACTATTGACTTGAATGAATAGATTCATTTTGGATAAATAATATTTAAAGTTAAAATTCAGCCACTGGTAGATGGACAGTGGATGGCTTTTCAGAACTGTTAATCATTCTGCCTTTTCCGGCAATGCCCATCACTATATAGCAGTGATCAACAATGTAAGGTGCAAATGCTTGCACACTTTCTCTGAGCAATGTGAATTTAAAAACAAGATGACAAAACTTCAGTATTAAATAATTTAATACTGGCAGTAAGAAAACATATTGATTGCAAAAGTTCCTTACAGAAGCTCATACAGCTTACAAAGTACTTTAATACACTGTATCCCTTCTAAATAAGAAGAAAGAACTACATGCAATGGAAGATGAAAACAAAAGCTGATAATTAGTCCCATCATCAGGTTCAATTTTAACAAATTTAAGTACTTGTTCCAACTGCCAAGTAGATGAGCATTAAAATAGAACCCTGTATCATTCTTCAAATTTACTGAGATGTAGTAAAAGTCCTCAAGAAAAATCTAGCAAAACTGTCAAGGATTTCAACACTGCAACCAATGACACACATGACAAACTCTACTGTGTAATACACTGGCCATTTTCTTCTTTTCTAAGATTTGTGTGCCTCTTTCATGCTTTGAATCAGCCTTTTCCAACTGAAGCACAATGCAGAATCAATAAAGAAAATTTCAGCATTGATGATTGATATGACATCTACAACTCCCAATGCTATTGTTCACATACCTAAGAATAACAGCAGAAAAAACCAAATCAAAAATTATTTTTTATTACACACATTAGTGTTTGAAGTTGTGCAATCAAATCTGCAGTGCAAAATGTTTCTTCAAACAAATATTCAATTTGAAGATCTTGAAACTTAAACAATGAAACCAGAGGCGGTTATACAAAGGAGGAATCGACAAATATCGCCCCCTTCTATTGAAATGCAAGTTTAATAGTTCTTGACATCTGTGATCAAAAGTGCAGCAAAAGAATGCACAATACATTTCTCAATTTGTGTGTAAAGCTGGAATTTAAGCCATTATTCTAGGATTAAACAAAAAAATGTAGTACAATGTTTGACAAAGTTAAGGTTTTAATTCCCTTTCAGATTTTCTATAAAACTTCATGATTTTACCACATGCACATTTTACAAAATATTAAGCTTAAGCGATAAAGAAAATCCTTGAAAAAAGAATTGTATTTGTATCATCTCTGTCAATGACTAAAGAGATAATCTGTTGGGTTTACAAAATTGGTATTAAAAAAAAAAAAATATTGTCTCTGAAAATTCTCTCTGGCATGTAGTGATATATACAGTGGGTAGTTAAGAAGTTTCCTATTCTTGTGTTTGCTAATTCGAGGTAAAGTAAATTCAGTACCTTTGTTACCAGCTGTCTCAACATTTCAGATAATTGAAACAGAAAACCTTCCCCTTTCTTTGATAAACAAATGTCCACAACTGTGCAATTTAAAGCTGTTTTACTTCCTTCATAAATGCAAAAAGTAAACACATCTGAGAATCTTAAAATAGCAACAAGTTTTAATCAAATATTAATCAACGATTTCAAAATAATTAGGGCAACTTTTCCAGAACTGAATATTGGCCAATTGAAATGTTTCAAAAGAACGAAAGAGAAAATTTTGAGAGCCCAAGTAAATGGGTTTTCCATGTTTCAAAATGATTATTTTAATTCTAGAGTTATTCGATAGCTTTCTGTTTCACTATATAAATAAGGCTCCAAACTAATAGACTGCCAATGCTACTTTATCTTACGACAGAAAAGATTGTCATAACTTAATGTTTTTATTTTAAAAACGTTTTAACAAAACAAGTATAAAAAAGCATGCAAAAAATCAGTTACAAGTCAAAATAGTGTTGTATACTCATGTCAATACTGCTTCAGAAAAGGACAAAAAGATTTTAAAAAACGAACAAAAATGAGATCAGTCATTTACTGGAGAAGGCATCAAGACTGAGACAAAATAGAAGGATATCTCAAGCAAAAAGTCTTGGTAAATAACATAAGAAAGAAACAAAACTGAGAATGTACAGATTAAATGAGTGCTCTGAAAAAGAATGAACTCAGTTGCAAGTGCTGTATTTGACATTTCTTTAGATACAAGTACGCTTCACATGTCCTATATTCCGATGTTATTTCTACACAATTAGGTCATTTTAAACTCAATACATTACTCCAACAATGCCAAAAAAATCCATTATTTCCAATATTTGCACTGGACTTCATTACCAACAGAGTGAGTACCAATGAATGAATCACACACTAAATGATGTATAGATGAATTGTTTGATCCAGTCAATCCTGAACAAGGCTTTTGTGATACAATTCTATTCTGTGGTCTTTAGTTTTGTTCTACTTTCCACTACACCGTATCATAACTTTAAGAAAAGTGTCACCAAATTAGCATTGTAAAGATGAATGGGTTTTGTTGGATTTTTGTTATTACAGCACAGCAACACAAGTTTGTTTTTTTATGGCAGAGGCATCTCGACTAAAGTGCTTTGCTCAAGGACATACAATGTTAGCCAACTTGCATGAATATGAATCAGGCCTATTATACACCCAAACCCACATAGGGTTGATTAATGTGACATCTTTAAAGAAGTTATAATATAAGACTATGTTTTCTTCTTAACTGATAATACATGGTACTTGTCTGAAAACTGATAGTTACTGGCCTCTTGTGGTTACAAAGAAAAATGCTTATTTGTTTACAACCTCTTTAAAGTTTTGGGGTAGATCTCTGGACCTGAAGCTTTCTATGTACAAGAATGGTATGATGAAATGGTACATAAGCTCAAACAAGTGAATTTTAAATGCAAGACAATACTGAGAAGAAAAAACCCAATGCTAGTAAAAATGAACAAAATCTGTTGTCCATAACAATTCATGTCACCTGTTTCTGCACAAGTATGTTTCCTGCAATAATACAAGAAAGTAAGGTCTATGTAAAGAATGTCATTATTTTCATGAAATTCTCGATGCCAAATGCTTTTTAAAGAAAAAATAACTTTTCCTATTAGCTCTGGTAACAAATCAGTAGCAAGCATAGTGCCAGGACTGCTATCCGCAACAAAAATGGTGGTGGTATCTGCTCAATTTGAGACATGCATTTAGGAAGAAAAATAATTTTTAATTCTCTGTGCAAGTTATAAATAAAATTCCTTTTTAAAATAATAGTTTATTTTTTATAATTATGTTTGTCAGGCATTTGTCTAACATGGTGGTCAGTCGAGTATACACGAATTTCAGTCTCTAAAAGTACACGTGATTTTCTTATTAAAATGTTAATGGCACCACATGGTTTTCATTACTATCCAAGAAAAGGCTCAAAGGTTCCCTTGATATTGCCTAATCCAAGTTATTCAAGAAACTGTCTATTGAGGATGAAGCTTATAATACAAATTACCTAAGAAATCCTTCTACATATAAAGCAGGTGACACGAATGTGCCAGACAGATGAAGGAATTGCATTTTATCATAACCAGAAACATGTTCTATTCAGAACATAGCACATTAATGCCCTGTTGTCTGCTTTGTGCAGAACCCTATAGCAAAATTTACATGAAGATATGACAAATGCAAAACTTTAGTCACTGAGGTATGAAATAGAGATTAATCTCCTACATTAGTAAGATAGTGTTGTGCTCAACATGACATATTTGGCACGACTCCATGGCATATAATGACCAAGAAAGTGACCTAAACACAAAATTGTTAGATGAAATGTTGGTCAGTGTTACCAAATTTTGGTAAGATGTTCTTGTCGTCCTTACCAAGGTGTATTGACAAAATTACATGCCTCTGTGGCCCATAATACTAGAGATATTGACTGAAATGCGCAGTTTAACCTGCATGAAATATGGATCATGTCGACCTACTTTTGACAAGTTATGCTGCATTACTTGAAAACCATTAATGCCCATGAAATTGATTTGTGTGCAAAAGCTCAAACTTTCCTCCCAAATTACCTAATTTTGGCCAGGTGACACATTAACCAAGACTCACCTACATACCAATCTGCATGTCACTGGGGAAGAAAAAAAATTATTCAAGAACTGATAAGGAGTGTGAAAATTAGGTCAAATTACCTAAATTTGGTTAATGTTTGTGGTACTTACAAACTTACATACACAGTACTATTGCTCTGGGCCTTACACTGTCCAAGAAACTGACCTAAATGCAAAACTCAACCAGGTTGTGATAATTGGATGAACAGACAAGGGTTGCAGTACATGTCCGTTTCATATTTGAGGAAGAGTGCACAAAGTTGTGTAAACTACTATTGAGAAACAATACGTGTTACAGGCTACAATCAATTCAATATATTCTGCAGTTTTCATTCAAATGTATTCCTTTCCTTTTAATCTTCGACAGCTCTGATAATAACATGAGGCCAATGCATTTACCACGGAATCATTTCTAAACAATTTGCCTATTAGTTTTCATAAAACAGGACTACTCTTTACAAGAAGAATTCAGAAATAAAGTATATACTTATACTATGAATACTTTTATGTATTTATGTTCTATATCAAAAGGGCCATGTGTAAGCTGGGTTGGATAAACAGGGATGTAAGCACTTTCCAATACAATCTTGCTCTATTCTAACCTAAACTGAATTCTGAAAGACGACTGGAAAGACTGTTGCACTGCTTAGGTTCACAAAAGAAATCATTCAACAGATAAAATGCAAGCAATAATTACAGAGTCTAGCAAGGATATGCAATGATGTCAAGTGACAAAGATACCACCTTTTGTAGTAAACTATAAACACACAATAACAATTGGCAAAAAGACATTTGGTCCAAGGTTCATTTTAGGCAAAATGACAAAATTATGACAATGGAAGTGAATTACAATTTTATGTTACAATCTTCAGTCATGAAAAATAAATTGCATCCAACAAGGTGGGAATCATTCCATGTACATGGGACAATAGGCACAATGAGAGCAGCTACCATAAAGAAACAGCTTTAACAAAACCAACACATAATACAACACTGAGCCAGCTATGATGACAGCTTGCAGGAAAATCAAGACTCATATTCTGTTATATTTTGGTCCCCAAACTCGTAATAATAAGGATCTTAAATATTAAATCAGATACTGCAGTTTGCATTTCTGGAGTGTCTTTGAATGCTGCTTTAAGCTCTTGTTGTTATTATCTAAATGGATTTATTTAACAGGACTGTTCTTCCCCAGCATCCTTCAGCGAATCCTTGTTTTTGCGCACCTCTTCAATCTTCTTCTCCTGTAATACAGAATGTATAATCAATAAATATTTTGTCCTTCAGAATTACCTCCTAGAAAGCATTTCCTACATAGTAAATGCCAGTAAGAATTAGGGTGATAAAGGCATAACACACAATTCCCTTCTTAATATTGTAAACAATCAACAAGAACAGCAACAATGAATATCTTGGCTAAGGCTCAACATTGCTGTCACATACTTTGGGTTCTGCTAGTGAAAAAAAAATGGACAAAATGAAATGGATGTGATGTGAAATGAAATGCAGGTCTTTGTATCCAGTTATCTACAGAATAACGTCCCATATCTAGTATTAGAAACTACTTTAATTTGTGCCAAGTTTGGTTCACACCACGATGAGGTTAAATTACCATACAGCCACCAGTTGCCCTCCAGCATTGGACCTCAAAATGTAAAACAATCCATATTTGGTCAATAAACAAATAGGGCTATAGAAAATGTTCATTATAACTGCATACATGCCAACCCCTGACAAGGAAATGGCATAATCCAAGTGGTCAAAAAGCGGAATCCTGGCAGAAAAAGCGTAATCCACATATAACATGCTAAAATTTCAATAAACAACGATTATTTTCCCTTCTCATCCTTTACTGTTTCAGGTTTTCATATGTAGCACTTTTAGCTTTACACACATCGACTAGAAACCATCTTAAGACGTTTAGCGCTAAATTTTAAAATTCTTTAGACACGGCCGGAAATAGATGTCACGTGATGCTGTACTCTATTTCTTAATATTCAGAGGATTCTTTTATATTTTGTTTCGGGGTTTTCGGTTGCCTTTTTCTAATTTATCTGGGAAATTTTTGAAAGGGATATTTTTGCTCACATAAATGCATAGAATAAAATAAAATATACTTTTAAGCGCTAAAATATATTTAGACTGGTTCTGCAAGAAATATGAATTATAATATGGAAGTAAAGGTTAAATTTGGAAAACCAGTCTTCTATCTCCTCACTACGCATGCTGATTCTATAAATAGAATCGAGGTCAACAGTAGAACCAGGTTAGCTATAAATAGAACATGATACTGTTACGAAAGTTCACGGTCTAGCATACTCTTATATTGAAGTTACGTAAAAGCCGTCTTTTCTAAAATACGGTCTGTGTGATTAATGGAATTTTAATAATAATGAGAAAACAAAGAATTGATTTTTTTGGGGAGGTTGATATACCGAAAAAGTGTAATCCATATACGTTTAAGCGTAACGCGTAATTTAGTGACAAAAAGCGTAATGATTACGCCAAAAGCGTAATGGTTGGCATGTATGCAACTGCGATCTACATTAAAAAAAAAAAAAAAAATTGTTAATGTCCACAATGCTTATAATAGTCATGATTAGGATGTCAAAGATATTCCTGGATTGGAAAATATTGCACCTACAACCCATACTGGCATGCCATTCTGACGAGATAAATCTCAGGACACAACTGTAAAACTGCTCATCCTATGATTAATACTGACTGCAAAGACTATGTTACAATCCAGACAAAACTCTTTCTGCATAAAATACATACTGCATGTTTGAACTATTTCAAGTATCAGAAGAAAAAAGATCACAGCAAAACTCAGTCTAATACAAAATGAAAGTATTTTCTTGGGTTATGGTCCAGCTCCATTTCTGCACAAAATATTTTTTTTCAAAAATCTGGATGCACAACTCTGGGTCATCTATCTTACATGTTCAGCAAGTTTGGCCTGGATATTTCGAAGATGCATTTCTCTGTTTTGCAAAGCCTTCTCCATCTTTTGATCAATCTTAGCCTCTGAGCTGCGGGCAAGGCCCTCATTGGCACGACACACCTCCTCAATGTGCTTATCCTGATTGTGAATTAAGAAGCAAAGAAAATAAAGATCAACAACAGACATCACAACATCAATCATAGAATAAAATCTGTCACATGGCACCTGCTATACTGATTGAACAAGTATTAACTACATTTACATCTACAACAAGCTCTTATTCAAAGTTTACTAAATGACTGAACTTTGAGTAAGAATGATTGTTTTAACTAGTTCCTCATTGAAAAGTGTTCAAAATTAATAACTGCCATAGGTCTGTTGCTGACAAGTCTCAGGTTTGGTGAAAAATATTTAAGTAGCTGATCCTTCAGGCTAGCTCAAAATTGTACAGGTTTACAACAAACAAGTCTAGAGAATTAGTAAACATTTTTTGAAGGCTACAGGTCTATTGGGTCTGAGAAGAAACTTTGGAAAAGGAGAAACACTGTCAAACGATACAGTGAGCTCCATTTAAAATGAAATCGTATATAATGAAAATTTGGATATTACAAAAGCCAATACAAGGTCATTTCCAGTGTTTGACATATTTTCTTAAATTTTTCTAAAGTTTGTATTACAGGTGACAAGCCAGAAATCATGCAAATAACAAAAGCGAGTGAACAAAAACATTATGACAAGGCTTACACAAATAAGGAGGAAGAAAGTGATTGATACATATAAAATGAAATGACTGAACTCATCAGCTGCTGGAGTATAGTTTTAAGCTATACATTTCCTCTCTGACTAGGTTTACTTCAAATACATCATGTTTTTTTTCTCTCTGACTAGGTTTACTTCAAATACATCACGTTTTCTTTAAAACACAGTTATGAATCAGTAATAATTCCCTTTCTATTTAATTATTTCAGAAGAAACATGACCATAGCTGCCAACCCCCGAGCACAAAAATACTGATTACTTGTGACAAAAATACTGATTTTCAGGAAGAAATACTGATTTTTTAAAATTTTAATGCATATGTAATTTTACGTATACAACCATCAGTAACTGTGCCTTACATAATTATTTAATGTCAAAGATGCACGTGTTGCACACTTGTACGATTTGGAGTTGCACCATGTTCCATTAGGGTGCCCATTCAGAAGGTGCAAGAGTGGAACACACTCAAATACAAACTGTTTATAGGAGCCCTTTCCACGCTTTGTTTCTTTTTCAACCAGTGATTCCAATGTACCAACTTTCATTGATTATCTCAATTCTGAGATTTATTTATTGATCTGTTTTCGTTCAAGCATAAGAGTGATCCTTGCGATTTTAATGTCTGGAAAACGTGTGAAAAATAAATCGGCAGCAACAATAGTAACTGAAAAAGGAAGGTTTATTTCTAAAAGAATATTAATAAATCAAATTTCGATCGATTTACATTAAGGTTCTCTCTGGCATTTATCTGCGTCGTAAGTTCAGGCTGAGCTGTGTGTGATGAAACAGGAAGCAGATGTTTATTAGCTTTTTCGTGCTCTTGCATTTCATCGGCGTCTCCATGCCCAATAGCGAAATCACGTTACACACTTTGCAAACCGTCAAGTTTTCTCCTTTTCTGCTATGTTTTCACAAATCTAAAAGACAGCACAAATGTCTTTCCAGTTGTTTCCTTCTATTTTTCCTGGAGAAAATTCTGAATATTCCGCTTTCCTATATAACATGGTTAGAAGCTGAATATTACGAAAACGAGATACAGCAACAGCGGTAACTATTGCGAAATCCAATATGGCGGATAACGACAGGCATGGTAGCCTCAATTTCGAATGAACCAATCGTATTGTAGAACTTTATCTGTATACACATGTGATATATTATATCAAAATATAACCAAAATGCCCGTTCTAAACTGACAATTTCAAAGAAATTTTATTTTTATTTTTTTAAATTAGAAAACGTATTTTTCCCCCCAAAAAACGTACACCCGTATTCAGGTCCAAAATACGGGACAAATACGGAAAAAACGGGACAGTTGGCAGCTATGCATGACAGTAACAATTATTTCTAAATTACTTCCAAGATAACCATACTTTTTTCCCCATATTGGCAACAAATATGGGAAATGTATTCAGCATGTTACCTTAATAGTTTGGTACTTTTGCCTTCCCTTTCTCTTCAACAAAAGAGCAAATTTATAACATTAATGACATAAACTGCCATAAATATCTAGCAAAAGGTAACACCACCTAAAATGAATCTTCCTGAACTGTAATATATACTTTCAAATTTTATGACTAAAATTTCTGTCCAATCAAGACTATCCTTAAATCTTTGCTTTTTACCTAAATACAAATCTGATAATGGACAGTCCTTTACCAAAAATTCACAAAATTTAAATATTAAAATATATTCTCATCAAATCACTCACGTGTTCCCTGAGGCGTTCTACCAATGCCTGAATTTGGGCATTTCGTTTCTCCTCACTAACCTCCAGTTTGTTTTTGATTTTGTCATCTAACTCTTTACTCAACTCCTCGCCTTTCTTGCAGGTTTCCTCCACCTTCAACAACTGTGAGAGACGTACAAAGGGGAAGGGGTAAAATTAAAAATACATTACAACATCCATTCCAAGCACAATTTAGGCATGGCGAAGAAGAAAAAAAAAGAAAATAAAATATATGCACACTGAAGGAGAGAAAAAAGTTCAAAGAATAAATACAATAATTGTGAAGGCAACAGCTTGACAAATAAGAATTAACATTAATCGATGACACTAATCTTGATGACCAGTGTGATACAAGCCCTGAGGTCCACAATATTACAAAAACTTGCCGATGTACAGATCAATCTGCTCTCCAAGTTTCTAGTATAACAGAATTGTTAAATAGTATGTACTAACAATAATCTAAGTACTTGAATATTTCTCAGAATATCTGTTGCCACAAGGCAACATAAAAGTCAAATGTAACTAACTTTAAACAGTTTGAATCTACACAAGATACACACACAGGCATTCAGCTGGCCAAGAAAACAAAGATTAACTTGGTGGAATATTTAGTTGCTTCAGGTAAATTAAAAAAAAAATCATGACAGCTCTATACCATGGATGCCCAAGAAATGATTGGAGGTACTAAAGTTTCCAGAACTTCTAATTACTTTATTACCCTTCTATGATTTATTAGGCACAAATGTGCTAACACAACTAATACTAGATTTATGATTGTAAAACGCTTACAATATGCTGTGGATGTCCACATCTAGTATTATACACTGCTCTATGGTCTGAGTTGAGAGCTCTATGCAGGCCGTTGTGCATCTTAGTTATTTGTATACTTGCTTAGGTCTGCAGAGCCGATATGTGGGCCATGTAATCAAACTCGGGCACTGGGAAGCAGACCTATGTATTCATGCCAACCCATTCATATACATTCTGTGGCATGAATCATACAAATTGAAATTAACAAATATTTTATTCTTATGCATTAGACCTAAAGTAGCTGTTCAACACAGACTATAATAATAAGAAAATACTAGCTTGCAGATGCCCCCAAGGTCCTTTACATCCCCTTGTCCACATCTGAACCCATCCCTACCCCATTTTTGCATACGTCTTTTATGGACGATTCCATACCAAATTTCATGTTCTTAATCACTGTAACAAAGTAAAAACCGTTGTGAAAATAAACTTACTAGTTATATGGGCCCTGATGTTTGTCACGTTATAGAAGAAACCAGATTTTAGCATGGGTATGTTAGACCCGGGGCTATAATTTCTCGACAGCAAAACTGAGAAACCAGCCAGTTAACTGACATAGCCATAAACTAGAACCATGCAGTTTATTTTTGCCAAAATTAGTTACTTAACATTAGTCACAGGTAAGCGGCGATTTCTTGTTTGGAACAAGGGATCGTCAAATTGTATCGTAAACATCTTTGAAAGACGGTTGGGAGGGGCGATGTCTGATCATTAGGAACCTCCAATCGGAATAGTTAGGCGTGCCGGACATTAGAATCTTAACTTTAAATATATCATATTGAGAACCAAAACGTTAGTGGGGGTTACAATTATTTTTTGAGACGGAATGCAAATAAACTACTCCAAAACCATTCGTAATGGCAGGATTATTATTCTGGGAATAACAAGGGAGCTTCGAAACAGGTTAGTTATTTGCTCGAATGTTGTGAAATATTACTGCAAAGTAAGTGTACTTTAATTAGTGCAGTATATCAATATATTTGAGAACGTAAATTACCATTGTATGATATACATGCATATTTTGAGATATGAGCAACGTGATGTGTATAATTAATATTGTAATTCGCTATTGGGTTAATTTGTAGTAACCTCATGCATTTATTCATTTGATGTTATACATTTGCAAATGTTGAATTGAATTATAAACTTTGTATAATGTTGCAGTGTGCAACATTAGTATAGGAATTTGTCTATTTGTGTACACTTGTAGAAGTATCATGTGTATGGATATATCAGAGCATGGATGTGCATATCTGTGTACACTTGTAGAAGTGCAATGTACAGAATGCCTCTGAATATATGATATTGTTTTGTATATAGTAACAATGAGAATATATATATATATATATATATATATATATATATATATATATAGACACACACATACATCATGTACACTTAGCAGGTGTATTTCGATGTGCACGAATGCGTCAACAAAAAACGGTAATGGCCTATCTGATGATATTAATATTAGTGCGAGTTACATAGCCAAAGGAATATGCTTTGCTAATGTCCATGTATGTTTTCTTTAAAGCTTTTAGGGACCCAAGGGAAGTACTCAGTGCTGTGGTAGAGTCTCTGGAAAAAAAAGAGAAGTTATAACGAAGTTTTAGGGACCAGAGGAATTACCCCAGCAGCTGGTCCGTGTCTCAGGGAGACAAAAGAGAGAAGGAAGGACAGAGGGATAAGTTTAAGGGTGAATGGAGGGAGACAAAGGAAAAGAGAATAAACATACAGATGAGTAGGACTTGGGACAGAATGGAAAATTTCACACAATAATTCAAAGGATGAACTAGGTTGTCACTTGGTTGAGTGATATGATATTAGCTGAATTGTATTTGAGAGATTAATGTTTGAATTATATTAAATTGTTATTTAAAATTTCAATTTCGGTATTCATTAATTTAACTGTCGGCACTGCTGACTGGGGGCTCAGAGCTTTGCATCTCTCTATCACTACTTCAATTTCTGACAAAAACAAGCCAGGGTGGGTCTTCTGTATTAATTTAAATAAATTGGAAGCACCCCACCCCAAAAAGGGAAGCAACAAAACCTTTACAATGTCCCACCTATGTTCATATGCTGGTCAGTATAAGCACTGTTTCTGACTTTCAAAAATGTTAATATTGGCAAAAAAGTAATTACTCTAACTCTAATTTTAAACACACCCCTCCCAACAATGCAATTTCTATTTTAAATTTGGAAAAAAGTTTAGCTACTAAATCTATGACAAATGGTAACTAGATTATTTCAGATTAAGAAATACTGTAGTAGGTCAAATAGTCCCATTGGCATTTAAGGTTAAACAATACTATCATGTTTAGAGAAATTAGTCTCACAACATGCTAATCCGAAGGTTATCTGCTTATTGTCTAATTGTTGTTGATGTTATTTGCATGTATATATGATCGATAGAAGATAGTTTCTATTTTGTTTAGTTTTATAATTTCCCAGGCCTTTGTTCTTGCTTTTATTGCTTTACTGACCGAGACAGACAAAACAGTAATTCTAATAGCCAGATTCACTCTCCAGCTATTTAAAGCAGAAAAATTATTAGATGTATGTATTGAAGTATTCATGGCTGTTGTCTTCACTCTCATGTTTTGATCTTTGACCAAACAGCTAGGACTGAATTCTCCATTAAGAATAAAATTAGTCTCGTCAAAGAGTATGAATACTGTGACAAAACAAAGTTATGAAACTTGGAAAAACATTTTGCAAAGGAACATTATGAATTATGACAGCAATTAATCATTACAGGATTATCATTCACGATTCTAACTTACTTGCCTGGGAGATATTTTCCAAGGATTTTTCAAAGACTTCCCATAATTTCAAGGAGTAGCTTTCCTTATAGAAACAGGACCACACAACCATTTTCAATCATAATTAGAATCCATTTCTATCGGAACATAAATTAGTTATCCATTTGTAATTAGTGTGTCACAGTAGTAATGGGATACCAATTCATATATTAACCAGAAGTGTCATCTCATTTGATCCACCCATTTTTTATCCCACTTTTTAGGCGAGAAAATATGTAACAAATAACTTTCATGTAAAAGTCATATACTTGAGTTAGTGTTATTATATTGCATTCCCTCTCAAGGCAACCCCTCAGTTTCAAGAATTTTTCATGGTTCTATGAAAAATGTTTAACCATAAATGTAATGCCTTTTCTGGATGACCTCTGCTCTACGGTCATAGGGGCATGTGAAAATGCTGCAGATTGAATCATCTTGGCTTCAAACTGATTAAATTCGCATATGAAGAAAGTCCATTTTGGGTTTTATGAAATATAATCAAACAAAAGAATTTAAAGCAAACAAGAACAAATCACTTCCCCAAAACCAATGTCCCCTTTTCCTCTTCAGCTATGAGGGATTTGAGACAAGGAGGTGGGCAAAGATGACCTCTTCACTTTGAGTGATGTCACATGAGATTAACTGCAACCATATCTAGTATCGATATGATTCATAATGTTGATCACATTATTCAAGCAAATGATGTTTGATAACATTTTGGACCAATTAGACATCGTAAAAGGTCTTTGAGAGAAAACTCTATGTTGATATGATCATCCATTCATAGAGGACAAGCAATAAGATTTTCATGATGGCATCCATATTGGACATCAGACTAGCACCATTTTTGTTCTGCCTAACTAAACATCAAACAATTTCTGGTGAAAACAAAATGTCAATGTTCAGTAGTGATAACAAGATATTCAAGGTAGATGCAATGGTGACCATTTTGCATATCAAATTGGCACTATTTTTTTTTTGTCCAACTAGACATCATAAGAAGTCTCTGAGTGGAAACCTTATGTTTATATAACCAACCACAATGGAGAAGAAGCAACTAGATTTTCAAGATCGCTGAATATCTATCTGAGTGGATGAGTGTGTGTCTGTTCTGAGTTTCATGGTAATTCTCCTAGTAGTTCAGAAGTATAAAAACCAACTTGTGCTAACAGGTGACCAACAATATACAGTAAAGCTACTAATGAGTGGGAGAGCAATCTTGACTCTTTAACTAAAATTAATTGTATGTGACAACCTGAACACATAATGCATGTGTGCAACCCAGTTCGTCGATTCTAAAACTAAGCATGAAACGTATATCGATGAATGATTAAAGCAGATTTTCACTGAATAAATGTAACCTGAAACAGCAAATCCAGAGATGAAAAGAGAAAAAAATAACGGATTTTTTTTGTTGAAAAACAGATCACTGTAGAGAAAGGGTATGAAATGCCGTGCTGATAAAGAAGATTTGCCTGAACTCGCAAGAGCAGTAATACTGCCATCAAATATGCAATGGACTGAGGTTATAAACACTGTAGGAATAAGGAAAATTATATTTAGATGTCAAGATATGCGTTCCGGAACTGAACTTATCAATTATGTCATCCAAAAATGAAATTATGGATACTACAATGAGCACAAACTATACTCAAAGTTAAGTTAGATCTGAAGCTATGCACCTGCAACAGGTATCATATTACTGATACTAAATCTAGTTCTTTTCACAAGATTGTGATGGGCACATTGAGTTCATCAAGGTAGTGGTCAATAGTGAGTGGCAGAAATTACAAAAATCACAAATTGCTTAAATGCTTATGAAGTGAAACTATTCAAGCTGGCAGAAAATACACCACCACCCAACAAAACTACACAATGTAATTCACCAAACTCATATCTATGCCAGTATATACATCAGTATGCAAATAATCATTCAAGCCTGGGTCCTTTTCATGTTCCTTACATGGTCCCTCAATCTATCTTGCAAGGCCTTTATCTGGGCTTCTCGGTTCTCCTTGTTGATTTCCATGGATCGTCGCAGCTTTTCCTGTGTGGCCCGAGCAAAGTTCTCCTCTTCCTGCTGCTTCAATATCAAAGCTTCCTGTGCCCTCTGACGATCTTTGGCAATCTGGTCCAGCTTCAGAGCTTCAAGTGACTGAAGACAAAGAAAACATTTAAAGTACTTTATACATGCCAATGGTAGACCAGGGTCTAAAGTTGTTTGTTCATCAGAATTATAAACACAACAAAGTGTGCAGGCCCTGATTGCTTGCTCAATGTATTACTGCAGGTCTGCCAAGATGCTGCCAGGGTTTTATTAAAAGGAGAGAACTACCCATTGTCACCATAATAAGGGGGAGAGGTAAAAGATAAGGAGGAGAGAAAGAAATGGTTATTGTTCAATATTTACATACTATATGTACTTCAATATAAACCTCTTACTTCCTACTCTAACGTAAGAGCTCTAATGAAATCAAAACCTTTAAAAAAATGTCACCTTTAACTGTATAAGCACTAATCTTTTACACTGTTCCTTACATGTGTGTGTATATATATATATACACTGTGCTGAAAGCCCAATTTCACAGTCTGCTGTCTTAAGGGGCATATACATTGTTAGCTTAACCAGCTGGAACAAGTTTCGATATTGTTCTTTTGCAATTTTCAACAGCTCATATCTATTGTTTTTTGGATACCACTGCTCAAAAAAAAAAAATTCAAGTGTTGTATTATATTACTCTCAATTTCTTCTTTTAAAGTTTGTAAAGTGGTGTTGATTTGTTCTTTTCTGATACATGTTTGACAAGTTTGAAAATATCCTTCTGGTCAAGCATCTTTGCTAGCCAAGGTTACAATAACCCTATCTACACCTTGGCGGATCAAATAGCTATATTGGTGCTTTTTCCTAGTGCTAGCTATTTAATTTCATGTGTTGCCTCCCTTAATATGTAATGCCAACTAAGCAAAGTGCATTATATATTGACCAAAAACGGTGGTGGCAACTGATCTAAATTGGATGCTTTGGAAGTTAAAAATTGAAAGTATGAATATGTGCCAGAGGGAAGACATTACAGGTGTATCTGAGTGAAAGGCATTAATGCAAACATGGACAAGCACTAGAAAATTGCTTATTAGGCCATTCAAGTGATGTGCTTCCATTTCCTGATCAAATAGGAACAGTGTTTAAATCTGAACAACTTAATTTGACTGGATGCAATAGCTTACAGAGTCATTCAATAAAATTCACAGACCCAAAGCACAGAAATAACTGCTAGATATGCCAAGGTGTAGATAGCTGTCGCAACATTGCCTAGCAAAAATGTGCTACCAATTTTCATCAGATAACATTCACAATTCACAGTGTAAGGTGTTTCACTCAACATATGGCACAATTATTATTAAAAGTATAGAATGGCTTACAAACCAACTAGCTTAACAATGAAATGTCCAAGAAAAGGGGTTCTTATGCAGGGGCTTTTATGGTGTTCTAGTAGTTTCTGGTTCACACTAATAGGATGATGGAATTTCTGTAGTTCAGTTGGGTATTTTCCTACTGTATAGTAAATAGCTATGCAATAGCAGCAGGATGATGTTGTAGTAGGGTCTAACACCACTTTTGCAGCACACAATAAGCTATACATAGTGGCCAGTACTAATGGTGGAAAGAACCCAGGAAAATCCCCGACCCATGAGAAGCTACTGGCAAGCTCTCACATACACACATTGGCCGAATCTGAGACTCAAACCCACAGAGGTGAGTTGGCAGTGATATGTAACGAAGAGCACTTTAGACCACTTTGGGACCCCAGCAGCAGGTACTATTACTGTTATTAAAATTCTTCTGTTTCTTATCTTCTTCTTCAAGAACTCAAAATGAGAAATAGTCTATATGATCCCCTGAAACCATTTTCGTTAGCAAAGTGACCTTATAAAATGGTGGGCCTTTCCAGAAGGTGACTAAATGTTTTATGAGGAGTATATATAATGTACGTAGTAAGAAAGCTAGATACTTCAAAGCATTTAATATCTTAGTTTAAAAGTAACATTAATCATTAAAAGGTTCTTCTTGGTTTAAAAACAAACTTATTTCAACTGAGTATGTTATTAGTTCTTTTTCTTGGTCTAAATGTGATTTGTGAGCAGGTATTGTTTCATGCACATTGCAAATGCATTCAAAAAAGGTAAATTACATCATGGAACATACATAATTATCTTTCAATTTGCTCCATTTTCCCACTGCTGCCGAATAACCTTCTTGTCGGTTATGACTTTGGTTATTTGAGTCATTTCAACATAAACTTGTTTTTTTGAGTCTTTTCTATATAAAATTGTTTGACAAGTCCCTCCTCCCTTGATGCCGTCGAGTAGAATACCAGACTTTCTTCTAAAATAATGTCTTTGCTAACGTGACACGTTAATGTTTGGTAATGATTTATTTGGTTGTTGCTAACTGTATACGATTTAATTATGCAGAGAAAACTTGTGTTGAGTGCATGAAATGCAGTCTTCGTAAAGGAAGCCATAATGTGCTGTCATGTGATTTTTTGTTCTGGTACCCAGTTTTCTTCAAGGTTTTCTGTGTGATCCAATGCACACAATCTATTTTTAGCCTATGCTGACCCTGTTATGATCTTAACAATTACTTTTACGTACAATTGGTTATAATCATCAAAGAGAAGAACTCAACATAGGTGTTAAGTCCCAAAATCTATCATAACATCATCGATTCTGCAGCTGGTTAAAATAATTGTCACAAATGGGCGAAAGAGATGTGGATTAGAACCAAATTACAAACAGAACATAGTGACAACTTATTAAATTCAACACTTTAACTAGTCTACATGTTTAACTTCGCTAAATCATTATCACATTTCAACTTCTGGAATGAGCATGACATTGTGCTCAGTTCGACTGCCATATTGCATCACTTTCTTATTATTCTTTTCAGATTTGTAAAGTGGTGTTGATATGTCCTTTTTCTGCTCAGACATGTTTTCAAGTTTGAAAAGATCTATCTGCGCTAACAGTTTTCAGTCATATCCACAAGTCCAGAACTGCCATCCTGAGTGAAATCAAAATCAGGATGACATAAAAAAATCAGGATTTGGAGAAACAAAAAACAAACTCACTGTGTACTTCATAATTAATGCCTGTACTCTAATGCCCACTTCCCTTACTTAAAACAGAAAAGTTAAATGATGCAGTGTAATCTCAGTACAGAAAGTACTGGGTTTTCAGGTGAACACCAGCACAGGTTCTCAAATTCAGGTTGGGTATTACAATGTCTGATTTACCATTTTAAAAGTGCTGATATAACGACTGAATTAAGTGGCTGTGGAATATTTCATTGTAGAATTTCGGTATCACTTTTGCTCTCTTTGTACAGCCCTTGTGAATCAAAAGGTATTTAAAAAAATTGGGATTTGGGGCAAAAAAATTGGGGTATCTGGATTTTCAGATATTTCAACAAAACTTCTGGATGATCCTGAGTAAATCGGAATAAGTGACAGGTCCACAAGTCACATTGTTGATGCCAGATTTACTTGACATCTGGTATCATTTTCAGGTAATGTCACATATGACCATTACTGATTGGAACTGAAAAACATTTTGGATTATAAAACAACCATTTTTCAAATCTGAAGCTGTCTCTCTTTCAAGAATCTCCAGAACATTCATGTCAGAAAAGATGATCATGTACAAAACCACAGAGAGTCATGTTAATCAAATCGGACTATATTCCTATACTTTGGCATTTAAAGCCCTTTCAATGTACAGAATACAAATTCTAAATTTGCTGACCTGCAATATGTTGCTAGGTGGAAACAACATAGTGAGCTTAAATTGATTAGTTTCCTTTCAAACCATCAATTCTTAAAAAAAATCTAAAGCAATATATGTACATGTTATACAAAGAAAACATTTCCTATCACAGTATGAAGAAAAGGTTGTATAAACAAGGACTGAAGTTTCTGTAAAATCAAACTTGTATTCTTGTAGTTCAATTAACCAGTCCCCAAAACCTGTATTGATACATGGGCTCTTATCATTTCTTAATATATAATAAATGGGATGACAATTTCCCATTTCTCCTGTGTTCTATTTAATATCTAAAATCAATGCTTCAAGCTATGTGTCACTATGTAATAGTTTCACACCAAAGTACAGCTCAGAGATTCAAAATTTGTCTACTCCAGGTTTCCTCAGAATAATCCAACCCCATTTTTCACATTTGGACATTTTGGATGGAGTGTGGGTTCAGAGCAATTACATAAAACAAATCTGGAATCTGCCGCCATCGTAAGATAGCTTACCAGTGGGCCTATACAAATTATAGCTATGTTAAATTGATTTATACCTGCATCAAATCGATATTGGTTTTAACTGTAAGAACATGCTTGAGCTATTAGATTTGTTTTTATATTTTATAAAATCATGAGAGATGTTAGCATTCCCAGACATGCCAGCCCCTGACAAGGAAAAAAACTGATTCCATGTGGACAAAAAGCGTAATCCATATATTACACACTAAAATTTAAATGAACAATGAATTATTTGCCCTTCTTGTCTTTTAAAAACTTTTAATGCTTCAAGTTTTCATATGTAGCACTTTAGCTTAACACACATTGACTAGAATCCATCTGAAGACTTTTAGCGCCAAATATTACAATTCTTTCAAAACAGCCTGTAATAGACATCACGTTATGCTGCCCTCATGTCGTCATATTTGGAGGAGTTTGTTGTTTTGTTTAAAAAAAGTTTGTTTTTTGCCTTTTTTCTAATCCATCATTGAAATTTTTTGAAAGTAGATATTTTTGCTTTCAAATACCTTTAGACTGGTTCTGCAGTAAATATGAATTAGAACAAAGAATTTGTGGGTAAAGATTAAAATTAGAAAACCAGTCTGTTTTCTCCACTAAGCCATACAGATGCTATAAATAGAATTCGTGGTCAAAAGTTTGAAAGTAGAACCAGGTTTGCTATAAATAGAACATGATACTGTTAGGAAAGTGCACAGAAGTACACAGACAAGTGTTAAACTACAATATAAGAGTACGCTTGTCAGTGTATTTCCATACCTTTATTTAAAGTTGCGCATTTGATGTGGCGTCACATTTTTTAAACACCTACCTTCCCCGCGTCACACATGTGACCCCCCTTAGGTGTGTGACGTCATTTATAGATGGTCTCCTATGTAGAAGCAGTCTTTTCTAAAATACAACCTGTAGGATTATTGGAATGCTAATAAAAACGAGAAAACAATTGATTTTTTGGGGGGAAGGTGGATATACCGAAAATGCGTAATCCATATACGTTTACGTGCAATTCACCACTGCAGTGGAAAGAAAGCCATAATTAAAAAATAAATTGTCAAATATCAGTTAATTTACTACAGTCAATACTTACTTGTCTTCTCTCCTCTGCCTCCTGAAGCTTCTTGGAGATATCTTCTATTGTGAGATTTTTCTCTCTTGGTGGGGAGGGGGGCCTGGGACCATCATTTGATGCTGGTTTCAAAATCACTTCATAGGCTAAGCCTCCTGCATTTTCCTTTGCTCCTTCTGTTACCAAAAATGACAGAAAATAAGTCGTTACAATTTTATTATACGTTAAAAAAGCAAAAAACACATACCATCAATTTTGGGGGGTGACAAATTGAAGGGGTAATGCAAAAAAAAATCTGTTTAGGTCTACCATTATATATTCATTTTGCAAAAGAAGCAAATGTAAATTCATAAAGATCAACTGTAAGCACACATCATGCACTGACATAATTTTATTACTGACTAATAGCTGGGCTATGCCAAGGGGAAATAAACAAAACATGGCATGCTAGACCTATTGTAACTTCAACATATTTGTTTCCAAGATGTATAGTGCAATTAAGAACATTGAATAATTATGACACGCACGTCATAATTCATTCAGGAGTTCTACAAGAATAGCATGGCATCTTGTATTTAAAAAAAAAGATACACAAGCTATTCTACAAAAAGATTTTCGAAAATAACTATAAGAGTTCAACAATTTTTTAAATCAGTGGAAGTGTGTACACTAGTGTATTGACTGTTGTGCTCTATCAGTCATAAACAAACTGATTTAAAATGGAAGAAGAAAGTCATGGCTATTTTATCGAATCTACATCCATCACTGGGCACTGGCCTAGAAGTGACAGTTTTATTCTGAAAAGTTACTTTTTTTAAAAAAAAGAAAGATTGTTTCCGTTTGATCAGATACCAGATACCGTTAAGATTGACAGATATTATGGGCAAAACTTCAGTAATTTCACATTATTTGGCTTAATTAAAATGTTTTATTTGCATTCACATCTTTTCAACTGTGAAAATGTAACAAATTATAAACTATTGATAAATAATATTTGTATGATATACAGGAACAGTTAGCAGTATCTGTCATGTTGAATGAATGTACTGTCAAATCAATTTCATCTGCATCAAATGTAAAATAATGAGAATTTTATCTCATATTGAATATATTAATATTAAACAATGACACTTTTATCCATCCAATGGGTAATATTCCATCTAAACTCATCAGAAAAATAAACCAGCACTCCTAAGTAGATTTGTTAAACTACTGGTTACAGGATGCTAACTTCAGTCATCATACATGTATAAACAGTAAGTCTACAGTAATATAAACATGATTATAATTCCAGAGAAAATGGGTTGCAAGAACTGAACAGGCTAGACTAACAGGGATTTTGAATAGTGCAGGAATTATTTCATTGTGTGGAAACTTGTTATGTGAACAATTCAAAAGTAGCAAAGGTAATGAAAAATATAGATTGTAGCACTGCTTGCATATTTTTTTTAAATTTTAAAAACAAAGAAATCTGATATCAATGTTCAGGCATACCATTTCGTTTACCTTTTGTTTCAAAACATAACCTCTCTTTCTCTTTCAATAAAATTACTATAATAAAGCTTTGTATATTTTATGAAGTACGCATATAGTCTCAGAATTCTAAGCTCAAAAATGTCTTATTCATCTCTGGCAATACATATATGTATATAAATGCATTTCAGTTGTCAAAGTTTGAATATTACACAGCATTGTGAATTGTAACTGAAGTATAGGTTCTAAACAATGTAGTAGAAATCCACTGTTATGCAATTATACTGCTGCAGCTTTCAAAGATGGGGGAATAAAACCTTGTTCACTTGCCTACAAGCTACAATGTGGATAATCTAAAATGACCATTATATTCAGACCATAACAGAAACAGCGTTACTGAATTAAGGTCCATCATGCGAATATGGATTTTCTATAAAATTACAATGTATTCAATCACTGAAATCAAACCATGCGAGAATATCTGTTCACTATCTTCATGACTAAATGAACTTTATAGATTGCTCCATTTTAATCAGTCATTTCCTTCAAAGCCATTTTTATATCATTGCCATATCTTGGGTAGGGAACCAGACAGTTCAAGTGGTAGTGTATTGGACTTCTAATCTATGGGCTGGCAATTGATACCTATAAAGGCAAGCCTGGGTTGGCTGCCTCAGCATCCATGGGAAAACCACTTGGAACCCAATTTATTTTTTATGACACAGCCAATGTGTTAAAGTGCCATTACATTTAACAAAACAAACCAACACAAAAAATATTGGGTCAGTAAAGACAGACAAGAATGATTATCAATTTGTGTACACTGTATACTGTTTGATAGTTTAAATTCTCAGGTTTTTTTCCTTATTCTTTTAAAATGTTTTATTAAGTTCACTCCCACAATTCTGCAGTCATGACAAAAGTTTACAATAAATGCAAGAGCACCATTGACTTCTGCATCTGCGTAACAATGCAATGCAATCATCAATTCAAACTGTGAATACAAAGACTTGTATATTTAAAATAAACAAAAAAGAAGCATGTTCATTGAATATATATAATAAAAATTTAACATAGCAAGCCATAAAAAAAACCCAACCCCAAACAGAAAACGAAATACACAAGGCCACAGAACTGGAATCTCCCATTCAGTCAAGAGCTTAGTAAAGAAAAAAGTGATTGGCAGGATAGTAGGATAACTTCTGGTGTATATGAAAACTATGATTTAAAGCCAGCAGAACACAAGTTGTGCTCTGCATGTAAGGGAAGTGTGATCACGGGAAGAGGTGAATATGGTGTACTGTACACGATATTAGCTTAGAAAATATATCAGGCAGAGAAGACTACTTAAAGTATCATCAATATTGTTTAAAATAAAAATAACAACTATGATACCTGCTTGTTCTTGATAATTTAAATTCTCCCCATTTAATTAATGGAACCATTTATTCCAATTATCAAGGTTTTATGTTCACAAGAGGTTTCAAACAAGTTCTAACTCTTTCTTGGTTTTACAATTTATAACATTTTGCTTTTAATTATTTGAATTTTTGAAGTCATGATGAACTGGGTTTGGGATAATAAATATGCATTCAAACTTTCAGAGTCCAGAAAAAGTCTCAACCTTCTTTTGTTCAATGAGTGATTTAGAATGATTAAATCGACTATGCATTTGTAATTTCTATTTGCTTCAGAAAGATAAAATATTGGACTAAAATTTAATGATCCAGTTACAGCCCAGGCCACACAATGGTCTGAACATGTCAGGTAAAATATTTATACGTTCTTTTGGAACTGAATACAGACTCAATTGCAGCCAAAATTGGATGATACAAGTCCTTTCTGTCTGAAAATACATCAGGCTAATAAAAAAAAATTTCAAACAAAAGAAATGGCAATAAGAGGCTAAATGAATTAGCACATGGACATATCTCCATCAGACATAGACCATGATAAGTAGCAAACCAAGATGCTAGCCATTATTTTGGACACTAGACAACACCTTATTAATAGACAAGTCAAGGTGGTCAATACCACAAAAACCTTCCACAATTAAAATGTTCTAAGTCAATAAGATTCACTATTCCTAAAGTTCAATAGACTTGGATACATTTAACCCTGTCCATTAAATCCAATTAAACATAAAAAATTGTGCAGGCATTGTTTTTATAATTAGTAACATTTGCATCTACCTACCATGTCTCATCAATAGTGTGAAACTTTGTAACAATGATCATAAACACTACTGAAATGTTCTTTTAACAATCAAAAAGATATATGAATACAAACCAATTTATAACCCAAAGCAGAGCTCTAGATAAGCGGTGTTTTTGTGTATCTAACACAAAAACTAACTACAAATGCACAAAGATTTTTTTAAAAGATGAATTCCAATTACAAACCTAAGCATTTAGTATAACGTTGTCAGCATATTAATCCTGCTATAATCAGTCATGATTAAGAATGGATAACAAAAATCAACAATATAAACAAGCTATCTATAAAATAAAAATATTCAGAATGTGCTTTGTATGTTTGAAATGACATACGTAATCACCAAGAACACATAATAACAAAGCCATGTAATCAAATGCACCATAACTTATTCTTGGTTGGTAATCCTCTTGATGCTTTTCAAAATGTATGATTAGTAAATTGATGATTAAGACTTGATCTGGAATCTCAAGTTTGTGTTTTGCAGTGTTGACAAAATACCCCTTTAAACAAGGCCCCTTTTTGCCAAGCCTGGTTTTTATTTATGTAGAAAGATTTAAAAAAACTTGAACAATGAGCTTAATTTAATAAATTATAACATTGAACTTAATCTACAATATGCACTGATGTACAGGCAGACACACATGTTCACCAAAGTGGATGCTATTCAAAGCCTCTGACAAGATGGGCAACAAAAAATTACAATAGTTACAAATCATGGGGGTAAATCAGTAAATTACCCAAATTTATAAAATTTTGAGATAGCTCTGCTAAAGGTTTTGATTTTCGGCATTTAAAGGGAAGCTAATGGATTACCATTTAAACAAAACAAACATTACAAAGGACAAAAGTTAATTACAAATAACCAAAATATTGACCTGCACCATTTCATTTAATCAGTTATGTATGAAATGAGGTCACCATCGGACATCCATTGTCTATTGAACCTGCACTTGTATTCTATGTTTTTGTTGTTTAAACATGTGGAGGGACTTTGAGGCTGACCAACCAAATCACCTTTCCCTTTCCATACTATGACAGCATCAAATGCTCTCTTTGGTTGCAACTGTTGTTGCATTGCGACAATTTTGGGTTTGGGAGATCCCCGCATACATGCGAAAATGCTCAACCAGTTGCACACTACAGTTGTAGTAGTAGAAACAGCATCAGCAGCAGTAAAAGAACAAGAAAAAAAGACATTAAAGGTATATTTTTGTTTATGATAAGAAGAAATTAACTATATATATATATATACATACCTGTATTTCTCATTTGGTATATTAACCAATGGCAGGCACAACAGCAATTTTTTAAAAATAATTCAACACATTTTTCAAATATGACTGAATAAAAACCAGTATTAAATAAAGTCTGCAAAAAAATGTATACAGACATAACACTTTTTATTTTGCAGAAATATATTAAATACATATTGTCAAATACATATTCCAGAGCCAAGAACATATTCAATGTCTAAGCTTTCAAAAACTGGCCTCTATCAATTCCATGTCTTTCTCAAGCTGAATAATAAATTGATCTTTGAGATTAACTGCCTTATGACACCACAGATTCTGACCCATAATGGCACCAATAAGAAATTTTACCTAATGTCATATAGTTAATACTGATGTAAAGTGAATTAGAAAATAACCACTCCTATACCTGAAAAAAAAAAACCTTGTCTGGTTACCATAGAAAACTGGCACCAGTGAAAACTGAAAAAATCAGGTGCATCAATAATCAAGTACCCCAAATTACCAATCTGCATTGATTATCAAAGCACTGATCCACTAATGACGATATTACATGAAAAACATGCACGCAACATTACCATGTGTAGATATCTGCTGCTTGACTTGTATTCTTTTTATTGCTAATGAATCATATACCATATGTACCTACTTACAAGTCATGTCCAACTGCATATACATCCTAATATGCTGTGACATGTCAAATTCTATGTTGATTCATTTCCTGATTAACTCCTACCAAAATGCATAGACACAGATCTACTAGCACATTATGTGACAGCAGATCTTGATAATGGCAGTTTGCAACTGGTCTCAACTTATAAAATGAGTACATACAGTACTTCAAAATTAAATGAAAGTTTAAGCACACAACAATGTCCACAAAATTTCAACAGAAATTTTGAGAACAAAAGTAGCAAAGAACAACTATTGTAAATGTCTGATGAAGTTATTCAATCAACAATCTGTTTTTAGCAGACATAAGGAAGCCATGAATGACACTAAAATTGTTATCAATATCATGAATAAAATATTTTCTAATACTCCTTCCCATTTTCACACATACAAACATGTACACACACACATACATACATGTACACACACACACACACATATATATTACTACATCAATAAATTTGGTTTAGAAATTTTAAAACTTCAGGACACTGATATTTCAGAGTTGTACATTTTGTTAAATTAACAGCCATTTCAAACAAAAGTAAAAGTTTTTATTTTGTTAGCACATTTTTTGCATGGATTAATACAGTTAACATAACTGGAGTGGAATACTGGAATCATTAAGGAGCAATAGATTATGACAGATTTACAAGTGCAACATCCTAATTGAAAGATTTTTTTATCATTATACATGAACTTGTAGGGATTTTTGTCATTTATTTTTCTCATTTCTGTGTTCAATTGTGAGATTTTGGCAGTCTAGATACTGAACCCAAATGTCAAGCATAACTTAATTTCAGTTTGAAATTAACACTCATCAATGCTTGATTTCTTCATCGTTTTAATCATGATCACAACTGTATCGAGTTAGAATCGCTACTTAATGTTATTACCTTATTTAACAATGTATTTAAACAAGTTCACATTCAACTGACAGCAATATCAAAGCCAATACTCCATTCTGAGTTCAATTGCTATTACTGAGCAAAATAGGATAACACCCATGGCTGATGTATAGGTGTGATTCGGCTTTGTAATGTAGCTTTTAAAAAATTTCAGTCATATCGCTGATGAATCAGCATGCAAAGTGAGATATTAATATTTTACCTTGTATATCGTGTATTGCATCCGGAGTGTATTAAACAAATATGTGTAGTTTGCTGTAGTTTAAAAGGCAAAAAATGCTGCATGGGTAACAATATCAAACAGCAACTGTTCATGTAAATCAGTCACTAATAGTTTGCATGATTCATGTAGAAAACTAAATTAGAAAAAAGCCAATACCTGAAGCCCAATTTTTCTTGCTGGAATTCATTTTTAGGCTATTTACAACACCATATTGATTAAATAAATGTATAAAAAGCTTGTCTACAGTCTTGACATGTTTCAAGATTTTTTCATCCTGATTGGAAGAAGAGAGAGAAAGAGAAGCAGAAGTAAAAGTAAACAGGCATAAATATGGAAATACATATATAGTAAAATACACAATAAGGGCAGACAAACTTCTTAACTTGGAAAAGATTGCAGTTCCAAAAAATGATAATTTTTCTCCCACCGATACATTTCAATCATTCATCATGGAATATATAAAAATGCAATGTCTTTAAATTCTTATCCTGCAATTAAAGATCTATAAATAAAGAAACAAACTTTATGTAAGTTGTATGCTCAATCATGTTAAGACACGCTTCACTGAATCTTTTCAGTCTATTCTAGGATAAGTCACCACAGGATTCACGGTAATTTCTAACAATAGAACCATAAATAATAATCATACCCCTACTATTTACTAAACAGACCTTTCTGCGGGCACTAGCAAGATTTGGCTGACTCTGGATGTTAGTGACAAATGGTCTTGAAATAAAACTTAATGAGCAGAAACTATAATTTTCTTATTACACTACCTTTGACCATTACAACTCAAATTCTGAGGGTCTCTATTTATCCTAAATGCACACCAATCACAATGTTGTTTCAAGGAACTTAAAGTACAAAAGTTTTTGTACAAAACTATTTTTCATTGTGACTGATCTTCATCGATTGACTAATTTATTAATGTGCATCTTCCTGACCACAAGTGCAAGAATTCCACATACTAAAAAAAAAAAAACATTTTTGTTCTCTCTGTCTTCTTCTTCATTTTCATCTTATACACATCATAGTAAAATGGACACCTGAGATGGCAACCAGAACATATAAATCTGTCAATTTGATTGTGCTTCAATCTCTCACACTGAGAAACACTCATTTGATTGGTCCATTTGTAGAACTATTACCTGAAGTCATTTTGATTCTGTTTCGTTCACAATAGCTAGCTACACAAAAAGTCACTGGCAATGCCTGCTTCGGTCTGCAAAAGAAAAAGAATATTAAAAACAATGTATTTCACTCTACTTTTATAAGAAAGAAGCTGTAAAACCTTTATGTAAACTTTTCGTGTCATCGTCTCTCTTAACAACTAGGGATGCCATTTTTTGCAAGCACGCTGCTTCTTTCCATTACCATCAATTTCCTTTACACGAAGATCCTGTATGAGAGTCGCGGGCTAGCTAATATATGGAGTAAATACATTACAAGGGTTCTTGCGGAATGGGACTGAAAAGAACAGTAAAAAATTGGAGAGAGAGAGAGAGAGAGAGAGAGAGAGAGAGAGAGAGAGAGAGAGAGAGAGAGAGAGAGAAAAATGGCTTGAACATTAATTTTTTAATATAAAAATAAACTGACCATATGGAAAAAAATCAGATTGATAAGGAGAAAAGCGGAATTCTGTTTTAAAATGGAGAAAAATCATGTCATAATGTTATGATTGAATTTATATTTTGGAGAAAAAAATCTTTGTTTAAATTTGTTTACATCGGCACAAATTATTTCTGCTGATACCAATTGTTCTAATAATCGGCCCGATAAAGAGTATGTACGATTAATCGGTACAGCTTTACCAATCAACAAACAAAGCCATTTTCCTCTGACAAGCTGCCTGTGGCAATAATGTATTGATTATAAGTATTTACAAATTTGGCAAACAATTTGTTGATTTCTCAATTGATATGGGTGAAAAGAACTTAGTGGGACTATGGGAGTCTTGTAATTCTTACATCCAATATTCAGACCGTCTACATGGAATTAGATTTACTCCTTTCCTAAAACAGACAAAACCTTGATCGATAAAGCCCCTTTTTTGTGGCTGTGTGTATAATCAGATGAATATGGAAATAACTGATAACAATACATCATGTTTGTTTGCATTAATAAAAGCATGTCCTGTTTATGGTTTGAAAAAAAAGAAAAAAGAAACTGAATATATGCATGCATAAACGTTTCTAGAATGAGTGGAGAACCCACTAAATTTCAGGCTTTGATGTATATTTTTTTCTTGTGTATCATGTAATGAAATCCAGACTCTATTATTTGAAAATTTTAAAATTTTAACTTTAATATCAAAATTCCATCTGATAAACGATGTAACTTTAAAATTATTATGTATAATATATACTCTAAAAAGTAATTATTTAGGATTTTGTTCTAAATTTTCAATTCATTTACTTGCATTGCAGCATAAACATAAGCCAGATAAGATTCATAACAATAAGATTATATAATAAAATAATAAATAAATTATCATATGGAGCAAATTTCCTTTTAACATAAATTTCTCCAGCAAATTTGTATTAAAATTTTTCTTTACTTACTGTAATAAAAAAACTACATAGATAAATATTGTTTATTGCAGTTAAATTTATGTAACTTTAAATTATTTTTTTTTAGGAATAACACAAGTCATAGGTAATAATAATATCACTTAAACTGAAATATAATTCCTTGCCAAACAGTTTGTCAGAGGTGAACAGGTGGTAATGTCACTAGTTTTGGTAGGCAGAGCGATCTATCATCTCACACAAGGTCAATTGTGCTGGGTCGAGAGAGCATATAAAAAGTCGTGAACTACTGCAGGGCTCGAAATTAGCGGTAGTTTGCTAGCCCGAGGCTAGTAGATTTCCCGTTGGGCTAGTAACTTTCATAATGTTAATAGTCCGACGGGCTAGTAAGTTTCTGGTTATCAACAGTCAACGTTTGTTTACTCAATACCCTAATAAAGACGTGACTTCGGCCGATGTTCTTTAGAATCAATGCAGTGACCGTTGTAAACACAGTCATAAAATATTAGCATGTGAAGATGAAGTCAATTTCTGCCTCGGAAATGTGTTTCTATTACAAGAAGCCATCTGATAATGTGCGTTTCACTTAACAGTGCCAATTTAGGTCCTGTCATTAACAACGGAAGTTTGGAAATTGATCCGTATTAATCTGATAGTGAATTAAATGGTATCACGTTTATTCAATCGACCACAGTAACAAATTACGAAACGTTACACCACACAAAAGAACATACCGTATTTTGCTGTGTATAACGCGCACTTTTTTTACCTAATTTTCTTATCTTAAGTCGGGGGTGCGCGTTGTATACAAGAACTAAAAAAAAAGATTTTTTCCAGGTCGATCTGAAGAGGATGAAGGCACTCACTACTTGTGAAATATTAAATCCATTGTACATTGCATTGTAACTAAAATGTTTACCGGTACTAGCCGTATTAAAGAAATAAATAATGCTTACAAATAGTCTTGTTCTTTGATTGCTTATGTTAATAAACTGGTTTCATTTCACGTCACTGTGTCAAGTTTTTGTTCTGTGCCACGGCCGGAAATACATGTACATAACGACTTGCCTTTGTTCAAAAGCTGTGCAAAGTGCCGCATTGGAGCGGAACAAATACCACTGTGTGGATTACCGTACTTGTTTCGTAAATGTTCAGTACCGTATTCCATAACTGTTGATCTAATCGAATTTTTCTTCATTTATTATTGGTCGAATTGAAATATAATATGTGTAGAATTCAACTAGTGTTAATGTTCTCATCAGAGCATCTGTTGTAGACATATATATTTTTGCGACTACGGGTTCTTTCTTACGGGAACACTGATACGTTGTGGAACAAAATAATCAATGTATGAAGTCGGGAAACATTTTTTTCCTCTTTGGAAAATAAGCTTGTTACTTAGTTTTATTTCTCATCTTAAATCATAGTATTTGAGATATCTTTGCGATTATACAGTGATCAATGGCTTCAATGCTTCATCGACTCGGTGTGGTCTTTTCACGGTAACAGGCGCCAGGTAAGCTTTGATGCGCTCAACATAGTTACAATGCTTTGTCTCGGTGAGCAGTATTTAATTGATTCAGGACATACAGCGACTTTTCGTAAGTAATGACGACAAAGTGGAATTTGAGGGATTTGATGCAATAGACTGCATCAACTAGACGAACATTTAAAGGGCCCTTTTAAGGGCCAACAATAAAATCGGAAAGATACAATATCAATATTGTAACTTTTTCATTCGCTATGTAAAATGACCAACTGATGTTGCACTATGAAAACGGAGCAAAATAGCGGTAGTCAAAATTTTAAAATGCATTATATCACATGCGCGTTATATGGCAGAAGTACGTTTTTTTCCACTTATTTTGGGTCGAAAATCGGGGTGCGCGTTATACATCGGTGCGCGTTATACACACCAAAATACGGTAGCATCAACTATTCAAAAACATTAGTTTACATGTTTGTTTCTTGAAGGTATTATTTTTTGCTTGCTCCGAGTCACAAACGGGTAACTCATATTTTACGTTTGCATCGAAATAATTAGAAGAATTATATCAATTTATTATGATAACATTATTGACACATCATTTTCCAAACAACTACTTTTTCTATGATAATAAGAATAGCTTTTATATCCCCCCCCCCCCAAAAAAAACGATTGAACAAATACTTGAATACACATGGAAATATCCAGCATTTGATGGGAATTAAAATCTCACATGGGCATCTAAGATTGAAAATTTTTCACGCTTATTATTAATTTCAACAATACACTGACGTTCGATTAATTAGGAACAATTACCAAACATATGTTATTAATGATGATACTGTAATTGGAGCTATTAAATACCACAGGTGTTCGATGCGCACTTCATGTGAAGGGAGAAAAAATCTAAACAAACAAATCAGAGTGACAAAAATACCTTAGAAAAATATCTAAGGAATATTTTTGGTATTTTTGTCGCTATGTATGATTTTGTTCCTTTTGATTATTGTATTCTTTTTCATTCACATCAAGCTCGCGTCGAGCACCTGAGTGAAATAAAACGCGCAGAGTCAGATGGTTTCGTTTGATGGGAGCACACATTTTCCAAGTTGAAACTAACATTATCTTTTGATGTTAATATTTTATAAGTGTTTAATTTAGCCACTGCTTTGATTGTGCAGAACATCCACTGAAGTCAAGTCTTTATTAAGGAGAAGCCATTTGATGGAAGGGGGGGGGGGGGGGGGTCAAAGGCACGTGTTTTTAAACGGGTTTCTTGCTCAGACTTTTTTTTATATAAAGGACACTGTGTCATTCCTTTTCTTACTTCAAATAATTCGCGTCAATTATACTGTAACATCTCATATTTTAAAACGAGGCACAATTCCCGCCTTATAAGACAGGCAAAATGTGGCCTTTTATAGAAGGTGTTCAGCTTCCGGAAAAAAGCAAAAGATGAATGAATTTATTGACGATTTAAAGTAGAATTTATACTTCTGTACTTCTACATTTTATATGATAATGCTATTTATAAAATAAAAATTTTGTTAATCTCAATATGAGTGTGTTACATTGTTTTGGGGACAGGGCTAGTAAATGTTTGGCAGGGCTAGTAAATTTCTAAGTACACTAGTCCGTCTGGCTACCAGGAAATTTGTGTTAAATTCAAGGCCTGTACTGTCACTCAGTGTACATCATATAAATACAGGGTATTGTTGTTGTGGAGTTTAACGTCATTTATCAGCACACAATAGGCTATACATGGCAGCCAGTATTAATGGTGGCGGAAGAACCTGGGACCCACTCTCCTCCCCCAGAAAGAACCGCAGACCCAAGAGAAGCTAATGGCAAGCTTTCTCACATGCTCACATTGGCCAAATGTGAGACTCAAACCCACACAGAGGCGAGATGTCAGTGATCCCTAACGGAAAGTGTTTTAGACCACTGGGGCCCCAACAGGTATTTTAGTTTTTGCTCCCCTAATCATACAAGTTTTTTTAAAACAAAAACTATGCCCAGAAGTATGACCCATGACCAGACATAAGAAACTGACTAATAATCTTTCAGAAAGTGGTAGAATGTCTTACTTACAATTGGAAACAGACTTGAGGAATACCATGTATGATTCAACTGTTGAAAACTGGGAAAACCACTTTTTGATTATTTACTGGATTACAGACTGACATAGCCATGAGTGAAAGCTTTTATCTGAAACAGCACTACATAACCACATTTGTGCAGAGTGCCATAAAACATTACTAACCACATACATCTCAAAAGCTGTGTTTAAAACCAAGAAATGCAATGTGAAAAATAAAAGGAGAAAACATCGCTTCATGTGTTTTATATATTGTAATGAATACAAAAGTATTATAATGTAATTTAGTTATACGTCTTATATAGGATTCAGTACAGGACTGAACAAACCAGAATCTGTTAGCAGTATTTTAGACCAACTACCAAATGTCAAAACATACATGTATATGGTTTACAAGAACTGAAAACTATGCTGTTTAACTGAAATAATTTAATTTTCAACTGCCCCTCTATGTACCAGATAGGGTTACTGCCCAGTGGACAGTTATTATGCCTGCCATACCTCACTCACTTAGTGACCATTTCATTTCATGTATGTACTTTATCTCTAATTATTACATGAAGTTTGTAAAACATGCCTTTGTTGAATATGTTTCAATAAAACATATCTAGGATTGATGAAAAAATTAAATTGGAAAAGAAACTAGTAATGTGTGGTAATTCTCAGGATGTATGCAGAACCAATTTTGTGCCTGCACAAAGAGCAGTATCCAAGAAAAAGAATTCAAGCAAACATAGATGTACATGATCCAAGAGTATGAAGTAGACAAGTAACATACTTTGGGATGATATTGTACAACTCAGCTTCTCCTCAACCTATTACTGTATGCTTATATTTTCATGACTGTAGAGGCAATATTATAGTAGTAAAAGTACATACAACTCTTGACATCATAGCTATAGTACAAACTCCCTTACGCAATGTTCAGACAAGGTGAAAAAATGCATGTAAACCATTTGACAAAATATCTCCAACACACTGAATCAATAGCTGACGAGTTATGATGAATCAATCACCAGTCTTGAAATTTCAACATTCTCCATGTTGATGCAGACATTGCCAGTGGCAAGCACAAGTGATGACAACATCCTATCTGCCAGCACAGCAAAGAATATGCAGAAAGATATGGTTATGCAGTTGATTCTGCTTTGAAAGTATTTGTTAAAGGAAATAAATTGAATGAATTCTAAATAATGATTTTCTACCTGAACAAACAACTTTCTGACTATTAACATGTATGACTGAATAAGAGTCCTTCAATACAATCAACAAAAATCCAACATATGGCTGTCACCATTATTTTCTGCTTCGTCATCATATGCTTATTGGTTCTTCCTCCTGATCTTTCCAAAAAGAGACAGGAACCACTACATTTCAGTTAGTAACCAGTCAAGTTACTTAATCTGGTAAATGATCAAACTACATGTATCAAGAATTCCGTTCTTCTGCAAATATAATAATAATAATAAAGATATTTGTTTAAGAAAGGTGCTGATGACATTTTTATATTGTCAATTTCATATAAAATACTAGGATTGTGGAGTCAAGTGTCGAGTGCAAAACTTTACTTGTATACTTTGAGATTTACCCATCAGTGAATAATTCACAACATGGTAGTTTATTTTTTTTGAAGTTACAATCATTAAAATGAAACCCCCCCAAGCTGCTTGTAAATCCTCACCTCAAAAGCAAGCTAAAAGTCCAATTATGTTCATTTCTTGTTTATGTCCACTTCAAAGCCTGTAATTAATGACCAATATCTCATATCCTCTTTTGTTTTAGTCCTGTTTCAAATGTAAAAAATAAGCTCCTATTTAACAATTTCACACAAAACACCAAAGCAAATCCAATCCTTGTACAAACCCACAAAACCTGTCTGGATCCAGTTGCTCAATGACTCACCATACAGACGAACCTGGCTGAGCTACCACTGTCTGGCTGATAATGGTTTGATGCATCCAGTTTTTACGTCACTATAGATCAATCTAACGCAGTGTTTTGCAAGGTGTACCAGTGCTGTTAAATCTGGAAATTTTCTGCATGCACTACTTAATCAATGAGCTAATGGAACTGTATTCAACTCCACTGACAATTCAATATTCTACATGAGAAACTAATGAATTTTATTATTAGCACACAAGACCCATTTTCACTTATCATAACTGTTGATGATATTAACTTATTAAGTGAACAAAATGGTGTTTAATGTGCTTTTTTATTTTTTATTCAAGTGACTGGTATCAGACCCATGATTCTCTTGGTATGTTTTTTTACTTGGGGATGTTTGACAAGATGTACCTAATGACAAAAGTGATAGACACTACTTTCATGTCTCTAATGAAAACAAATCAAGGATGGATGTTTTTGTTTCTAACTGAATAACATATTAGACAAATATTTAAGGTATTGAAAAACATCCATTGTCAATTTTTTGTCATTATTCATTAAGTGCAAATTACAAAAATAAACATACTTTAAGAGTTCTGAATCGTTTACTTTTACAGCTGAGGCATTTAACTAGGGTTTTAGGTCGGTAGCAGCTAGGAATTACTCATGTGGATTTCAGACACTTGGCCAGTATTACCCGCAATTGCCTCCACCATATTTGGTTGATATACAATGCACCACTGTTGCAAGCATTACAAACCAACTGAGGCAACTCAAGAAATCCAAAAGATATTGCTAGGACAATGCATTGAAATATGTGATCAGCCCCAACAAAATTCTCAGTAACACTGTTACTGTGCCCCAGCCACACTAAGCTGTGCCTAGCTGCTTGTGCCCCAGTGTGTTTTACCTGTTTGGAAAATTTTGTAAAAATCATACACATACCTTCACATTTATTTTAATTTCTCTTCTTGTATCCAATATTAATCCATGAAATTTTTACCAATTAATCCAAATGAATTTTGTCTACACAGTGATGTATTTTTCTTTATATTTGTCCAAGTCTTTCATAATTTATTTATACATTTTTTTAAATACAAAATTATGTGCAACATTGTTAGGAATATCAAATCATCAGCACTAAATTCCATTAAAATAAACCAGGAAAATTTAATGTTTTGCTTGGTGATACCAATATTCATTTTTAGGCATATGGATTAGTTTCGTTTGCGATGTCCGTGTACAGTTTCTCCAGAAATAATAAGTGAAAAAAAGATTTCTCTTTTTTCCTTGTCAATTTGTCATGGTATGTTGTAGGTCCAGGATTCATTCCACTAAAATCATTGATTTGGATAGGCAGAAGACGATCGCTCCAATCTGATAGATCGGCAGAAACTCTTTCATTTTCGCGATCATCCTCTTTTTCTGACTATTCAATCTCAAGAATCTTCAATGTCCCATTCGAAATCTCTCAAATTATCCAACTATCAAACATATCTCTCCTCTATTTACTCAATATTTTCTAGATCAAACCCGAGAAACTCCTCATTTTCGCCCTCACTGCCATAAAAAATAACTCGTGCTACTGCAATCATTTTACGATTTTTTTATAAATAAAAAAAAACAGTATTGAAACGGATCTCAAGTTGTAATCCTTGGTTTCCGAACATTTACAGTTTGCCCAAATGAAAGTAAATTCATTTCTGATTGGTTAAAAGCGGGCCTGATGCTTGGAAAAGCCCCATTTGTAACCAATCAGAGACTTTCTCTCGACCACACATTCGGACCGCGGAGCAGCAGTACCGGCCATTGAATGCAGTCGAGAAATTACATGTAAAGGCGGTATCGAACGTTGAATGCAGAAACTGGATTACACGCAAAGGCAGTATCAGGACCGAATGAGTTAAAGTCTTGATAGGGTTAACAAGGGCTTCTGATAATGCACAAATGTAAATCCCTGATGCAATAAAATTAAAACATTACACATTAAAACCCCAGCCTAAGACTAATGTAGAATGACATAAAAACTGCTGACCAAGTCAATTTTCAGCATGCAGAAAAGGTCAAGGTTTCATAAAACAGAGGCCTCAAGGTCATGCATATTAATTATGCATTGTGTTCATTTCCGAGTGTATACAAATAAGTAATTTATTTCCAAGAAAAAAAAAGTTTCATTGATTTGAACTTGCCTCACAGATTTACTATATTCATAATAAAATTAGGTTGCACACCAATCTATGGTTGTATAGAAAATGGTGCCAGATTATAAGCAAGATGCTGTATGCTGTGACTTATGAATATCATATGACAAAAAATGTTAGAGCAGTTGGTTCTTTGCAAACTTCAAAACATGTCAGATCAGAAAAAAAAAGGACGAATCAAAAGTTTTACAAACTCTGAAAGAAGAATACGAGAGTAATGTAATTCAGCACTTGGGACTGAACACAGGAATGCTCATTGCAAAAATTGTAAAAATTAAATTCATGATCACCCAGTTTTGTAATTAAGACACCTCTTTAGATATTTTTTGTTTTGGAGGGAGTGACATATTACTGGCTAAAGAACTGCATTGTGCACCATGTATCCACTTTATGCATGCCCAACATGCTTGTGAGAGGGGACTGCAATTTTTGCTGGTGGAACCCTATTTTAACCAAAATTTTATGAGGCCTCTCTCTCACACATACAAACACATAGACAATCAATTTACTGTAGAAACTATAAAGTGGGACCCCTTAATATCTTGTAAGGACCCTACAAAATTCTAGGGTGGGTCCTAAGGACTCCATAAAATGTAAAGTTAAAGGAAGCCTGTTAACACATCAGAACCTTAGCTAGCAAAGATGCCACTTCTCCCTGTTCTTCCAAAAGAAATCACTTTTCCATTAAATTCAAGCCTAGCTTAAGCCTTTTTTTATTTCCTATAATTTGAATTTTATTGTGAAACATTATCTATAAAGAAAAAGAATCTATTCAATAAACATTTTTATGACACCTACTTCAATAAATCAATATTCAACTCCTTTCTGGTATGCAATTATATTAATCCAGGATAATTACTTTTGTAGCCATTATATTTTATAGATGCCATATGTGCCAGCTTTATCCTTGAACTCAGACATGTGGTGGAGTCTAACGACAGTATGCATCATATATATTTCAGTTATACAGACATGATTTTGGTCTTCCATAAAAAAAAAGTTGACAAAATTAAGGGTGCATTGGGGCATCCTCCCTCAACAGGGTGTCATGGGGCAGTTACACTCATAAAAGACTGCTCCTGGTGCAACTTATGATCATAAAATAAACCAAAATAATCATTTGAAAAACTAATAAACTTACCAAATATGTTCAACTTGAATAATTATATATTTATTGTCAGATGAATTTTTCTCCATTACTACTGATGCCTAAGTTATTTCATGTGCATGCCAGTGTTTGCATTATAATTATGTTGCAATTTGTCATATTTGCAGCAATACTTCTCTCTTTTCATAACAAATCTGTCAAATAAACACTAAAGTACATCAATTATGTACAAATAATCCCATACATTCACTTGTCATTGTTCTCCAATGGACACAACTTGTTGATATGCTAATCGAGCTCTTTTTTGTGGCTTTGGCAAAGATTTCTTTATCCTTCCATTTTGTCACAACTTTTTTTTGGTCCATGTGGAATCGTTTCTTCTTCTAAATGTCTTTTTTTTTCAAACCTGGTGCTTGTATTGGTGACATGAGGTGTGCATATTTTGACAGAGGGCTACATCTGTTCTCTCGCACACAATAATCTTTCTTATAGCAACTAACTGCACTTTTTCTAGATACCTTCTGAGCTTCCATTTTTTTCTGTAAGCAGCTTCCTTTGTAGATGCTGTTCCAAACTCTCCCAACCATGATTAACTTAATTCAAATCTTTATTGCAGGTCACAAAATGCCAGTCCTCTACCGTTCAGTTTCTTATAAACTGACCAACTACATCTCCATCAACCTTTTGCTCCAGCCATTCTCATTTCCATGTTTTTTGAGTCTCCAACTCAGGACACCCTGTTTTTGCAAGTATGTTTTTTCTTTCCATTGCCATCAATTCCATCACACAAGACACAATGAATAAATTTAAACCCGTGACCAATCAGAATACTTATTACTAGAGTCGTTGCAGATTGTAACCGGACAAACCGTTTTTAAATAACCGGATCAAAGATGATATAAAATAAAAAAAACAACAGACTATATTAAAAAAATCTGATAAAAGTCAGGAGAAAAGTGGAATTCTGCTTGAAAAAGGAGAAATCATGTCTGTTCATTACCAGTACACAAAAAGTGACATTTCTTTTAAAGCTAATAAAATTCTAAAAGATCATTCTGAAAAAAATGACACCAGCTTTGAACAACTTGTAAATCTACCCTGCATGAAAAAGTGTTCACCTCAGCCAAGTGAGATCATGTCTTAAAATGCCGTAACCTGTGTTATGTAAGGTTCGGAAGAAGAAAGCTTTCATGAAAGTCGTGGACGTCAGAAACTTCATAATTTCGGAAACTGTCGAGGATCAGAATATGTATTGAAAGCTGCTTCAATTTATTCCGGGTACGCAAAACAGTACTTTAAAGGAATGTATTAGATTATAAAATCAATTGGGGCAAGGATGACAAGTTTCACGTGTATTTGCAAATGAACGCAGTTTTCTCAGTTCAATGTCAACAATAAAACTTCGATGTCAGTGTTTGTTCATCAAAATCTTGATTATAAACGTTGAATATTCACGTGGCAGTTGTTACCGTTTAATTTTAACAAAAGGGTATGTTATCGATAGAATGTTTGTGTCTATAAACATATATTTTACCCGCTTATTCCACACTTTTAACTGCTTCCACCTCTTCAAATCACTTCACAGAGCGCGCGCTTTACGAGATCTGAGGCGTCAAAATCCTATTTTATTGGCTAATCAACAGATAATTGTTGGTTCTGATTGGCTGATACAGAAGAACAATTTATTCCAAGAACGTAACCGGTGTCCACATACTATCTTTCTCCAACTATTTTAACATATACAACATTCGAAAGGCGAACAGTTAATAAAATCATTAAAAATAAGTTGAAGTTTCAGAAGGAAAATTGAAAAGATAACCATGCATGAAACATTTGGTTGCTTGAAGTACTAAATGATGTTAATATAAGTAGACAAAAACAAAAACTGATTAAACCTGGAGCTTTATCGATTCTGTATGGAGGTTCGTCTTAATCGCCGAAATGGATCACTAGTTTGGTTTCTATTATTATGATATTGGAGAAGTTCCCGCTAGCTAAGCACTGCGTTGTTTACAAAGTAACATGTTGGTTTTGTGTTGCATGATACATTTATCATGAACAACATATTATTTGTTACTTAAAGTTTAGCTGAAAATTTACTTTGAGCATTCTGCAAGCGAGAAGAACAAGAACCTATAACAGTTATCGTGCCACAAGCTCACTCAAACGCAGTTTATTATTTTTATACAGTATATATACATATGGAACACAGAGAAAAGCAAATGGAGTATATATTACCTACCATAAGTAAAAATATATTTCGTCCTGTTTGCATCTCAATTTAAATTGTTTTTATTATTTCATTTCTTAAAGTTTATAGAGATTATTATAAATTTTTCTTACAAATTGATAGCAAAAGCGAAGTACAATTAGTAATTGTTCATCACACACACCTGCCGGCCATGCAATTGATGGGATAATTTTGTTAGGGAAAAAGAAAGAAAAGAACTTTTGCCGAAGACAATGCTCTTAAGTGAACACAAACTCGCTTCAACTTAAAGCTATGTTGATTTTGTCTGGGGATTCGTCGTAATCGCCGAAATGGATCACTAATTTAATTTCTATTATTTGCCGTCGACTGACACACCATGCTCTGTGATAAACTAAACAAGCTCTTCGTTAGGGGCAGAAACACAGACCCAAGTTGCAGATGGGGTACAAAGGACGCAAATCTTGCTTGGCAGACAAATAATGATATTTACACAAACTTACACAAGAACTTATATACCGCTAAAGTTATGCATGGAGGAAATTTGAAAAGCGAATGATGTAACGGGATAATGAACAAAAAGTTATAATAGTAGTAAATACAGTATTTACCTTTCACAATACCTTATCCGCGCGACACCTGTCTGCAAGGACAATATAGAGGCATTCCATTTGTGAACACCCCTTGTCCTGATCATATTAAAACAGTTTTCCCAACTTGATTTTGATTGGATGCAGTGGCTTTCCCAACATCCAGTGAAATCCAAATACCCGAAGCACATACATATTTTATTGATCTGCCAATCTTTAGATTGGGTTAATCGAAACACTGGCTAGAGAAGAAACAAATATCGTTGCAACAAGTTTGTGTTCATGATCCATACGTCATTGTAACGGAACTGTTGTCGTAAAAGGATAACGAATTTACTAAAGAAAACTTGCTTTTCTTTGTATATATTTGTGAAGCCATCACATAAACTGAGAAGAATGAGCTAGAAATATCAAACTTGGGTATATTGAATGATTGATTTTGTTGTCTCTCGCCACAAATATGATGCATTCCGATTGTCCCAGATGTAATGAAAGTTTCTTGTCAGTGAACCATAACGCATAAAATCAAAGGGTTCTCAAATAAAAGTCAGAGAATTACCCCCATCGTAATGCCATAGATCTGGATTATATATTGTTAGCACTGATAATTTGCTGCTTATTACTAACCCCAATAGTTTTCTATAAATGGATACTCGGATAAATACAGTTAACGTTATGCATACAAACTAACATAAAAATGTTGAATCTCTTTAATTCAAAAACTGTCTTTATTTTGGCGAGTATACATTGTCAAATTCAACCGCTCGTAAAACATTCCATATATTGAGTTTTCGGTCCTGAACAGTATATTTATATATTCTATAATATAATATAATTAACAAGCCAAAGAAGAACATCATGCTCAAACTCAACCTTCATCAACTGAAGGGCCCTAACATCTGCAAGTCATTCCAAGCCACAATTGGAGGAAAATTCGCTGCACTCAATGTGATGACAGACACTTTCAACATAGTCACGACAACAGCTGCCAATGACATCAGTGATCTCCATCGCCCAAAGAAAAAACACTGGGTTACAGAAGAGATTCTGAATCTGTATGATGCCCGAAGAGACCTCAAAAACACCAGACACACAACAGGGGCAATGGAATACCGAGAAATAAACAAGAATATCAGACAAACTCGAAGAAAGCAAAAAACGATTGCATTGGACAAAAATGCACAGAAATATAGAGAAGTCTGATAAGGAATAACATAAAAAGGCATTCCAAATTGTAGAAAACCGCACCAGACAAAACCAGTAATGAGTCAGTACCACTGAAGACAAAAATGGAAAAATGCCTCACAGAAGCGAGTGACATTGCAGAAAGATGGGCTTAATATTGTAAAGAACTCTACAACCATCAGTCCACAGGAGACCCAGAAGTGCTTGAAGTTCCAAACACCACAAATGATGATGATTTCCCCATTCTAAAAAAAGAGGTGGAATCGGCAATAAGAGCACTGAAGAATATGAAGACACCTGGAGTAGACAACATCGTAGTTTTACTTATCCAGGGGGGGGGGGGCGGGGTTCAGTGATAGAGTTACCAACGAAACTATGCAACAAGATCTGGCAGACAGGTGAATGGCCAACACAGTGGAACCAGTCACTGATTATAACACTTCCCAAAATAGGTAATAGCCAGCTGTACAGAACTATTAGTTTAATCAGCCATGCTAGTAAGGTGATATTGAAGATCATCTTGAACAGACTGAAACCACAAGCGGAAGAAATAATTGCTGAAGAACAGGCAGGGTTCCGGAGTGGAAGAAGAACAATAGAAAAATATTAAATCTCAGTGTTCTGTGTGAAAAGTACTCACAACATCAACAAGACATATATCATGTGTTCCTAGATTTAAAATAAAAAGCCTTTGGCAGAGTGTGGCATGAGGGATAGTAGGCCACAATGAAGAAGTACAACACGGGTCAAAAGTTGACCAATACCATCAAGCAGATGTACGCCAAGGCTACCAGATCAGTACCTGCTCAAGGTTATGTGGGAGACTGGTTCAAGACAACAGTTGGGGTATGTCAAGGCTGTCTCCTGTCACCCACGCTTTTCAACATCTACTTAGCGCATCATGAGCGAAGCTCTAGAAAACTACAGTCAGCATTGGAGGTCGTAACATCATCAACCTACGCTTTGCAGACGACATTGATGGGCTGACAGGCAGTGAAGACGAGCTTGCTATCTTAGTGAAGAACCTGGATGAAACATCTTCCAGATTTGACATAGAGATAAGCGCTGAGAAGACAAAGCTGATGACAAATAGTGGCAAAACAAAGATTAAAGCCAATATTAAAGTCAGAGGACAGGGAATGGAAACAGTGAGCCAGTTCAAATATCTTGGTACCATAACTGCCGAAGAGGGATCAAGAGCAGAAATTTTGTCACGAGCAGTACAGACAACAGCACTATGTCAAAGACAGGACCCATCTGCAGAGATAAGAATATGTCTGAAAACTAAAATCAGACTATTGAGAGCACTAGTCATATCAATCTTTTTGTATTCGTGTGAGGCCTGGACCATGACAGTAGAATTACAACGATGAATCCAGGCACTTGAAGTGAGATGCTACAAACCATCCTTGACATCTCTTACATGGACCGCATCACAAATGAAGAAGCGCGTAACACCATCAGTCACAAAATAGGAAGACCTCCTCACCGCCGTCAAAAAGAGAAACCTGAAATTATTGCCATATGTCACTAGAGCCAACTGTATATCCACACCAGTACTGCGCAGCAGTGTCATTGGTGACAGAAGAAAAAAAAGTGGACTGACAAACATCACAGAATGCACCAGGAAGTGTTTCGCGGAGACACAGGCATTGGCACATGATCGAGACAAGTGGAGGGAACTGGTCAGATATTCAACAGCACAGTGCCTCGACGACCAGACTCGGTATAGAGGCTGAGGATGGTATTTGTTGTGAAAAATTTACCGTTAAATATAAATGTTAAAAAAGCGAGAACAGAAATTATATATATTATAGTATTTTAAAAAAAAATTACAACCTGTAATTACGAATATAAAGGAAGATAAACACAGCTCTTTTCCTGGATCAGATTTATTTTTAAAAGGGAATGTTTTCACTCATACACCGATTACAGTATGGCGGTTGTTACAAATTATATTTACAGCGATAAACGAAAAGTTGGGCTAGAACCTGTTATTCATATAGTTTGACCCTGCATAATCAAAAATTCAGTCGTTCTTGACTATTCCGTAGGTGTACAGGGAAGAAATGACGGACAACTTAGGGACAGCTGAATATTAATTACTTTTGTGGGGCAATAATTTAAGGTACGACGAGGCTAATGCAGTGTTTCTGAAACCGGTCGATCTATTTTAATTTACTGCACACCACTTTTATAAATAAATATATTGATGTGTATATGGATATGTTTTGTAACTCCTGGTGCATGATTTTTTATTTTGTATTCATGGCTGTAAATATTACAGACTGTCTCTAGTTAAATTTAGCTTATGTAAAATGTACGTATAATAATAATAATAATAATAATAATAATAATAATAATAATAATAATAATAATAAAGATTTTATTTAGAGAAGGTAACTCAATTAGTTACATAACTAATGCATAGGATCTATAAATACATGTATACGTATATGCTGACATTTATTAATAATACTTAAATGGCGTTTGTGCCTAAATTTCTCAGTGACTTGTTTCCAGAATGATTCTGTTAACTTCCATTGATTTGATTAGGTCACATGAATATAGGCAAATTCTGCACAAAATGAGAAATGTATGTCATGCTGCGTCTGTTGTGAAATTCAGTTGCAATAGACAGTACATATAAAAAAAGAACTGAGCAATGAGTTTCAAGATGTTGAGGTATGGACATTAACTATTTCTTTTTTGTATGTTGAAAATTCCATATATTAGTAATTACTGATTCTACATAAGTTGTTAAATGGGCATGGCTGGGTTTTGGTTTTATAAGGTCTGTAATAACGAAACCTTGAATAGAGAAAAAACATCCTTGCCATTGAAATTTACTTAGATATTGAGATTTCATTTAAATAATTTAATTTTGAATAACTTGGGAGGCAGAGCCTAAAAAAATCACGCTAATTTCAGATTTTGGTAGCTTGAATACAACACAGCTCAATCCCCTTTGCTAGTTATCAAATATGTTGCAGGTGATTTTTCACCTCAGCTAGATCAGTGAATATAAATTTTAGACACTGAATAACACAAAGTCTAGCAGCATCCTTGTAAGAATTGATCTAAGCAATTACATGTAGACCTTAAGAGGTGTGTGTGAGAGCATTAAATAATCAAAGTTGAAATTTGTAAAAATACAGTTTTGATATCTTTTCACACAAAAACTAATACTAAAAATTGAAATGTCAGATTGAAAATCACAATCTGTAATCTATAAAGATTGAAGAAACATAACTCTAATATACAGTCTAGTTTTATTACAGAATAGATTACACTACATTTTTACTTAATATTGAATCATATGTACCCTTTCTCTGTCTATATATATATATATATATATATCTATATATATATATATATCTATATATATATATATATATCTATATATCTATATATATCTATATATATCTATATATATATATATATATATATATATATATATATATATATATTAGAATAAAGAAGTATAAAACTATTTATCTTAACAAGTCCGCTGGTATGAGCATTTGAGTCTCAGTGAATCTTTGTCAAAGGCAGAATTACAAAAAAAGAGACTGACAAAGATCTGGTTACATGATAAAGTTGATAGACTCCCAGTAATGGTATTTTTTCTTTGATCACATGACAATGTACTAACTGTAATTGACACAATTACAATTGGAGTTCCAAAACCAGGAAAGAAAAGGAATATTCATGGCTGTACCACCTGTAAACTCTAAAACCAAGAGATTCAAATCAAGAAAACTCCATAGGGATGCCATGCTTACAAATAAAATAAATTATTATTTGTTTAGAGTTTATATATGTCAATTAAATATTGATTCACATAGTTCATTATGATCTACCTATGAAGGACCCAAAATTAATGATAGCAATTCACAAGTTACAGATTGTAAATTACTAGCTAGAAAAAAAAAGAAATTGAGTTTTCTTGCTTGTGTTGATTTGGTTTAAAATTTCAATTTTATTCAGTAGATAAGTGGACATTGAAAAAAGTGTGATGTGTGGAGCTGAATATTTGGTGCCATATGGCATGTTGAGTCTGTAGTCAACAACAGAACTAAAGGCCAAATTTGTGTAGCTGGCAGCCTCTATTGGTTGTACTTCAGTTTAGTGAAAATTACTCAGTTACCGTATTTTCTGGCCTATAAGTCGATGCGGAGTATAAGTCAAATTCACCAATTCAACTTATTTTCCATCCTTTGGCCATATATAAGTCGATTTAGAGTATAAGACAAGGCCAGGTCAATATCTTGGCTTCGTCATTTAAACTAGTAATGGTATCATTGAATGATATTCCATATTGCCGGCAATCGTGAAATTGCATTACCGATGCTAACATGCTTATGATTTTACTTTTGAACAAATCATTGCTATATTCTGTTATCCATTGACACAGCTGAATAAACAGTCCATGCTTGTTTTATTATAATTGAAAGCACATCTATGTTGTAGTTCATTTTATTACCTGTAGTTACGAACGTAACTTATATAAATTTTCAATGACACAATCCATAGGAAGTCAATTCGGAGTATAAGACGAAGCCCCGACTTTCAAGTAAAAAGTATCGACTTATAGACTGGAAAATATGGTACTTGAGTGGATTAATGAAATCTGTTGGATAGATTTATATGTATCTGATAATGATACACATTAGATTTGTAGGTCATTACAGCAGATTTAAAAACTTGTAAAATACTCAATTTGAATTTTGTATTACACTTTAAAGCAAACATCATAGACATTGGTGCGACATTGCATTGTGGGTCAGTGCTGTTGAAATTTAGTTGATATACAGCTAAATATAGCATGTTTTATGTATTACTCAACAGATCCGTAGGATTGAGCATAAATCAGGATGCCTGTATTGACTGTTAGTGGAGTTCAAGTTGACTTCCCATTTGAACCATATGCATGTCAGCTGACCTACATGGAGAAGGTTATTGAATGCCTTCAAAAGGTACACAGTATTAATTTTTTAAACAAATATTTGAGGAAGATTACAGAAATTCTTTCCAGAGGTTAAGTGTCAATTTATATATTTGTGGAAAATCACTGTATTCATTGATATCAAAGACTAAGTTTATAAATTTAATTGCAGAGTTAGTTAGGAATTTTCTTGCCAGATATGAAAGTCTGAAATAGACTTCGTTGCCAGTATTGCAGTGTTAAGTGCCTGTTTGTATTGATTTTATTATGTATTATATTATAGCATTTAATATATTCAGTGCCATTAAAGTTTCATGGAAATTTATATTTGAATATTTAGCTTTTAATAACATTATCCCTGTGTGCTTTTCACCTGAAACACTTCCAGTTTTGATTAAAAGGAGTAATGAAAATTTTGGCCTTAACAAAAGACATCTCCCTGTGAATTGTAATTTCAATTTGTGTGAAAGCCATGTATCTCAAAACTAAACAGTTTTCCATCCCCCTTTTCCACTTTATAATTTTGAAACCTTTTCAGAATAAGGGATGAAACTTGGTATACTTTCAGTGTATCCACTAGGTGTGCAAGACTGAGAGCAAAAACTGGGGTCAAGCTGAGTAGAAAACAAACTTTAGTATCAAACTGGGGTCAATTTAAAAAATTTTTGGTCTCTGAAGCACAAATGAAGGTAGAGGGAAACACTGACTTTACATGATTAGTTGAACATATTGTGTGAACTACATTTACTGTGTCCTGTATTCTTACTCTGGTCAATGTTAAGGTTTGCATCACACTCTTCTTCTACTGTTTAATTTAAGCAATTTGAGGTTAAGATATGTGACTTCGTAGGTTTATATGTTATCACAAGAAGGTGTGTTGCATGTCTAATTAGGTATCTTATTTTCAAGGTCAAAGTCACATATCACTAGGTTTTAGTCCTGTATTTTTGTGTGTATCCTTTTGTGCTATAAAATAAGATAAATGGATGAGAGGGATGGTATTTGGTATGCATATTTTCACTTAGAGAATGTTTGTATTTCATATTGGTTTCTTTTCTTCAAGGTCATTATCACAGATTGGGTATTGTAAAGTTTGTTTTGGTTTTGCTTTATATCTTAAAATGCTGTATGAGGTACAATGATGAGACATGGTACACTTCTGTTTCTTATTTTGATGGTATCTCATGTTCTTACTGCCAAGCACTTTTTTCATTGTCAGTGACAAATCACCCCATCAATTTCAAGAATTGTTTACCAGAGACAGAGCAGAGAAACTTGTTTACATTACATGACTGCCCAATCGCCCCACAGATATATCACAAAGATCACAGGTTTCATGACAGTATACGTTTGGTTATCTTGCTACAATATGTGTTAGATTAGATATACATTGAATTTAAGTTTCAGCATGAAGTTGCACAGACATTGCATTGCTAGTAACCCTTGGTTTCTGTGATAAAGATTTGTTATTTTCAGGGGCAAGACATGTAATTTCCAGTAAGCCTTGGGTTCTGGGATAAAGATTTCTTATTTTAAGGTGCAAGACACAGCATTTCTAGTTCTGGGATAAAGATTTATTTTCTTATGGTGCAAGGCATACCATTTCTAGTAACCCATGGATTCTGGGATAAAGATTTGTTATTTTTCGAGGCAAGATAATTAGTGTTGTTCCGATTATCGATTATAATCGATGATCAGTTGGTTGAGTGAACCAATTCGCCAATCGATTGTGAAACGCCATAATCGATTGCATGGTAAGGGAGACAACTGTGAAGCGCTGGCACAGACTAGTTCAATCCCTTTGTTTGTTGGGAAGAAAACCGAGGATTCCGAACAAAATGTTAAAACCCCGCTAAATATCATACACGTGCCATGGATGAAAACGATCGCAAAATAATATATCCATATCCTGGAGGAAAAGCTCGTTCTCGTGTATGGACATATTTTGGATTTTACAAAATACAGGAGGGTCCACCGACAAAGGAGAATTTAGATACAACGAAGGTCATATGCAAACTCTGCAGAAAGGAATATGCAAACAAAGGTAGGTCCAGCTATTCTCATTGAAATCATTGCGGGGATACATTTATTTTTGGCAAACACATTCTCCAATACATAGTGCAAAAAATGAACAATATTCTAATTTTTTGTGGTGCTACACGAAAACAAAATTATCATGGGATACGCTTTACATTTTAGGACTGTGGAACCATGATATTAGCCTTCCGATCCACAACAGTAAAGCTAAATAATTTATTCCCTTCATAACTTCCAAATATATAAACATACACCATAGTTAGATTTTTTTGGATAATTTGGAAACAAATAATGTCGTCAACGATGAATGCAATTATTAGGAGACAGAACAACCTCGTATAAAATAAATGAGTTGCACGCACGCACACGGAAAAACGTTTCATGGCATTCCAGTATCAAATATTTTAAATCAAGAATTTTATTTTCATTAAATCATTTGTGTACTTTGTGCTTTCCTCTAATATAGCATGTGTTGTTGTTAAAATACTTCAAATTTCTTTTCATAATAAAGCTCCATGTCATGATTATGATTGAAATACATAAATAATCACAAGATTATCCTGCTATTTAGGCATATATGATAATGACGGAAAAGTGATCTCTGAGGTTTGTTACAGATATTCCCTGAGACATGTGACTATTTAAAAACATAAAATAACTTTTTAAAATGTTGCAAATTAATTTTAAAATATATGTACAAATTTAATATTAATTTTAATCCTGATTTTCTTTAAATAATTTCATTCCATTCATTTAAGATACTTGTGCATAAAGAATTTGTTGTTTGCTCTTTTTTCTTCTCAATATAAAAACATTTATTTCAAATACATTCCAGGCAATACTACAAATTTGGCCTTTCATCTTGATCATGACCATAAGGAAATGGGATCAGCGACAGCAAGAGGTGCTGATGTTTCCCCCCAGCCACCCAAACAGACTAAGATTGATGAACAATTTAAGAAGCCAACAGAGAGGATGTCAGCTACAAAGCAGAACGAAATTGATGATTCACTCTTGAAACTTATTGTTGGCAAAGTTCTTCTGCTAAGCCTTGTTGACCATACATATTTTAGAAACTTTGTGATGCTTCTTAATCCAAGGTAAGTTTTAAATGATAACATTAAAAATTAGTAATATTTATTTAAACTGACAGTGAGAAAAGAAAAAAAGGTGTGAATCCATTTGATTCTAGATGTCAACACTGTTGAATTTTGAATTTTCATACCTAAATTAAGCAGTATTTAATTAAATATAATGCTGTCCTGTCTAAATAAACATTAAATAAATTCATTATTTTCACTATATTTAGACATAGTAAATATTCCAAATACATGTCTTGTTTGACTACCATGACTACGGTAAATGTTTCAAACTTTACATTTTCAGGTATGAAATTCCAGGTCGTAAATTAGTGTCCTCCAAACTAGCTGTGAAGAAAGACCAGGCTGAGAAAAAAGTAAAAGAGGAACTACATGATGTTCTTGATATAGCTGTTACTCACGATGCATGGACTTCATTAAATACAGAAAGTTATAGTACAGTGACTGCACATTTTATTTCCAAAGATTGGGAATTGAAAAGTGTTGTCTTAGAAACACGAAAAGTTGAAGGCAGTCACACTGGGGAAAATATAAAAGAAAGCCTGTTGGCCACTCAGAGGCGATGGAATCTTCCAACACCAACTGGAGTAACTGATAATGCAGCCAATGAGATCAAGGCTTTTGATTTACTTCAATGGACTCGATTTGGTTGTTATGGTCACAGATTCAACCTTATTGTGAAAAAAGCTTTAGCTATACCAGAACTGTTATGAATCATTGCAAAGCGGCGCAAACTGGTGACTTTTTTCCATCAAAGCACGAGCATAAATGATTTGTTAATGAGAAAGCAGCAGTTACTACTTGACATAGGTGCTAGAGGACACAAGCTCAAGATGGATGTTCCAACTAGATGGAATAGCACTCATGACATGCTTGAACGACTGCTTGAGCAAACACCTGCTATTATGGCTGTTATCAGTGACCCAAACATAAGCAAGTCAACAGCCGCAACATTGAAAAATTATGTCTATACATTTGATGAACAAGCATTGGTTGAAAAACTTGTTTAAGTTCTCTCACCGTTCCTGAATGCAACAAACAGTGTTTGCAGAGACAAATCACCAACCCTTCATAAAGTTATCCCAATACTTCTTAAACTTACCAAATGTATAGAAACAAATGCTGATGATCTACCTTCAATTGCTAAACTTAAAGATGTAATGAGACAAGAACTTGACAATAGAACACAGGACAAAGATCTAGCTCTGTTGGGCTGTTTATTGAATCATACTATGAAGGATCTGGAGTTTCTATCTGACAGTGAGCGAGCAGATGGACATGCTCTGCTTTTAAAGGTTGCTCTTGACTTGGCTGATGTCCAAGTGGAACCAGGGACTAGTGATGAACAACCTTCAGACTCATTGCCACCTCTACCAATCGCACCATCACTACTAAATGTCAGAGATGACAACACTAAAACTGTGGTTACACTTAGTCCACCAAACAAGAAAGCAAAGGTCAATGTTGACATGGATGATTGGTTGCAAGATGTTGTTTGCCTTGGTGAAAGTCAACAGCCAATAACAGATGTCATCCACCAGGAGGTTTCTAGATATCTAGTTGCTGCTCCATATGATACCAATCTCACAATGTTACAGTGGTGGAAACAAAACTGCCAGTTCTACCCCCATCTTAGCTTACTAGCTCGGAAGTACCTAAGTATTCCGGCATCATCAGTATCCAGTGAGAGGGTATTTAGTCTGGCTGGACATCTTGTCAGCAAGAAAAGGGCTCGTTTAAGTTGTGCCAATGTGGACCTGATAATATTCTTAAACAAAAACATTAACTACCGGTATTGGTAATGTCAGTGTAACAAGCTCAAGAAGAAACAGTATTCTGAAAAATGATTTTTGTGTTCAGCATTGCTCAAACATTACATGATTTTGCTGATAAATAGTTCAGTTAGTTTGAAAGTTTTTGTAATTGGTGTTTTTTTGTTTTGTTTAAACTGCTTTGATTGTAGTATTAGTAACTAATGACAAGCAAGAAAAACATTTCTTTCTATACTTTAAACAATTGAAAAATCACATATGAATAAAAGTGTTCTGGGGGATTGTTAAGTCTTTCAGCTGCATAAAACTGATAAGCCAAAGAAAGTTGCTTTTGAGGTTAAAGTATATACATATATATATATATATATATATATATATATATATATATATATATATATATATATATAGATAGAGAGAGAGAGAGAGAAAGAGAGAGAGATTAACTCCTATACATTTTTTTAAATTTTAAACTTTTGAACAAAGATATAACTCTGTAACAAAAAAAATTAAAACTTACTTGTAGAAAGTTAGCAACCGATTATAATCGATTATCAGTAAGTTGTGTGCAACCGATGATCGATTATGAACTTCTAACCGATTCCCATCACTAAAGATAATACATTTAAGAAAAGTATTATTTCCCATAGAAGCTCTTCTGTTGAAACTATTAAAAACATGGCCTAACAAACTAATAATATGGCCTTGTGGTTAGAGTGTCCATTATGGATGAGGGAGGTCGTGGTTTTGAACCCCGGCTGAGTCATACCAAAGACTTCTACAAATGGTACTAAAAGGTGCTCAGCATTAAGAGGTTAGTGTTAGGACTGGGTGGTTTGGTGTCAGGATAATGTGACTGGTGGGACATGATGCTACATTTCTGCAGCATGATGCCCCAGTGGTAGACATCACTATCAACTGCCACACTGCAGACGTATCGATATGACTGAAAAATTGTTAAAGTTAAAGCCAAATCACTCACACACACTAATATCCATGGAGTAATTTAAAGTTATGCATAATACATGAACAATTATATCTTTGATCCTAATTTGGGAAATTTGATTCAGAAAAATAAGAGAATAAGAAAAGCTGGAATGTTGTTGGATATTGAAATATGTATATTTGTGACTTTGAAAGTTGACAACTTAAAAGTATAGCAGTTCCACTCATTAGTTTCGCTTGTTTCATGAACCTATTTTGTATAACGGTCTTTCTTGTTTATTCTATGTCTTATTATGCAACAGCAGATCAAGGCCTGTGCATGTTACAGTTTGATGCGGCTATCAATTGAGTGTATATAGAATGCACTATAATAACATGCTTATCATGGCTAATGGCTCCATGCAAACAGTTGAACCTTTCAGTCGTTCTTCTTTTGTATGCATTAAAAATGTCAAATGTGTGCTTCTTTTCAAGACCTAGTTTAGTGACCTTGGTATTTATTTTTTAAAGTTTTCTTGCTTAGACCTGCAAACAGAGTTATTATTTAGCTGATTTCATACATTTCCATACCATGAACACTTATGTAAAATTATCTTTTTTATATTCTGTCCACAGGGTGTAAACGGAGTTTTGGAGAGTCCAACTGGAACAGGGAAAACTTTGTGTCTTTTGTGTTCTTCCCTGGCTTGGCTAGAAGGGAGAAAGGCACAGACAGAGTTAAATCGACAAGTCAGTCTATCTCAGTTGTTGGGGGACCAGTCTGCTGTTAAGGCAGAGAGTGTAGAAAAGCTTTTTAAAAGTTTGGAAAAGTCCACTGGCACTACTTGGGGAGGAACTGACTTTGGTAATGATGTCTATAAACTGGCTGCTTTTAGTTGATTGACTAAAGGGTCACATAGGAAATTATAGTCTGGTATTTGGAGATTTGATGATATTAATGGTACTTTTACTACAGTCAATTAGTTTAAAGGTTCAAAAAAAAAAAGGTAATCATTAGGGGTAAAATTGTAGTTGGATGATCCTAATTAAAGTTTTAAAATGGTGTTCTGAATTGCTACCAGCATATAAAAATGAGCTTATGCAAATGCATACATGCCATCCATTATGCTTTTGCGTAATCATTAAAATTCTTTTCACTAAGTTATGCCTTATATGTACATATATATGGATTATGCATTTTTGGTATATCACACTCCCCAAAAAATAATTTGTTTTCTCATTTTTATTAACATCCCATTAATCCCACAGACTATTCTAGAAAAGACAACTTCTATGTAACTATGACAATTAAGTACACTTGCCCATAGACTGTATTATGTTCTTTTTATAATAGCTGTCTTTTTTCCACAAAACATTTTGGTTTCTACTTTCAAACTTTTGACCTTTTATTCTGTTTATAGCAGCTGTATGGCTTAGGAGAGAACAGGATGGTTTTCTAATTTTTAATGTTTGCTTGCAAATTCTTTGTTCTAATTTCTATTTGGTACAGAACCAGTCTGTAGGTATTTGGTGCTAAAAGTCAAGTCAGATCTATTTTAGTTGATGCATATGTTAGAGCAAAAATGTTTTTCAGATAATTTCACAGATGATTAGAAAAATACAAAAAACTGATTCAAAGATGAATACATGAATTACATGCGTTCCATTCTAGTACAGCTTCATGCCCGTTGCAGGTCGTGTGGAAAGGATTTTAATACTGGTCATGGTTGTAATTTTGATGTAGTTGAAAACACTTGAAAACAAAGAAACTTTGAATTAGCTCATCATACTAACTTCAGTACTAAGGTAACTTCTATTTTACAGCAGAACTCAGTTGTGGACACAAATGTTATAAATGCAGAAGTGTTATCTACTGTCTTTTTAATAGAACATAGAACACAGATTACCCCTAGTGGTAGAAGACTATGTTGGTTATTTGTTCACACAGATGTTTCTTAATTCCAAAATTGCAGAAAATGTGCATTTGCATGAACCGCATCATCTAATATTGTCAGGTGTTTTGCAGATGATACTTCACTTAAAATTGCATAAGCCATGAAAATTGGGCTGTTCAGTATTACAACAGACAGGAGTAGTGATTACGACAATAAAAAGTTGTACCCACTCTGTAAGAGACTTGGGGAACAAAAATGGCAAAATCAGAGTGCTCTTTCATTACCATAATTAACACTAGATTCCATGAATAAAACATTTTTGATTTGCTTAATAATGCTTTTAATCAACATGATATAAAATGGCATAACTGTATGGGGTTTTCAGCTGATACTGCATTAGTGATGACTGGAATTCATAAAGGTGTTGCTATCTATATTTTTAAAAATGACTCCATCAGTGTACTCATAATATGTTGTCCCTCCCTGTCATTTGGTGCACCTTCTGCAGGAAAGGCTGCTGATAAATTAGAATGCAAATTCCTTTAGTATCAAGTTGGCATTCTACCTGACAATGTACTTTATGTGGACAGAGTTAATGTGCAATGGCACCTTATTTCCCAGCTAAAAGACCCAAATAAATGGAAGATATAAATTCCCACTTTTTTGTCAGTTAGGAAAGGAATATTGTTTTTTTTTCCCCATTTTAGTGCTGACTGTGTGAGATTGTTCAGTATTGTTAACAAAAATAAAACTGAATTTAGATCCAGGTTCAGTAACCCAGCACTTAGTGCTCTACTGGTGTGCAAAACATTCATTGTGTCAGCGAGGACAAAGTGTTTTGAAATGCAGCTTTGAGAGTATTTTGCTTTTTTAAAGATAACCTTGCTTGACTTGAGCAGTAGATGATAGTAAAAGACCGAATAGTGAAATAAATTATTTTGTACATATGCTTGTTGAATTTTTATCATGTTTATATGTGGACTACTCTTTTTCTGCTCTGATTACTCTTTTTGTCCACTTGGAATAAACTTTTTCCTTGCCAAGAGGTGCATGTATGCAAATGACCAGAAAAATGGATAAAAAATGTTCCTTGTACATGGACTTAAAAAAATTTCATACAATTTCTTCCCTCAAAAACAAATAGCATGCATTCATTCTACAAAACCAAAGGTACTCCAAAAGTTAAAACTACTGCTTGTTGACAGATGTTTTTTCTTTGTATGGATGAAGTCTACCATCTTCCAGTTGACTTACTAGTCAGATAATATTTAAGCAATTTATCTAAAGAGAATCAATTATTTATTAATAAATGTCTGCAGGTAATGATGCAGAGAACAGCAGCACATGATTTTTCAAGGGATGTCACTCTTGCAGGGTTGTACTATTTTCTGGTAACACTTATGGGGTACCTTTAACATATTATGAGTGCCTTGAACTTTTAAAGCTAAATTGAATGTATACTGTTTACATTAACAGAGGAAATAACTGTATGGAATTAGTGAGGCCTATGTAAAAACAACTTTATTCAATTTACAGTCTGTTTAGTTTAATGCATTGTTAGATGCAGGACCACATATCTTTGTGGTATGTACCATTAATTGTATTTCTATTAAACAGACAAGAAAACTGATTAGAATATTACTTATAATATTGGATAATACGCAGATGGAAATTTTAAAAATGTATTAGAGGTAGGTTCATTTATTGTGGAAATTATAACTCAAACATTTTGCTATAGGGGGATAATGTTATTGTTTTGTTTAATCAGGATTAATGTGAATGAAATACCCTTTTTTGATCAGTACACATGTGCTTTCCATTATAGGTGCTTTTTAACATATTTCAGCTGTTCCCAAGATAATCTATGCCTCCAGAACTCACTCACAGCTTACACAGGCAGTCCAGGAATTAAAGAGAACTGCTTACAGATCGTAAGTTACACAAGGCCCCCACCACCAATACACCAAGATTAATATATACATACATGCATGACCAGTAATATAGTGTTTTTAATACATATAAAATATTTTTTTCCCTGAATCTTCTTTTTAATGACACATTTGAGGCTGAACATTATTTAGTAATTCAAAAGGACATTTTGTCCAGTCCAACTGTCCACCTTTTAGTAATATGCATTTAAACGTCTTTAATTTCTGTATGGCTTGTATGCTGTAATAGCTTGAATGCTTCCAGCTTTTGTTGAGAGTAATTTAATGTTTATTTACTTTTGTTTATTATTAATTATTGTGACAATTTAACCATTCAGTGTTAAAACTATCTTATGAATAAGTTTGCAATCAGATCTTGTTTTGTAATTAGAGTCATGTGTGTTGAAGACATAATTAATGATCAGATTGCTTCCATTAATTGGAACAAAAGATCCGGTTAACTACCATAAATGCTGGTATGTTGACTGAGTCTTTGGCTTATACTTGATTCCTTAATTTCAGGTATACACTGATTATTCAGGTTTATTGTATTTTCACTTAAAATTGATGATATTTAAGTTTTATTGTGTTTGTTGGTTTTGTCAACAGTTTTAATATATTATTAGCCATGTAAAACAGGAAATTGACTTTCTCAATGACATTTATAGGTTGCCAATATTAGGGTTAGAAAGAAGATTAAGAGATGGATAATGGATATCATCTCTCTGTAGGAATGGAGCATTAATTTGTTACTCTGAATGTCAGCTGACATTATTCACTGTGTCGGAAATAAGTTAAATAATTTATGTGTCACAAAATCTTGGTAATAATGTGAATATTATTTAACAGAATATTGTATGGTGTATTATGTGCTGCAGTAAAATGATTTATGAATAACAAAAATGCCATAGAAAAGGTTTATGACATAATTTATGAATACAAAAAATGCATAGAAAATGTTTGACATGATTTATGAATTTAAGAAAAGCCATAGGAAATGTTTATGATTTAAGAATAATAGAAATGCATAGGAAATGTTTGACATGATTTGTGAATAATAAAAATGCATAGAAAATGTTTGAAATGATTTATGAATAATAAAAATGCATTGAAAATGTTTATAACATGATTTATGAATAATAAAAATGCATAGAAAATGTTTATGACATTATTTATGAATGAAAGAAATGCCATGGAAAAGGCTTAGGACAAGATTTTGTAGATATCTTGAAATTGTGTTTATTTTTATGTTTGTTGATACTATATGTGTAATGTGAAAAAAAAAGAAATTGTTTTATGTATTTATTGTTATGAAACACCTCTCTTTTGATAACTTGTATACAGTTGGGTCCAAAAACACAGTGCAAGTATACCCAGCTTAACACTGGGGGATGTGTGCATAAAAAGTATAACATATGGTGAAAATTCATATAATGAAGTAATTATTCCTATAGTAATTAAGATATTATTAGGGGGATGTGTTTGCATAGGCAAAAAAAAAGCCATCAAAGTTTAACAAGAATGCAGCTAAGTTTTATATATTGCAGTTGAAAACACAGTACGTAAAAAAACCTTACTATTTATAACATTTTTAAAGCAATTGAATGGTAGGATAATGTTTTAGAGACATTTTGTAGACTTAGCATTTACAGTACTAGATGTAATAATAGAGTTCAGTCATGGAGATGCAATCTGAATGTTACGAATGCAGAAAAAAATTAGGATGATGCTTTTCCCTAGCAACATCACAGATGCTCTGTATAGCCATGCAGATCTCTTTTGATGGCCAGGGATGGGCACAAACATTGATGAATGATAAATCACAGATGAGTTATAGCAAAAAATTTTCTAAATTATTTTATGACAAAAACAAATAAAGACGTTTAGCAACTCGACATATAATGGGGTGAACTGGTTTAAGATTGGCCATGAGTTGCAGAGGGACATTTGAAACTTAAAGAAATGGATGCAGTCGTGGCTGGACATTGACCTTGAGAAGAAGAGGGGGTTACTATATAATGGTTTGATACTAAATTGGGGGCCTTCATTACAGTTGCGCTGTACCATAGTCACAGTGCTCCCTTCACTTCGTTTGGGCCATTGCCAAGTTTTCGTGCATTTACAGTTTGGCTGTGGAACCCCAATTTATTACAGTACTTAAAGGTACTCAACTACTGTGTAAATTAATACATACATTTATGATTTATCGGTTGATGTTTGTTGCCATGGCATCCTCAGGATTAGACGTGTCGAGTTTTGGTTATCAGGGTCCTTATATACCTTGTATCAGCCCCTTGTAGCTCCACATACAGGTGTCAGAAACACTTCACATCATACAAACTCCCACGAACCTCTTTTCCTGAGGCATTCCTATGCAACACAAAAATTTCAGAGCTGGGCTGGTGCAGTGTACTGTGACAGAACTTGCCCCCATTATGCCAAAGATTATATGTACAATAAAGTGCCTGTTGAACCTATGTATAGTTTGTTATTTAAATTATAATTTAATTGATTAAATATAGTTTGATTAACACATGGTGCATTCTTTTCTGGCCTTTTGTTGGGTCCCTCTTTGTCTACTATGGTAGCACTGCCAGACATGATGTCATTGCAGTCAATACAGTGCAGCCCCACTATAATGCATTCCACTATAACGCAAATTTGGATATAGTGCAGTTGTGGCGTGGCTCCCAAAATTTTGTATATTCATTTGCACATGAAAAAAATATTTTTAGGTTCAAAGTTTTTATATCATTCTGGGAAGAGATTGCGTATGAATTCAAATTGAATATGATTGTGGCGTGGTCCCTTGTAAAATAAACATCGGAAATGTTACTTGTTACTGATCGATGAGTAAAGCCAGTAAGTCGTCTGTGATTGTCTTTAATTAATTCTGTGTACAATTGTTGCACAAACAATAACCAACGTGTTTTTTTTTCTTTTTTCTTCACTGAATACATATACACAATCAATCAGAAAGTACCAAAAATAAAGTGCAAAACATTTATTCTAGGATCGCATATGGCTTCATCAATGTTGAAAACTTCGATTTTATTTTCCTCATTGGCGGCAAAATATACCATCTTTGAAATTGCACTTTATGTTTCTGTTTTGGTCATTTGATATAACACATTTACTGAGGAAAATTTGAAATTGCTATATGTTTTTGTTATGTATATTTAAGTTGTATTTTTTGTTTGATTTTCTTAATTATTATGTGTTATGTTGATCTGTATTATGTACTTGACTTTGTTCAAAATAAGGTTAACAATGTAACTGACCAGTGACATTTATATAGTAAACAACAATATACTTCTCTGTGAGTGTGGATAAAATATTCAGTTCATTATCAATGCAAGTAAACATGATTACATGAGTCTGGGTCTAGAACATTACTAAACTTGTTGAATGTTTTATAGAGGAGACTGATATACATCCCAGCTCTATTATTGTGTCTTGGCTTCTTATTTAATTTTATTTTCTTGAAAAATCAATAATTTCTGCCTTAACATCTGAAGTAGAATTGTATTATTGTTGTCAGTTTTCAATTTGGGGTGGAATTATTTATTCATATAATCATTAACTGGAATTACAGAGTGCTCAATAATATTCTTGGACTAAAACTTTAAGGAATTATTGTGAATTCAAAATCATTTTGGATTATATTATTCTGATGCATCAAAATACAGTACATCATCACACTCCAGGCCATTGGCACATTAGCAAAACAACAGACACATCAATACATTCAGTATTGGAATTTATTCAAAATAAAACTGGCATTCACTTGTAGATTCATAGGTTTGGACTTGTAATAGAACTTTTAGGACTATTTGGTATTCAATTCACAATACTGTTAAGGTCTTTTTAAATTTTCACTTTTGTATTCTAGGGAAATAAATTAAAGGTTGAATTTAATAAAACTTGTTTGGTCTTACTTTTTTGTTACTTAGTTTAACAGCTGATTTATATTGTTGTTTGATACATGTAATGTTGAACATTTTAAATTGCTTTCATTTTTAGATGAGATTTCATTAAACACACAAGTTTCCGTGTTACTGAGAGTAACTGAAAAAGTTTGACTAAATTATGTTTAATTTCTACAATAATAGAAATTCTTCATTTTTACACAGTAAAATGTTATGTATAAATGAAAATGAACACAATTTGTGCCAATGACTGGAGTTAAAACCGGACCCTGGCTGGATGTTATAGTGGCTGTTGATAAAAGTTTACCCCTGTGAGAGAGTTAACTGTAATTTAAGTGTGAAACAGTGCGGTCTGCCCCATATTTAAAATTTGATAAATTTTCTCATTGGTTTCAGAATGAAAGTGAGTGTAATTGGATCACGTGAGCAGCTTTGTATACACGAACAAGTGAGAAAGGAGACAAACAATACCACTAAGGTAAGATCCATTGAAATATACCTGGGTCAAGATGAACACCCTTTTTAAAGTTAGTTTGGAGGCTTTTTAAAAGTTTTTTTCTCCTGTAGATTAGCTTTGATTATGTTATATTGGGGATACTCCTTACAAAAGATTGGCATTTTTTTAGGGAGATGGAGTCACCCATGAATTATCGAGCCATCTATTTATTTATAACATTTACTGGTTTAGTAATTACAATTCTCAAAATACATTTCAAACATACACTTCCAGGTAACTACAGTAGTATGGATGTTACTTGAGCTGCATAATTTACATACAAATTCCAAGGAATTATATCTTGCCTGCTACCCACCCCGCCTGATAAAGACAGATTTTCATTTTTAAATGATCATAAAATTTCATGAGGGTCGGAAGGATGGTAGGAGTACCAGATATTTTAGGAAAGAATTCTTTATTTTGCTTTCCAAGTATTATGGCTTTTCCTTCCAGGGTTATGAACTTGTGACTCTACAGGAAAACAAAGTAATTTTAACCAAAAACATAACTGTCATCTTTAAATGACCTTGATCTTGCCTCAGGGTCATAGGGAGTGTTGAAATGCATAAATGTTAAAGGTCAGTGCTTGCTAATTATACAGTCCAAGCACATATCATACAGCAATTGAGTTAACATTCTACATGCTGTCACAACATATTAAGTATTGATTTTTGCAGAGACTGGTTATGTCAGGCACCATAGGGATTGAATGTAGGCATGTTGGCTGTGCATAGCAGAATGAATCATCATCTTAATGTGATCAGCTTATTTTCTGTTGATCCCCTTTTCTAGTTAATCTGTAATTTTGTGAATATGTGTTGATGAAATATTGAATAATCCAACATAACATGTCTTCACTGTTGTCAGATTGTTTAGCCATTTTGCGGATCTGAATTTGGCAGAGTATGTATTATGAAATATTGATTTGCTACATAGTCTGAGAGTTTGCATAATGAGATAATGATTTCCTGCATGGGCTGTCAGAGTGTGCATTATGAGATGTGGAATTGCTACAAAGACTGAGAGTATGTATTATGAGATGTGGATTTGCTGCATAGACTGAGAGTATGCATTATGAGATGTGGATTTGCTGCATAGACTGAGAGTATGCATTATGAGATGTGGATTTGCTGCATAGACTGAGAGTATGCATTATGAGATGTGGATTTGCTGCATAGACTGAGAAAGTATGCATTATGAGATGTGGATTTGCTGCATAGGCAGAGAGAGTATGCATTATGAGATGTTGATTTGCTGCATAAACTGAGAGTATGCATTATGAGATGTGGATTTGTTGCATAGAGAGTATGCATTATGAGATGTGAATTTGCTGCATAGGCTGAGAGAGTATGCATTATGATATGTTGATTTGATGTATAGGCTGAGAGTATGCATTATGAGATATGGATTTGCTGCATAGGCAAAGAGAGTATGCATTATGAAATATGGATTTGCTGCATAGGCAGAGAGAGTATCCATTATGAGATATGGATTTACTGCATTGGATGCTTTTCAAGTAAACTGCTGGCTTTAAATTTAATATCAGAAAATTAGGCCTTTATAAATTGAAAAACATAGTTTGGGCTTTTGTTTTTGGTCTTTTTTTTAATTAATTGGGCTTGAATGTTTGCTGGGGATAATGATTACACAGGATATCAGTAGGGATATCAGTGTCAACAAGTTCAAATGAAAAATGTTAAGTTTTTTTTTAGAGTCCTAATTGTAAAATATGTACTGTATGCATTTGCTTATAAGTCGTGTCCAATTGAAAACCGCATAGCCCTAGATCTGTCTTTATATAATGTGCTGGTTTATCTAGTTCTGTGCAGTTTCTTAAGAGTAATAAGTAGAACAAACAACATAGACCTTGATCTTCTGGCATATTGTGACAATATATCAGGGTCTTTGTTGTTTACATTTTTACCTGACATATACAAGAGTATGGTGTAAAAGGATATTGTAAAATATATAAATTTCATTTTGGGACTCAATTTGGTGGAATTTGCATGTAATTGCAAACCATTTTCTTGAAAGGTATCGATGCTACTTATTGCAATAATAGGATGTTACATAAAATTCTTACTTAAATCTTTTGGGTTGTAACTTCTGTCTCTCTGTTGAATGGCAAGATATAGATGTCACTTCTTTTGGCTTCAGCTTCAGTGTCAACAACGTTACTTGTTAGGTTGCTGTGGTAAATTACAATTTGTAAGTATATTGATCATATTTGGAACTCAAACTTAGCATTGGCAAGTGAAAACTGTCATCTGGTCACCTTCTGGTGACTTTAAATATTGTAATATGGCAACTGTAAAATTGCATCATTATGTTCAAATTGCAGATATATATTTATGCAGAAGCCCAGTTAATGCACACATTTTAATTTAATGGCATGGTTCCTTTCTGACTGAGAGACTGCTGGTCCCTATGTTAAACCCAGAAAGCAAGGACTTGATAATCTAAAATAAATTTGTAGTGGTGTTATGTTTATTTAATTTGTGTACTTGACTTAGGCCTGTGATTGAGGGTAAAGTTCTGGCTTACCTGACTATTGTCTTGGCTGAAATTTGTGTTTACCTGACTTTTGTAAGTTTTTAAAAGATGTTTACTTCAATCTAAGTTCAATGCACAACTTTATTTACCAACCTCGAATGATCTGGAAGTGAACTTGTTACTTACTTCCTGGGCAGTTTCTTGTAGTGTAGGTGAAGTGAAATCAGTATATAGGGATGTGGTCATGTGTTTGATTATAATTTGTTAGGTATCATTTATTTAAATTATTCATTGTACTTCAAAAGTGGTCATTGACTGTTTGTACTAAAACACTATTTTGGCATTATTGTGAATTCATTCAGAGACATTCTGGATTATTTCATTGTGATACATCATGACTATTGGTACATCAGGTCATTCAAGACTTGGTACTTCAACACATTCAAGATTAATAGAATTCATTCAGAACATTCTAAACTTTTGGACTTGTGATAGGACGTTTAGGATTATTTGGGATTTATTTCACAATATTAGAAGTTATTATTAAATTTTCACTTGTAACTTAATGAAATAAACATTATTTGTTAATTTTAATAAACTTGTGTGTTTTGCTTTTTTGTTTCATACACGTAGTTTAATACCGTTAGTTGTAATAGTGGCCGCTAAACTTTTCCAGTAGGTTGACCTATGGCTACTGAAGTTGATAAGGGCTTGGAGTGTTGTCTCATCTATATCAATTGCAGAATTAATTTTAAACTTCAGTAAATATTACTGTGAAACTAAAAATTGAACCCTGATATGCAAGAAATTACTGACTTGCTCTGTACTTGAACAGAGAGCCAGTCAGAATAATGCTTTTCATGGGACATGACACCGTGTTTAATGGAGCAGTTGTCTAGAATTATTTATGTCTAGATGCAATTGTGAATAATTCCATTTGGCATGAGCTCAAAATCTTCTCTTTTGTTTTTGTTTGATTTTTTGGGGGTGGGGTGGGGTTAAAGCCATTTTTCACTGCAAACATTAGATATACATGGTGGCATGTATAAATTGTGGAGGATGAACCCAGGAAAACTCAGGAAAGAACTACCAACCACCAACCCATAGGAAGCTAAAAATTCTTAGCACAGTTGGAGTTGAGTGCCTCATGCTAATGAACAAACCACACTAGTTGACTTGGGTTTATCCTGATCCAGTTTTAGGATTTGATTTCATGTTCTTTTGATTATAAGTTTGTTATGATAGTCATTGAGTCACCATGGCTTTTACTTCCACTGGTTGCCACTTACTATGTGTTAAGGTGCCTTAGGCCTATTCTACATGTCTGTACCCCCAGATGGTCAAACTTTCAATGGTACCCTAATAATTAAGCTTTAGAAGGGGGTGAAGTAAAAATGATAAGTTATTGTACCTGTGCCTGGATGTTTTTTAAAACAGGGAAATAAATATACAATAGTCATACTTATAATAATTGGTTTGCAATAGAGAATTTCCTCCTTAAGTGTGTAAATTTAGAGCCTCAGCAGCTCACCAAATGACAAGGCACTTAATTGCCTAAATTATTTAAAGAAATGCTTTTCTACATGCAATTCATATACTGTAGTATCATCAATATTCGTGGGGGATCAATTTTCGTGGTTTTCGTGGTTGCCACAAACCACGAATTTAAATCCCCAACGAAAAATGAGCCACATAGGTTGATGATCCGCCCCCCCCCCCCCAATTCCCGACCCGTTTTTTTTTTAACAGTGTTTCATTTAAGTAAGGATAGAGAAGGGTTAGGAAGTCCAGGAACCGAGGGTGATCTAAGTTGAATTTTACCACTCTTAAGCCACTGTGTTAACGCCATGATAGTCATAAAGTACTGATATTGCAACTTTGTGGACAGTGGTTTAAGTAAGAGATCATTCAAATGTACTTTAATAACTGATTGGTCTGGTTTTGTTGGCGGCGTCGGCTTCCTTTGATCTTGAACACTCAAACGAAAACATGGCGAAACTGATTAATCCTGACGGGTGTTTGATATGTGCTCACATAGGTAGAAGAATTGTTTTAGTGTTGTTGGCTGAGTCTGCTTTGACAGATGTTAATCACTTAGTCAAAAACACGTTGTAAGTATTGAACTTGCCGGGTCTTAGATATGTACTCATACAGGTGGTAGTATTGTTTTAAACATTAATGTGACCACCGTTTGCGTTGGCATCGTTTTATTCTTTTGTATTCTTTATTTGGGGTACTTGTAGAGGTTACACCATGAAATTAACTACCTTATAATATGGAAAATTTGACAGGCAAAACCACGAATTTACGTCCCCACGAAAATGCCCTTTTTTTACAAAACTACGAAAATTGAGCCCAACGAAAATAAATGATACTACAGTATGTTAATGATCAGCATACAATGCCATAGACTCCAAATTTCAGGTAAAGGGAGAAACAGTGAGTTCTTTATATGGCAGGTTATCATTTCATGAATTGACATACGTCTTGTAAATACATGTGAAAAGGAAATGTACATGTGGTTTATTGAATTTGTACTGAAAATTAATGTGGACAAATTATTACGGTAATGGCATTGGTTTGCCAGAATAATGACTCTACATATAAGGTACCGATATATTTTAGAGTTCAGATTGAACTATCTGTATATTATATACTTTAAACCAAAAATGTTATTTTGTATATTTGCATTTGAAAAATACACACTTAAACAGTGTTATAGTGTGGTTTGAAAGATTCAGTGTCATGTGAATTAATTACTCCATTCATAAATTTTCATTTGTGTCATGTGAATTAATTACTCCATTCATAAATTTTTATTTGTGCTTATGTTAATGATCTTATAATAGTGGTGACAGGATCTTATGTTGCCAGTAAAGTCTGCAAAGTTTGTTTCTTATTTTTACAAGGAAGCATATGACTTTCTGTAAGTGATCATACATTACAATTGTTTAAGCATCCTCATTAGCTTTTGAGTAGGGGATCTATGGTCTGCAATAAATAAATCAGTTGCTTTCAATGTGCAAAATATGTCTCTTTTCAAGAAGCAGTTCAACAATTTTTGCAATTCCATTTCATGTCATTGAAATTAAAAGCATGTTGGTCAATCAGTAAATGACCACAGTCCATTTTATTATTCACAGTGGCCATTCAACTGGTCATTTTAGCATTGCAAATAAAATTTCTCCCAAAATTTAAATTAGCCGATTTGGCTTAGCATGAAATCTGTTTTTTATGTAAGGAAAAGCGGCCTTAAATCTGGCGCGGTAATGCTAAGTGCAAATTTGTTTCTGTAAACAAGTGCAAATTTGTTTCTGTAGTATGACCTTATCCACCATATATACTCACAAGTTCAGCTGCAAACTGCACAGACCCAGATCTATTGTAGCATGATATGCTGGCAGATCTTAGTCTATGCAGTTGGTAGAACAAACAACATAGGCTCTGATTTATCTGTGCATTGTGTGGAGTCAGATAAAGGTCTATGTTGTTTGCAGCGGAATTCACTTTTATGTGAATACGGTACATTCATGACTTGAAAGAACATATATTGAATATCATCAATAATGCAGATAAAATGGTAATTGGATTCAAGTACATAACATACATGCATCTTGCTAACTGTCCACATTAGTGGTTTTGGAGTGAGTTTAAATTTATTGTCTGCAGGCTTTTCTGTTGAATTTAAAAAGCAAGTTAGCTGTTAAAGCAGTTCAATAATATTTTGATTCATTAAAGTCCCAATAAGATGTCAAAGGTAAAGGCGTAGAAAAGCGTAGCTGGGGAGCAAAGGGTTAAAGTCCCAAGAAGATTTTCCTCACATTTTTCAGTGTTTAAAACAAAAAATAATTGCGGAATGGATACCATTTTTTGCACTGGGTAATTCTGCAATAGGATCTCCTTGGAGTTCATAATAAGATTTAACCAACAATAGGTTGATAATAGTGGTTAAATATATTTTTTTTTAAAGTTGAAAAACAATTGAATTTTTTAAAAAAATCATAAATGCACATATTACTGTGTTGTAAAATACATTACTTGCTTGAGGCTGAGCTTTCTACAGAATTTACTATTTTTCGTAATTTTCATTATTTGCATTCCATGGCCAGATTCCGATTACTTGATATGAGTTGGTGGGTCATTCCTAAATATTATTTGTCCATTTCAGTTGTAAGGAAGAGAACTACTGAAACGTTTTGCAGAACTTGTAACTTTTTATTTTGTTGGTTCATTTTTTGGAATGGTTTGATTTTGATTGAAGAAATACCAATTTAATTTAAAAGATTTGTTCTTTTCTTTCTGCTTACTTTCTGCATAATTTTTTAAAGTAATTTAGGTACATACTGTATTACACAGACAAGAATCAGTATGTAGTATCTAATATTTGCTTCTCATTACATTTTGACTTTAACTACTCTGGTGACCTAGTGGTTTGAACATCTGTCTTGAATGTGGGATGTCATGGGTTTGAACCCTAGCCAAGTCATACCAATGACTTATAAAAATGGTACTAGCAACTGCTACACTTGGTGCTCAGCATTAAGAAGTTAGTGTTCATCTGAGCAAATTGGAGTTAAGTGCATTTGCCCTGAGATAAACCCCAGCAGTTTTAGGTCTGGGAAGGATATTTGAACCTACATCCTTCAGGTTATGAGTCAGGCATGCTGACCACTCAGCTGCTGCTGTTCCCTTGATCTCAAGAGAGTGTATTTTTTGTCATGATGCCTGCTTAGCCATGTTATTATAATGTGATTGCCATGATTTATTGGGATATTAGTGATTTATTGATAAAGATGTCTTGATGAAATAATTCTAATTATAGAATAATTCTAATTTATATAGTTTCAATCAGCTAAGACAGCTCCTATCTTTCAAGTATGCCTACCCTAAAATAAAACAGATACCCCAAAAATTTGACAGGAATTTTTCGTTTTCTTTCCATGTCATTGACTGGCTCTGTAATAATATCTGGATGTAAATTGTTACAGTATATTGTTCTGCTTGGAGCTGTGTGATTTTCATACTAATTCATATACACTTGCAATTAAATGAACATTTTTTCAGACTGTAAATAATTATTGCAAATGAAATTTGTTTCTTATTGAACAGTATAACAATATGTCATGATATTTTACAACTAGTACAAGATTTCAAAGCAGTGGCAACTCAGAAACTTATAAAGAACACACAGATCATTAAAGATAAAATTGTAGGAGGGGTTGGATCAAGGTCTGAATTTAAACAACTCTTAAGTGGCATGAAAAGTTTGGCAGTTGAAAATTTATGGGCATTTGTGCAGAAGTTTGCAGAAAGTAAAAATGTCAGTGATTGGTACACAGATGTCATATGTAAATGAACAAATCATTCTCCCTTGCATGTCCAGGGTTTCCATGCAAACAGGAAATCTGGAAAAAGTCAGGAGAAATGATAATGTTTTTAATGATTGTGACAAGTCTTGGAATTTTGCAAATATTGATGAAAGTCGGGTAAGACCCAGGAATGTTCTGCCAGCACTTGACGCCCAAAACAATCACATAATTAAGTCATAACTAAACTGATTGTGAGTTAAATTGATCAAGTTCTAACCAGATATGGAGAGTCAATCCAAATGCTCAGTGGATTAGATTTGTCTAGTAGACTTTTATTTTCAAAGACAGCTCGATATCCGTATCTTTCCTTACATAGAAGATATGAAAACCACTCTTGCATCACAAGAGGCAAACATTGTAATGGCAAAGTGTAGCTGCCTACCAGATGGCCTAGCAAAATTTTTTAAAAAAATTTAAAAATTTAAATGTTCGATCGAGTGATATGTATGAAATGGATATGAAAATTACTTATTTTCTCAGAAATTGTTAGTATTAACATTGTTATGTCTTTAGTCTGCTGAAAGACAGGATAAAACTACAGCGTAATGAAATGCGACCTGGTACTTGCAATTTGCATTGTTAGTTGCATTTCAGAGTTGAAATGAGAAATTGTCGTCCCGTGTAGTATTTATTAAGAAACGATTCAAGCCCCTATATCATTACAGGTTTGGGGACTAGTTAAACAAACTAGAAGAAGACAGGTTGATTTTACAGAAAATTCAGTACTTGTTTATACAACAGTATATAATTTTGAAGGTCTTTTGTAAAATGGATTTAATGAGATTAACTTGTTTGAAAAATTTTGTTTGGGATTTTATTGGCACAGATAAATTCAGGGTTAAACTTTCTTCTTTACAAGACAAGATTCTAATTATTTGTGTTTGTTGTTTTTTTATACTGTAATAGGAAATGTTTACTTTCTATAAGAGAAGTGTGTGTATATATATATATATATATATATATATATATATATATATATATATATATATAGCTATAGAATTATAGGTTTAAAAGAAAACAAAACTAATTTATGTTCATTTTATTGTTCCCACATAGCAACATAATGCAGGTCAGCAAAATAAAGTTATAATTTTTATTTTGTTCATCGAATTAACTTTACATGCCAATTTATAGGAATATAATCAAACTTGTTTTGTGTGATACATTTTGTGGTTTTGTACATGATCATCATTTCTGGCGTAGATGTTTTAGAGAGACTTGAAGGAGAAACATCTTTAGATTTAGAAAATGCATGTTTTATATTCTGAAATGCTTTTTTAAAATTCCATTCAGCAATGGTTATATGTGAACCTTGAAAAAATTAATTTCATCCTTGAACAACCCTCAAAATGACCAGGAAATTTATCTTTAGAAAAGCATGGGAACCATGATGAACATGTTTTCCTAATATGAGACTGCCTCAATGCCATTGTTTGTGGGAAGATATGTAAATGCATATTGTTATATGTCGTAAAAATAACAGTGTCAGTGATTGGCGCTTAGTCTGGTATATGTTGGTGAAGATTATGTCTCACTTACACAGTTGTATCTCTCCTGCACAGTGATATTCTCATGCATTTGTGTTTCTCTGTCCTGTTTGAATCAGTATAGTAAGCAATTTATTGTTCAAGTTTCGGGGAGATATGAAGATTTGTTCAACCACAACTTGTCTTTGGTGAACAAATATTCATACTGCCCCTTACCACAGACAATAGATGTATTATATAGCATATTTGTAGGTTGTAGAATTGATGTAACAGAATAAATTTCTTTTCAAAGGAAATGCATAATTGAGGGATAAATCAGACATTTATTGGTTGTAAAAGAAACTTAAAGAAAAAGATTGGATTTGGGATGAAAATACTTATCAGTAATGGGTAGTGACTAAAGCTGAGTCAAATCAAGAAACAGACCTTGTCATTGTGCACCCTTTTCTGGTACACTAGATAAATCATTTATGAAGGCAAAATTTGTTGATAACTTGGGAAGTTCTGGCATGTACGTAGATATAGCCAGATAAATGTTTATTGTCTAGATATATTAAAATATGCAGATGTATCTCAATCTATGGTTTAGTAATGGGTTTGTTGATATAAGTCTGTCGTGATGATACGTACATCTAGAATAGTATGTGATCTAATTATTTTGGTGGATGGAAAGACATTAAAAATGAGAGCTTGTGTCTTCATGCATGTTTGTTCAGAGTGAGGTTCTTGTTCGTTATAAATACAAGTAGAAGTCAGATTCTTTCATTTTTGTATTTCTCAAAGATCTTGAACTTCATACATGTCAAAATTAATTATTCATGCAAAAATAAATTTCACAGCATATTTCTAAAAGTCAAATACATATGATGTGGGTGGGGGTCCGATTGAAGTGACTTGCAAAAGGTATGTATGTTTTATGGCATAGTAAAACCCATGTGCTAATGTCGATGAAAAGTTTAAACTGCCTCTCGCAGCAACATAAAACCTAATGGAGCTTGTGTAGACTTAAAATCAATACTTTTAGCAAATTTTCTGTCTGTGTAAAATCCATTATTCAGCATCCTAGCAAATAAAATGGGCATGTTTGTAATTTTTTTAAATATAACTCTAAAGTCTAGTCCCACCCAGTAAGAAGAGATTCAGGACCCCAGTTTTAGTTGCATATTTGAATTTTCTTTCCATTGCAGTGTTTTTAATGTTATTGGGCAGATATTTCAGTAGTTTCAAAGTTTTGACCTTTGGGCTGATTTCCTAGGTATAAGAAGTGACTCATGGGCAAAGGCCATTTGTAAATCTGAATTTTTCTTTGCATGGCAAACAAGTTTGTGTGTCTACATGTATGCATATACATGCAACATGTGCATGTATGTCTTTATGGTTGACCCACTGGTCCTATTAAAATTCCCACCCAGTACTTAACATACCATCTGTACTCACTTAAAAGTCAAGTCAAACTGCAAACAACAAAGATTTAGATCTACCATAGCAAAGTGCACCTGTAGATCAGGGTCTGTGTTGTTTGTTCTGCTCTTTACTACTAAGAGACTGCATAATAGACCCAGATCTGCAAGTGCATTATGTATGGCAGATCTTGGTCTGTGCAGTTTGCAGTTGGACTAGATGTACAAGCGAGTGTATACAGTATATTGAAACTCTAGTGGATAATCAGATAGGTTTGTATCCTAATATTTCATACATGGTTAATGCCCACTAATTACCCTTTCAATTTTTGGAAAATATTTTTATTTTTTTTACCCAACTCAAAACATGAAAAATGAATATTTACATGAAGAAGCAAAAGTTTATCACCATCAGACATTTGCATCCTTTGTTCTCTCTACGAATCAACATTCTGTTGAATCACATGCTTGTTGCTTTGCTTTGATTTTACTGAAAGTATGCAAGCTTGTTGACTTTTTGACTCCTTTGTCATTTTTGAATGAAATTCTTTTAAGAGTTTCATTTTTGATATTCAACATATTTTTTTTACTGTTGCTTTAATATGATGCAGTTTAATAGGAATATTTTGATATAAATCTGTTTAATCCATATATTAGGTTCAGTCTAATTTTATACCAAAATTTAGATATTTAATTGGCAATAATTGTTGTCGATGGAGTCAGATTTCGAATGATAGCTGAGCTACTCAAAAGCAAAGACAGTAATTGTTATACATTTAACTTAGTTCCTTAGACTTAGCATTGGATGTAATTAAATGATTAATTAATTAATGTAATTAAATTAGATTGGATGTAATTAAACATTGTTTTTCAGTTTACATCTTTATCAAGTAGATAAATTGATAGAATACATGCCAAAATATTATCCTGTCATTCAAGTTTTTACATTATTGCATCATCAATTACACCATTTTCAGGCACTTCATTAATTGCAAATTAGTAAATTGCATATTTATTTGAAGATTTGTAATTTTTTCCCTATTAGTAATGTGATGAGATCTGATAAATTTTGCCATTTATAAATTGGAGTGTATAATAAATAGATTATTGTATTTGTTCTGTCTGATATAATATCTCGCTTGGTCTAGTTGCTGATGTACAAACTCATCATCCACATGCCCAAACACGTATACCTGGGATATCAGACATTGCATGTACAGTAATGTAAAATTATTGAATTGTTTCTGAATTCTGATAACTCAGGACTGAAAGGGTGACAAGTATGGCATCTGACATAGTTCCCACATTGGTTTAATTCAGGAGTGTAATAACATGTTCCAGTACATTTGCAAAAGTGAAGTGCAATCTTATTGTTGCACATGATACTTTGTGGTACTAAAATCCACAAGTAACTGCTCGTAAAGTTGACAGTTATTACCTCATTATCTTTGATGATGTGCATTGTGACAGAGTTGGAATTTTTGACTTGATCGAACAAAAAAAACAATTAAATTTTGTGAGAGATCTAGCATTGGATTCCAGTATGTGGTTGTTTGCTACTGTACAAGAATTGAACATAAATTGATAATTATGATAAATTATCATACCAACAGTTAACGTTAATGTAAAATTTAATTTAATAGTATTAGAAATGAGATTATTTCAGTTCATGAAATGATGCTATAGCTATTAATGGGATAAAAAATTTGTACCATGTTAAAATACCACAGTACATCATTGATGCCTATCATACATGTTAAGCAGTTCTATTATTTTTTAGCAAATGATTTAGAGGGAGTGGGAGTGTTTGATCAGATTGTCAGATGGCCAGCTTATGTCTTCTGTTGTGGGTATCTTTTATCAACTTCTTCTCCATTTCATCTCCTGTGCATTCACTCATGTCTAATAATCCAGAAAATTTTAGATAGTATGTGAGCTTTTTCAAATTACATTCATGCATGTTGTCTGTAAATATAGTGGTTATTTGCCACACTTCATTTGTATCATTATATAAATACCATAAATAATTTTGTGTTGATTACTTATGCAAGAATAAGACCTAAATCAAGATCACAAACATAATTCTAAATTACTGATAACTAACATTGTAAAATATTAGAAACAAGAGGACTCAATTTTATATTATACTATAAAGACTTTTTTTAACAACAAGGTAAAGTACATCACCAGGTCATAATGTGACAGCAGTTACTACTACATTTCCTGAATGATTTTTCATATGGATTTTTCTCTAAAACATTTCTTGCAATAAATTCTAAGTAGCCATTCCTGTATTAAAATGATGATAATCTAATCTCCAAAATGGCAGCTGATCTGAAAATTGTTTCATGGCTTCTTCTCTTGAATAGATTGATGGTTTTATTGACCTAAGTATTTAAAACACAGTAGCAGGTCCTAAAGGAAAAAAATTCTCAGATCTCCAACATGGCAAACATGGCGTCTATTCAGAGAAATTTTTAAAATAATAAATCTTGTGAAATTGGTAGCATTTAGATTTGGTTTTCATTAAAATGCCTCTTGCACAATGTCATTTGCTCTGAATGCAGATAGTGCAGATCTCACTACCAACATGTCATCTATGTTGTGAACAAGTTTAAAAAGCCAGATATATTTGATCTTGGGGTCAAGTCAATGGCCACAGACTACATTTTTGTACTATGAATTTATAAATACAGTAACTCCTTTTGGGCTCAGGGATGCTGAATACATATGCCTTCCAGCATGTTTTAAGAAGTGACTAACTGAAGCAGTGACTAGCATGCTGAAGAAACAGAAAAGGTTTGATTAGATCAAGTTGGCTACCATTGTGTAATGCACTTTGCTCCAATCGACTCAGCAATAAATAGTTTGCTTGTGTTGCTGTGCCATAAATCAGTCAGATACAGAGACTTGCATGTATGCAAATGAATTTTGACCAGATTTTGTATTTGTTGCATTTCATTAGAGATTTAAAAATCAGAGGTCTTGACTCGGTTAGCTCAGTTGGTTGTCTACTTCCTAGTTGGTTCTAAAGGTGACTTCTGGATGAAGGGTCATATTAACATTGAATTTTCACCAAAAGACTTCTTATGATATCTGGTTGGTCCTAAGTAAGATGGTGCTGATCTGATATATAATATGACCATCATGGGAGCCATCTTTAAAATCATGTTATTGCTACTCATTTGGATGGATGGTCATATTTTGATATGGGGTTTTCACCAGAAGATGGCCTATGTATGATCTAAATAAAAATGTTGCTGATCTGACTTTCATTATAGCCACCATGTTAACATCTTGAAAACCTTGTTATTGCTACTCGTCCAAAACCAGGGCAGTATGGTGCCCTGTGTGAAACAAACATTTGGTCTGCCACCACTGATGAGAAAACTTGTAAGACATTGGTGTAAGTTATTTTCATAGAAAAACAAATAATTTATTGGTCCCATTTCTTCTTTGAATAGGTTCCTCTCTGAAAATGCTACACTGTGAAAGCGGACTGCTTGCACAGTGCATGGATAGCCTATCATAAACAGACAGAATTTTTACCAAAAGACTTCTTATGTCGTCTAATTGGTCCAAGGTGAAATGGTGCTGATCTGACTTTGGGAAAGTCCACCATATATGCCAGCTTGAAAATGTCATTATTGCCACTCCTCGTGAAGGGATTATCACATTGATATGAGGTTTTGACATGAAGACATCTTATGCTGTCTATATGGTTCTACAAAGTTGAAAATGTTTGTTGTTGCTGCTTATTCTGTACAGAAAGTTGTATTTGGATTGGGCATTCACCAGAAGACTTCATATGATGTCTGCTGGGTCTTAAATTAAAATGGTACCAGTCTGATAGCCACTATGGCTGTAATCTTGATAATCTTGTTAATCTCCTTCTAAGCAAAATCCCATATCAACATGGGGTTTTCACTAAATGACTTCTTATGATATCTTGTTGGTTCTAAACAAATACGATGTTGATTCGTTATCCAGTATGGCACCATGACAGCCATCATGAAAATATATCTACTGCTTCTGAATGTATGGTTGTGTAGACATGTGTTTTTGATAAAATGACTTTTTGAAGATGGCGCCAATCTTGTGTGAGGATTTCCACCATGCTTGTCTTGAACATCTTGTTAAGGCTGACAAATGTCAGTTAATCAAGATGTAGTGTTTCATTCATGGATGTTTCTTTTCAAATGTAAACATATTTCATCCTTGAGATATGTACAGCTTCACCAATTCATAACACCCACAAATAGTTTTGTAATTTAATTTAGAAATATGATCTAAAATAATCAGTTATAATTGATTACTGTTATGTATATTTAATATAATTGTTTGTCTGTTAGTTTTTTAAAATATATATTCCATTGCATGATATTGTAATGTAATATTGTTTACTGGATTTGACATTATCAAGATTTATTTTATATTTTATTTTATAAATTTTCAATGTAAACAACTAATTTTAGAAACATTTTTTTCCAAAATCAGTGATAATTTTAGTAAACAACTTTTTTTATTTTTTTAAAATTATTTTTCTTGTACCCGGACTACTTTGACATGTGTCAATTAGTAAACAAACTTCTATTTTTAAAAGTTTTTGGCCCTCATCTGGGAATTTGTTTAGCATTTTTCTTAGCAGGATAACTGATGTTCTGATAAAAGTTGTATCAGTCATGCTTTAATATTTGACACATTAAGTTGTATGATGTTGTGACCAGTTTTGGCTGAATTTGATTTTTCTTCAAATTATTGAATTAAATTGTTTGTTTTCCCTGGAAGTACAAAAGTGCTCTGATAATTCTTGGACAAAGACATTTATGCATTTTATATGGAATTCAAAAACTGGAATAATATTTTCAGTGTTTAATTAAAAGACTATTGACACATCAGTACAATGCTGACTATTACATATGTCATCACCATCCATTTTGGATTTTCATTGGAATTTGAACTGATATTCACTTATAACTTTTCATTGATATGATGTGTGTTTTAATACTTAGATTACAATTTGGATGTATTTCGAAATACTGTAAGTTCTTTTTTCATATTTTTGTACAATTTGTAGTCTAGGGAAGAGAATTGTTTGTTAAATTTTACAAAGCTTGTCTTCACTCTTTTCTGTTACTTAATATAAGAGCATAGACTCATAACATTACATAAAAGTTCAATCAAAGTATTTACAGAATAATTGGATAATTATAACCTATCTGAATTTTTTAAACAATATTTTAATTGATTACTTTTAAAATAATTGACCTGCTGTTTAATAAAGCATGTTCAGAGTGATATGAGACTCACTTGAGCCTCTTGCATAACTGAGGTTTCTGAGTTGAGCAGTAAATTATCCACTTGAGCCTCTTTTTCTTGTTATCCTTTTCTGATTATGATCATTTGTGTTATGTCCAAAATCAATATTTGTCTTGCAGTGCTTGTAAAAAATCTGTAATATTTTGTAATCTGATTTATCTTTTACTGTCAAGTATCTCATGGAAAAGCATGGATGCTGTGTTATACTATATACATATATAAAACAAATTTCAATGCAAATAGCAAGCATCTAGTAGTTTCAGGTCTTCTGTTGCATAAAGAGGATGCAGATAAGTGTCCAAGCTTGAAATCCTTTTTAGAATCAACATTATAGACCCTGGTCTACTGGTTAATTATATGTGAGCATACATATTGTCTGTGGTTTGGTAGAGTCTCATTCAACAGACATTTATGTGGTGCCATGATCTGGTTAAATGCTTTCGTTCATTCTTAATCACTCAAGCCTAAATTCTATTGTAAATTTTAAAGTATTATTAGGTATCACTTTATAAACAGATGCCGATGCAGAAAACATGTTGTAATGAACTAACACAACTGTTCACTTTTATGTTTATTTGAAATGTAATATCATCTCATTAAACGGAATATTACATCATTTCATCTCATCAGCCAGTTTTCTAAATGATGGGAAAGCTTTCTTCTTTCATTACATAGAAAAATCTATAATTTGACCATGTCTTCGTTTGAAAAAGATTGTGATGGGATTGGTTGGTTAAAAAAGATCACAGTTGGGCATGAATTGTTAGCAAAGTACAGTATTGGTTGCCATTAGTTATTGCTAGTTGGATAAGGTTGAGTCACCACCATGAGTCATCCCTATCTGGAAACCAGCACACACTGGTAATGGAAATTCAGTGTTTCAGAAAGAAAGTAGTTAAATGAATGTTTTCAGTTGTTTGATCTGTTTTGGGATGCAGTGAAATGCTTGACTAGTTCAACTATTTAATGTCTTTCATGTAGAAAAACATAATAAATTGAAGAAAAAAAAATCAAATAAAATTTAAATTATAACAACATTCATGCCGAAGAATTTGTTAAAATGTGTTTTAGAGATTTTTAAAGAAGCCTTTACTTGCTGAGAATTATTTAAATGTACTAAAAATTAATTTTGAAATTTAATATATTCAAGTTTTATTTGGTCCCATGCAAAATATAAAAATTCTAGCTATGCTTTTATATTACTATTTGCATATTCAATAAACTGTTATCAGAAGCTGTGTGAATATATAAACTAAACTGTTTTTAAGTAAAATTTATGTGATTGAAAATGGTCAACAAAGAATATTCTACATAAAAAGAAATTCTATGCTAAGTATGACCTTAAAGTGACATAAAAAATACTTACTTGACTTTAGGAAAAAACTATGCATGCATTGCTGGTATTTCACTGAAAGAATTTTGTTATTGGCTTCTAATTGGCAATCCAGATCATAAACATAGGATGACTGCACCACTGCTCACAAAGTTGAATATCAATGTCTGTCGGAATGTTTTGTTCTTTCTTGCAAATACCAGTCTGATTTTCACAATTTTTAGACTGTCCCCAGAATCAGTCTATCCAACTCTTCTGAAATAATTGTACTACTAATGCTGCTGCTGCTGCTGTTCAGGCTTTACAGAAGCTGCCAATAGAATTGGTTGTTATGAGTGAGAATATTCTGTCTGCAGCTTTAGCAACCAGTCCACATGAACCGTTCCCAATGACATGCAGACTGTTGTCTCCTTATCTTATACTAATGGAATGAGCATACTCTAATCATTGAAAAGTCTGGCAGTATATCACTGTTGGTTTCTTGTATGCTTAGTTCATATTATTGATTTTTAACTTGGAGCTTTTGAATTTCTTTGCCAAAATTCAAGCGGGTTTCTGATTTTGTAATTGCTTTGTACGGATTATATTTAAAGCATAAATGATATATTAAAATAAATTACGTACAGATGATTTATGTTGAAAGGATTTCTCTGTACACGTTTGCTTTTAGTTTGCAAACCCAAATGACATTGATTTGTTGGTGGAAATAGTTTTGTACAAGGATTTTTTTGTGAATCAAAAAGAAAGAAGAAATAAAAAGTGTTTTGTTAGAGGAAAGATCAGTGCCAGTTTTAAAATAATAAAGAAATTAATTAAAGACGCTATTTTGTTTCTTCAGTTTCTATGAAAGTAAGGAACTTATCTTAATTAAAAGTCATTATAAGTAGCATTTTCTTTAAATCAATTAAATTATTATTTGGACTTAATTGTGGGAATTTTACACTTGTGCTACAATTATGACTTCAGATTTACATTTTTTAACTTGTTCAAATTCTTCACATGCATTGACTTTATTGTGTGTGATATTCAGAATTCTGATTTAGAAAAAAAAGGGCATTTCATTGGTACAGATAATGCATGAAAAGGACAAAATACCAAAATACATTTGTTTAATGTATATATTGTTTATTTACACCCAAGCATTGGGTATAAACTGGAAATAGGGTTAAAATAGGGTCAGCATTGGGTATAAACTGGAAATAGGGTTAAAATAGGGTCAGTATTGGGTATAAACTGGAAATAGGGTTAAAATAGGGTCAGTATTGGGTATAAACTAGAAATAGGGTTAAAATAGGGTCAGTGACTGCAGGTAAGGTAAGAAAGAAGTGTGGCTAATACCACTTTTTAACTTTGTACATTTTAGAAAATAAAATTCAGAATTATTTGTTTGCTTGAAAAGTTAGTGTATCAGTTATCAAGATTTTGTGTCATAAATGTAATAAAAATGTACCCACTAATTTTCATGACAAGGACTTTTGAAATTTAGGGCCTGGAAATTTTTTTTTTTTTAATTTTGAAGATCAGTATATCAGTCATGTATTTGTAAATGTACATGTATATGTTGATGGTATTACAAGGTGTGTAATGAAGATTTATGTCATACGTTTTATAGAAATGTATTTACTAAGTTTCATTACATTCATGTTATAGAAATGTGTCCACCAAGTTTCATTACATACGTGTGTTATAGAAATGTAAGTTTCATTACATAGGCTTTTGAAATTTAAGACCAGTATATCAGTCATGTAGTTGTAAATGTACATGTATATTTTTATGGTATTGCAACCAGTAATCAAGATTTATGTCATACGTGTTATAGAAATGTGTCCACTAAGTTTCATTACATTCATGTTATAGAAATGTGTCCACCAAGTTTCATTACATACGTGTGTTATAGAAATGTAAGTTTCATTACATCCATGTTATAGAAATGTAAGTTTCATTACATAGGCTTTTGAAATTTATGACCCGGATACTTCTCTTCTGCTAATCTTAATTTAGTATATATCCCCAGGTATTTACAAATCAACTTGCCTGACTCCAAGGATAAGCTTACATTTGGCTTAGGCAAGCCCAAGTTTCCAAGGTTTTTGTCTGTGGGCAAGTACAAAAAGATTGGGAGAGATATGGGGAAAGGTGTCATGTTCCATTTTTAATAGGGCATAACCGATTTTTGATCCGGAAATCAGATTCCACCGGATAGTATGAACTTCCGATTAATCGGAGTCGGACAAGGCAGGAACGACCGATTTGGATAATAAAAATAATAAAGTTGAATTTCTATAGCACCGTGTCTAACACTGCGTGTCATTCGATAGTGCGTTAATAAAGTTAAATAAGAAGTCAGAAAAGTCCAATATGGTCAACACAACCATGCTGTGAGACAATCTATTTGAACCGACGGGTGAAAACCGGAAATGAAGCCGGATATGGTAAAGTACTAATTAACATGCTAGACACGGCAAAACCAGAAACCCGGAAACGGAAGATGAAATTTTTTAGAAAAAAATACGAATTTAGCATTTCCGATTAATCAAATCGTATCCGGAATCGGAAAAATTTCATGCCCAAAATCCGGAATCGGAAATCGGTAGAAAAATGCTAATCGGTTATGCCCTAATTTTTAATGCTTTATTTTCAGCAAGCTTTATTAATGTTTATATGTATTGCATTCTCCTGTTACATTCTGTAACAGGAAACTGTATGCCATTTCCATCTTGTAATCATTCTCAAGGTCAGTCTTACTTTTTCTTGTGCAGATGTAATAATGTGATTTCTTATTATTTAAAGCTAGTTTTGAGAATGAATAAATTTTAATGTTTTAATGTATCCCTTACATTTTATCATGGTATATTTGCATATTTGGGATTCACCAAATTTCAGGTACTAACCTAGCCTAATCATCATGTCAAAGATTGTTTAGATGGATCTCATCACTGCTCATAGCATTGGGTAAAATTTTCCTATATGTAATACATGTACTATATTTTAAGGTTAGCAAGCATTAATTGTTAATACCTAAGATTATTCATGAGATATTTTGAGTATTTGGAAATAAAAGGACACTACTTATCTCTGACAATTACCTACCAAAAAGGAGAACTTCGTTCAAAGTTTGATACACAATGAAATAAATCAGAATATGTGTTCTCAGTCTCATGAGTCAGTGTGTCAAATATACAGATGCATGTTGTTGATTTCAGGGTGACTAAAGGATAATTATAAATTAAATGAATAAAATAAGTATTCACTAATCCACAAGTTTTGAGTGTAAAGAAAAAAATATTGTCCGACTTTCATCAATTTGTCTGACTTTTATCTCCAGCAATTTACAATTTTATAAAAGTCAGCTTCCTCAGGGCAAGCTTCATCATCGTCATCATCACCACCACCACCATCATCATCGTCATCATCATCATCATTGTCATCATCATCATGATGTCTTTTGACCTAGTGTAGCCGTTGAAGCACTGTGCTGCTGAACATCTGACAATTTCCCTCCACTTGTCTAAATCATGTGCCAATGCCTGTGTCTCACAGAACTTTTCCTGGTCTAGTATGTGATGTTGGGCAAGCTTACTGGAAAATTAATATGGTTTTGCTCTAATTCTAACCATATTTGGGTTCTAATCCTTTCTCGTCCACATATCTATGTACATGTATTATTTACATACTGTATTTTTTTAAAAATTACTTTAATTATCAGCTTTTGCTTTTAAGGTGCCAGCAAAGATAAGAAGACAAGTTTATGACAGTTGTAATCACTTAAGTTTATGACAGTTGTAATCACTTAAGATTTCACTTAAGATTTCCTTAAGTCCTGTATATTTTTCATTGACTTTATCATTATCTATAACAAGCCTGTCTTTTTAATTCTTCAAGAAATTGTTCAAGAATTTTTATTTTTCATTATTTAATAAAAGACTGTTGTTGCAACTATGGCATTTATTTATAATGTAGCATGGAGAGTTCATCATGCTACATTACATTCAGGTAAAAATGACATATCAATGAAATCATAATGAGATGATATCATTTTGAACTGTGCAGTAAGCATAGATTTTACACAAGCAGGCATCAGGGTTGCCAAGGTGGCTTGTGGTGAGAATTTCTGGGAGTTATTGTCAAACCAGATAATTGAGGGGCCCCAAGTGGCTAAGTGGTCTAAAGCACTCTCCGTTATGGATCACTGCCATCTCATCTCTATCTGCGTGGGTTCGAGTCTCAGATTCGGCAAATGTGGGTATGTGAGAAGCTTGCCAGTAGCTTCTCGTGGGTTAGTGGTTCTTTCCAGGGATTTTCCCAGGTTCTTCCTCCACCATTAATACTGGCCGCCATGTATAGCCTATCTTGTGCTGAAAAATGGTGTTAAACCTTACAACAACAACAACAACAAACCAGACAATTGTATTCTTATTTCCATCTTTGCATAATTCTGACAGTTACATCAAAATTGTATTGACTTATTTCGATTTCCATCTAAATTCTTGAGTGTCTTCTAGGGTAACTTTCCCATAATAAATTGGCATCAGTTTGATTTTATGTAGCAATTAGAGATAACTGCCATCTTTTGTCCTGTAAATTGTTAATTGGACCAATGAATGGTCTTGAACCTAGCCCCGTGGCCAGTGGGTGGTTATAGTTGACCATTTATGGATGACAGATGAGAAAGCAATTGGTCACAATATACCCCAAAACCTTATTTTCAAATTAGCTGTGTATCTAGTATCGTCTCTTATTAAAAAAAAACAAAAAAAAAACAAAAACATTGAAATGGGAGTACACTATTATTCTGTTGTCCATTTAGAGAAGGTTTATATGCTGAACTTAAAGAGACTTTCAGTATTAAGCAAATTATACGGAAGTTATTTATTAAAAAAGTTCAACATTAATCTTGGTGCAATATCATATTGATTATTCTTTCATTTTGGCTTTGAACTCTTTCACGGACAATTACAAGGTTGGATTGTTTCCAGATATTGATGAATAAGGAAAGGACTGCATTACAGAATAGTGTAAAATAATTACATCAGTGTATGACCATATAGTCAGCTAAATTGATTTGTATGGTAGTCTGCTCATAAAATATGTTGGGTCTAAAAAAGTATAGATGATGCAGTGTTGTTTTTTTGCCCCTTTATCAACAAGCTATATACCATATGTAGCACAATATATGCACTATGTGCTAAAAAATGATCTGTATGAATCTCAAGAGATGAAAGCTCATTATAATAAGCACACACCAACTATGTTATAAACAAACCCCTTCCACATGTATGTATGTATTAGAGGAATTAGCATCCTTTGAGTATTTTGAGAGCTCTCTACTTTAGCAATGTTATGACTGTGGTCTTACACTAAGTAACAGAATAAAACGAAACTCAACAAGTTTGGTAAATGTTTGTCAAACTGTAAACAAAATTTGTTTCTAGAAAATTCTAAGGTCAGAAGCAATTATGTTCTATTCAGAACTCAAACCTTATAGATATTTTTATCCTACTAGATCTGTAGGTCTAACTCCTGCCCTCAATTATGGATAAAGCTCAATCACAAAAAACAAATTAAATATACATGACTAGAAGTACCTTTGATCCATGGTGGTTCTTTCCGGGTGTTTTTCAGGGTTCTTCCTCCACCATTAATACTGGCTGCCATGTATAGCCTATCGTGTGTTGAAAAATGGCACTGAACACTACAACAACCACCTTTGATCCATAATTTTAACTCAAAGCAATTTATTTAGTGTAATTTTCTTCTTATTTTGTTAATGAGACTACCAGAATGTGCAAGAGTACATCCTTTTTAATGAGTGCATAGTTGTGCAATGCGTACATTACTGATAAACAGGTTACATAAATTTCACAAATTCAGTGCACACATGGCCCACCAAAGAAAAAGTAAGATATCAAAGGCTGATTTCTTTTGAACTTTAATTCATCAAGTTCTATGTATGAGTCTTCTTGTACCGGATGCAGCATTGTGACATGTAACCAGTACTTCTGTCATTTTAGAGCTTGACGGTTTTGATCTAAACCCTGATGTTATTGTGTGTGTGGGTGGTGGGTGGGTGTAGTGGGCAAGAGACAGAGAGTATGCTAGTATTGCAAGTGTGTGTAATTGTTATCAGAGGAATTTTAGATGTAATTATGAGATAATGACTTTATAAATGAAAAAGAAAACAGGGTGTAAAGAATGGGCTGATTCATGATGCAGTATTCGCTCCTTGAACCCACTTTTGACTGATTTTATGAAATGCAATTGTTCATCATATTATATTGTTGTATGTTGACTAACTAACAAAGAAAAAAATGAAAAGGATAGCTTTCATATTATGTGTCTTTTTTCATGCATAAATGAATTTGTTTATTTCGAAATTTCTTCAGTCACAAACATGTACAGGATTTTGATTTATACAAATGGACCATATAAAGATTTCATATCATTATGTCTGCAGAATTACTGACTTACTGTTAATAAAATTTTGTATACAATTTGTATGGATACATATATATTTTTTATTACTAACCACCTTTACATATAGTAAGCCAAAAAATGTGTAAATACAAAAATACAGAAGCACTATAAGAAATCTAGATAAAAGCATGTTGATCCCAGTCATTATCACTAAGGAGACGTGTTTAGTGCTGTGATGTTACAAGAAGAGAACTTGTTAATTCAGTTTACCTAGATGAATATGGCGATGAAAAGATTTTTTTTAATTTATCTTAATAATCTGAAATATAACAGATGTGAACATTGGTACATTAGCTTAGATTTTACTGAAGATTCGTATATTTATAAGTTAAATGACTGTATTTTGCCTATAATTCCGTCAAATTCGTATATTTATAAGTTAAATGACTGTATTTTGCCTATAATTCCGTCAAATTCGTATATTTATAAGTTAAATGACTGTATTTTGCCTATAATTCCGTCAAATTCGTATATTTATAAGTTAAATGACTGTATTTTGCCTTTAATTCCGTCAAATTCGTATATTTATAAGTTAAATGACTGTATTTTGCCTATAATTCCGTCAAATTCGTATATTTATAAGTAAAATGACTGTATTTTGCCTATAATTCTGTCAAATTTTTATAAAACTGTTGATGTGTTCTCTAACATCTTATTTTTGTTTTAATTCAGTCATATTTTCAAAAAATGTTTCCTGTAAAAACAACAGTAACCAAAGTATTTATTTATTTTGTGGAGTCTCACAGCCAGAAACTGTCTTTAATGTTCAGATAATTGGTTTGAATAAAATAACATGTAGCTTTTATGTTGCCATATTTGTCAGATGAGAATTGCACAGTTATTTGTAGTTTTTGGCATTATACAATCATTTAGATGCATTTTTTTTAGTGTGGGAGAAATCAAGCTAGAGAAAATATGGTGATTGCAATTATTCCTACATTATGTAATCCCAATATGCCATCAGCTGCACATAAAATGTAACATGTACTAGCCTGCATGCTGCAGACATAAATATCGAACAGCAGGTTGCATGCCATCAAACCCATATTGATTTTATTTGAATTTCAGTCTGCAGGTTCCTTTGCAATTTTAGCACAGAAACCTTGTACATGTTACTAAGCTGTAAGACTAAGTATTTATCCCCTTCCCAGCAATCCAATATAAAATATGGCTGATGTTACTAATAATATAAAAACATTTAAGCCACTTTAAAAAAAACTGTTGAACTGAATTTGACCAAATGTGATGACAAGCATTTGGGCATAAAAGCCTTTCAAATTATTCAGATAATGGCAGTCCGTCATCAAATACAAAAAAAAATACAAAAAAACAGAACAACCTTAAAATGACTACATCTCAGATGCCACTGGACAGAATTTGACCATTCTAACTACAAGCATCCTGGCATAAGGGCTTTTCAGTATTAGACAAATGATGTTTATGTCTGTAACAAGATAACCGGGTGGGATTTACAGATTCACAACAGAACAATTTTGATGATGATATAAATACAATGTTTAATAATGAATGACTTGAATGAGCAAATACTTATGAATATGTGCGTGTATATAATCCATATATTGGATTAATTAACATAAGAATGCACAATCGTAATAATGAAAAATACATATAAATTACTTTACAAAGTAAAAAGACAAAGGGTAAATGATTCACAGTGATTTCACAATAACAGCTGGATATGGTTTACTTATCTAGAAAACAATGTAGAATTTTACTCTTAGTAAAAGGAATTCACTCAGATAGTAAAATTATGTGAACAAAAATGGACAGATATACAACTTATCTTTACAGTCCTTATGGATACAGTGGGTTTTACAAACCCCAAAATTGGCCCAGGCTACAAGATTATATGTACGGAGATACACTCTGTCATCAGCACACTTTATTTCAGCTCCATGGCTACTACAGTTCTGCTTCACAGCTGCTATGTTTAATTCCTGTGGTTGGCTTTACAACTTGCACCACATCGACCTTGATCAGATCTGATCTCTCCAAACCATCTGGACGCTCCAGATACTCTGAATGGATCTACACAGCTCTTCAGACCCCGGACACTCCAGACAGCTGAAAACATCCAACATCATGTATTATACATGACACAGGCATAAAGCCGTAATAACATTATACCCCGGCAATACAAAACGAGTTCAGAAGTAAACCTAACTCTGCTTGATAAGAATCCTACTGTACTAAACATTTATTAAAAACGTATCCTTATATTATTTATAAATCCTTTGCTAAGCTGCAAACAAGAATAGAAATATGTGCATTATACTGCATAAGCCAAAGCTACAAAACATATAAAAATACATGTGGTAGTACAATAGTTATATTTTTTTTACAAGAAATTAATAAACATACCTCTACAGCTGAAGATGTGCAAGTCCTTATAGAAGACCCGCTAACTGACAAGACTATCCATAATGTAAAGAGCTTTACATGAGGTATTTATACACAGATGTCATCTGTTCACTGGAGGCATTCGGTTCTTCCCATCAAAAGCAATTTGCATGTGCAGCATAGGATGAACCATACTCACTATTTCGAAATATAACACTTAACCTTAATCGCCCTCTGGTATCGTTGTACACAAAAACGACACTTGACTACATGTATAAAATTGTGTATACAATTCTGTGACAATGTACTGTAAACCAATTATGCCATCAGTTGTACATAAAATGCAAGATGTACCAGTCTGTACCCTCCAGATATAAATATTCAGCAGTAAGTTACATGACATCAAACCCATATTGATTTTATTTGAATTTCAGTCTGCAGGTTCATTGCCAATTTTACCACATAAACCCTGTAAATGTTACTAAGCTGTAAGTATTCTCACCCCCCTCCTCAACAATCCAGTATTGAAAAATGGCTGCTGTTACTAATAATAGCTGTTACTAGTACATGTAATAGAAAAACATTGAAACCACTTTTTAAAAAATTGGCAAACTGAATTTGACCAAATTGAAATTTATACAGATGACAGATGATGGCAGTCTGTCATCAAATATGGACACAGTTACTTAATATAGAACAACCTTTAATTGACTACATCTCAGCTGCCATGAAACAGAATTTGAACAAGTTTGATAGAAGGTATCCTGGCATAAGTACCTTTCAATATTGGACAAATGCTGATCTACCTTCATATATGAATGTATAGGGTGTAATGGCATATTCTTAATATTATGGCTGTATTGTGTAAATTAAAAGTTTAAGTTACAAAATGTAATAGGGTAGTCAAAAATTTATTTTTAAAATTAGAATGATAAACCCTTCTGAATAAATATGAACATGTCTTACTAGATCAAATTTGAATGAAGATACTACAAAACAGAGAAGCCTTGAAAGAACTGTTTTTATAACATACATTTTTGTAATTAATGGCATTTTATGAAATCTCTCCAGACAGCATCCTATTCTTTAGATTATTGGGCCAATTCAGTAGCATATAAGAAAATTGTGACGTCCAGTACCCCTCGTTTTCCCCTCCCTAATATATAACTAGAACCCTCTCCCAATTTAAAAAAAGTTTTTTAATAGGATTTTTGAGCTCCCACTGGGTCTGGGCTTAGATAGACCTTGGAAGTAGGCTACTACCTCATGCCCCGTAAACTCGGCGCTAGGGGTTAATGTGTTAAGTGGCAAGTATTCACTTCATTTTGGATTCTTATACATCCAGTTTCCTTTGGAAGGTCATTATTTAGACACCCTGAGATGTGTATATGGAAAAATCAATGTTAAAGTATCTCAACAATTTTTGGATGAAATGAACCTGAAGGTGTGATCAGTACAATGCGGATTGAATGTCAAGTGCTGTGGCATGTCAACAAAAGCTACACATATTGAGAAAAAAATTTGTGCTACTTTTGATTGTGACGATTCCACTTGATGCACTCTTATTATGACCCAAGTTTAGTACATGGCCACCATTGTAAAGGTTCATTGTGACAGATAATTTTTGTCTGGCAGTTTCTTGCTGACATTTAAGTTGCACATGATTCAATAATCAGGATTGAATAGACTTGGTTTAAAGAAAATTTAGTGTTAAAATTTTAAAGTACAATTTATATTTAATTTAAAATTGGTAAATGTGCATACATGTCCCCATATGACTTTTACTGTAGTTGGATACACTTGTCTTTTAATATATTATTCACAGCTTAGTTCTAGGGGTTGCCACGGGCTCAAATGCATATGATTTACAGTAATTTTTTTATGCAAATTTAGCAGTTTTACTAAGGCCATGCCCTGATATGAAAAAACAGTATTTAAGCTTTTTCTCGAAAATATGTAGTCGAGCCTTAGTATGTTAGAATTTTGATCTTGAATTGCACCACTTGACATTTGCTCTCTTGTAAGCAAGCAAATGTGGTATTTGCAATTCAGTATTGTTCTAGGCTATTGATTTTTGAAGGCAGCATTAATCAGATAGTTTGGATGACTCATAGGAAAAAGGTTCCTGAATTTAGTCTTTTATAATCTGTTTTTTAGGCATGACTGTATTTATTGATCCAGTCATTCAGGTTTTAGTAAAGCCTGTATTAGTCATAAGGGCTGACTCTATATATACACCTGCGCAAAAGCAGATTTCATGTACTATTGTCAGTGATGTTAGTATTGCTTATTTTTGTATGCATGAAATCAGTCTGAAATAAAATGAAGCAGATTCTGAAATAACAAATCTTATGTCTCGCCTGCAAAAATAATAATACAGATTTCATTCCTGACAATATCATTATTATCATTAACATTAGTTGTGGAGTTGGCATCATCATCATCAGCGTGAATTATCAGTTTTCAGATTGAATTCATATCTTTCTTATATGCAATATATGCAGTGTATGCATATATCATGGTGAGTACCACTCTCATCACTGTGAACAATAACCTAAGGGACAAACTCTTTATGATGTATATAATAAGTGCTTATATGGTCAAGATATTATTTGTGTTAGTTTTAACATTATTGGCTATATCATGCAGGAGAAATATGATCTACCAGTAGGTGCCTTTCCATGGACAGACCAAGGCAAGTGACCTGTCCATGTATTGAAGCCCTAGTATGAAATCAAGAGCCTTTTATTTAGTGTTCACACAGTATCATGTGATCAAAGGTTGTGAATGCATGCCTACTCTTTGATATTCTTACAGTGTGACCCTGCTATAGCATGCTCTGTTATAACATAAATGGATATAACATAATTGTGGCATGGCTCATGACATTTCATATATATGTATTATTCTCATACGCAAAAATTAGTTTTTCTTTCTTAAAGGTATGAATAGATCATGTAGGAATTCTAATATAAGACAATTGTGGCCATTGCTTCTTAATTTTTGATATACAGAAATTGTATATGTACAGTGGAGCCTCGTTAATCTGGACACATTTGTTCTCAGTGATAATTGAATCATGCACATTTTTTATCATCACACCGTATATATGTACATGTATATGCTAGCTTTAAATGTAATGCAATGTAGTGTTGTTCCAATTATCAATTATAATCGATCATCAGTTGGTTGAGCAGATAATCGATTGTGTGTAAAGGGAGACTACTTTTTAGATGTATGCAAAGCACAAAGGCTAGTAAAACTCCCAGCCACTAAAGTTGACCTGAAATTTATTAATTCCCTTCACTACAAATATGAAACCTTATGATTCATAATTAGGAACATATAGTCATTTTACATGGTCATGTTGTTAAATTGTTGAGTTAATACATATAAATACACTTTGTTGATTTGTTTCAGTCAAATTGCAACAACTTTTGTAGTATTTATAAAAAAAATGACAAGCAAGAAAAACATGTCCTTCTATACTTTAAATTATAGACACATCACATGTGAACGAAAGAATTTCAGGTGATTGTAGCAGTATTTCAGTTACATATGACTGATCTGCCATAAAAAGTTGCCTTCATTTAACAAAGTTGTAGAACAAAAGTAACACGCAATGTAATATTATTGTCAGGTTAAAGTATACATGTCGTTATAAGAGATTACTCCTGTACATTTATAAACATATTGAACTCTTGATCAAAGATATAACTGTTTAACAAAAATTAAAATTTGCTCTTAGTAATCGATTATAATCAATGATCAGTTGGTTAAGGGGAACCGATTATTGATTATGAATTTCTGACCGATTCCCATCACTAATGTACTGTATATTCAATAATGGTTGTAATAAATTTATGAATATATCAATCAATTTGTGTTTATTTCACATTATTATAACATGGTCTTGATGGTGTAACCATAATATATGTAAAAAGTACAACGAATACAAACTGATATCTCGCAGTTAAATGCGTTATGGTAAACTAATAAAATGCAGTCCTCCTTATAAGTCATATTTTACAGCTGTTACAGTTGCTAATGATTGACGTCCACATTTTATTCGGAAATGAAGCCCTATACTGTCCACAGCTTAAATCTGTCAACTGTATTTGTACAGCCATCAATAAACTGATTGTTACATACAATTGGCAAACAAAAAAGAGGCTTAATGACACTTTTAATTTTTTTACCATGATGTGACGATTTTACCCCAACCCCTTGTATGTAGGTATAAGTAACTATAACTTGTGATTCTGACTGGCCTTGTACATATATAAATTGTAGGTCTGCCTGACCCAGCTGTGATGTTTCCAATTGTTCTAAGTTAGCTAATCCCCTTACGTAAGATGGTCTTTGTTAGCTCTCGAGGGGAGAGGAGACTGTGTCCATCGCGGACGGGTGACGTAACCACATCAAAGGACAGGACAGCGTCAAATAAGAAGATTGTAACAATTGATAGACACACAGACAGACATTCGGATGATTGACAGTCGAACGACTGACCAGAGTCGATCGCCCTCCAATCGAAATGTGATGTGGGGGGGACTTGATTCGGAAAATTTTAGATGAAACCCAATGTTTAGTAGGAATTAGTCAGTTTTGCTACAAGAAGTAACTGTGTAGAACTCCGTACGGCCAGACGAAAATTGGTGGCAGACTCAGATTTTGGAAATCAAGGAAATCTTAAGATAGCTTCAAAAGAAGCTTTCGGGTGACGTTGAGAGAATTTCGGGTGACGTTGAGAGAATTCCGGGGAAATTTCGGAAGACGTGGAAAGAATTCCGAGTGAATTTGAGAGATACCGAGTGAATTTCGGGTGACCTCAAGAGATACCGTCGAAGAGGAAACGGAAGTAGAGATAGAAGAGTAAACGGAAGTAGAGATAGAAGAGGAAACGGAAGTAGAGGAATCGGAAGGAGAGAAAGACGAAAGAAGACTTATTTAGATGAGTAACACTCAAGAAGGGAAAATATTCCTCACACTGAAATCAAATGATGATCTAGGGATCATTGGGTCAAGAGTGACATTGACTGATTAATACCTTTAAAATTTTCATTTATTAAATTGTTGTTTAAATTTCATCTTTGTATTTCTTTTAATTTAACTGTCGGGATTGCTGACTGGGGGCTCGTAGCCATATATAATATATTGTCTAGAAGTAAACATTCTGAATGCGGACCAGGGGAACTTCCTCATAATTCTTTACAGTCTATAGGAAGAACCCCACCCCTACTAAACGACACTTCACCCATATGTTATTTCAAAAAGCGTGGATGATTTGATCCCAGTGTTTATTTAATTTTTAACAGCCCCGTTGGCGACTAGCTAAAACACATTGTTTATACAATTGCAGGTTACAATATGGTAATGCCATTTATTAATAGTGGCCATAGATTCTCAAGAACTCTACTATTGTGTTTTATGTATTACCTATTCTATGGACTGTATTTTCATATATTATTTTTCAAATTTTCTTATTTTTGGACAGATTATTTCCGGATTATTGAGACAAGTTTTAATGTAATTTTACACTTTGGTCCCCGATTTTGATTTCCAGATCCGGTACGTGGAGATCTTGATTAACAGAGCAAACTAACGTTTAGGAATTCCGTTCCCATTGAATTATGTCCGGATAGCGAGGTTTCTGAATAAACGAAGTCCGGATTAACAAGGCTTCACTGTACACGAGAAAAGTTTTGTCTCTTTATCAGTACCAAATATAACATTTGAAAAGTTTACTCAGTGATTATGCTGGACTTCACCATTGTTGCAAATTGTGATTTATTTTCCTTCCTGGTGAAAAATGTTGACAGTGCTGGCTATTTAAACTTGTATAAAAAAATGTTTTGTTTATATTGACAAACTATCTGAACAGTGCATTGTTTTATCATAATCCACTTATTTTGACATTTGGGGCCCTCAGTGGCTTAGTGGTCTGAAGTGCTCTTTGTTAGGGATCACTGCCATCTCACCTCTGTCTGCGTGGGTTCAAGTCTCAGATTCAGCCAATGTGGGTATGTGAGAAAGCTTGCCAGTAGCTTCTTGTGGTTTGGTGGTTCTTTCCGAGTTTTTTCCCAGGTTCTTTCTTCACCATTTTTACTGGCTGCCATATATAGCCTATTGTGTGCTGAAAAATGGCATTAAACCCTACAACAACAACAACAATTCTGACATTTAGCTGGAGTATCGAATGCAGTGAGATCTCAACCTATTTTTTGTTGTTTATATTTCTTGTTGCTGAGATCAGCTAGATGAGTACTATATTATAATCAGATGAAATAGTGTTGGACTATCGCCCATGCACTAGCAATTAATACATTTATTTAAACTGACCTTTGTATGTGGAATTCCTCTTCTTTTCACTTATAAATTATATCCTTCATAACACTCACATTTTTTGTAGTAATCCCTGCAATAATAGAACACCTGTGTATTGAATGTCTGTTGACCATTTTTAAACTTTTGATGCATGTGTGGAAGACATCATCACTCTGCTACCAGAAATGTAAACCACCCCTAAAAAAAAAAAAGCTAAAGAAACAAAATAATGAAGATGTACTTTTGAGTCATCCTACCAGGTCTAACTACAATCAACCAACTTGTGAAGGCAGGAACAGTAACTGCTACAGTTGACCAAATAATGGTAAATTCCTTTTGTTTTTAAAATGTACCCAGAAAAAACAGTTTTGTGAAGCTTCAAAGAAAACTAATTACCTTCGAAGCACTGATTGTTATATATAAGCACTAAGCAAATGAAAAAAAAAAATTCACTATCAGTGTTCGACAATTATTTTGATGTTGCCTCCGCAATAAGTTTTGTTTTGTTTTTTATGGTTTAACGCTATTTTTTTTAGCACAATATAGGCTATACATGGGTGCCAGTATTAATGATGGAGGAAGAACCCGGAAACCCCGGAAAGAACCACCGACCCACGAGAAGCTGTTGGCAAACTTTCTCACATAACTACATTAGCCAAATTTTATAGACTCGAACCCACACAGACAGTGGTGAGATTGCAATGATCCGTAACGACAGCACTTTAGACCACTCGGCCACTCGGGGCTCCTGCCTCCGCAATAAGAAATCGACATCTGTTTGGTTCTCCAAAACTGTTCTTTAGTGGTACCTTCAATAATACATTCACCTTTTATCAAAGAAAGTTAACTACAGTCTTCAATAATAATAAAACATGAACCTTTTCTCAAAGAAAGTCAGCATCATTATTAAATAAAAGCAATGGAATCTGATTAATTATTGCATTTTCCAATGTGACAAAAACAAGTTTATTTGTGCCATGAAAGTTTCATTTTTGCAGAAAAAAATGTATGCATACATTCACTAAAAACAGTGGCATAAAACATAAATTTATAATCTTTTGAAAACATTGATATCAGGCCATCAGGTTAATTGAAGTTCGGGTATGTTGCAAAGATGTTAAATGTTTTCATTTGTTCACATTTTCATTTCTCTAATAATAGCCTCATGAACAGGATAGCCTCAGCAAGATGATATGCATCTCCAGCTGGCCAAAATCTAGGCCAATTTAAGTGTGTGTGTGTGTGTGTGTGTGTGTGTGTGTGTGTGTGTGTGTGTGTGTGTGATTTCTTGGAGCTTATTGTAGTTTATGATACTATCATGTTAGTGTAGCTCAATTGGTCAGACCAGAAGATCTTACTCAAAGTCATGTTGTCCATCTGTTCATTAGAACAGGTTTATCACTACTCCTAAACTACATGGAGGATTGCCATAAAAGTTTATACATGCATTCCATAGTCTAATTGGTCCACTATGAAAATGGTTCTGCCGAGATGCTCAATAGGGCTATCAAAGTGGTCATCTTGAAAATCTTGTTATCCCTATTTCTTCTGAGTGGATACTCATGTCATCATGGGGTTTTCACTGAAGGATTTCTTATGACTTATGATGTCTAGTTGTTACTAGATGAAAATGGTGCTCATCTAAAATTCAGTCTAACTGCCTCAGCAGCCATTTTGAAAATGTTTTTTAGCTGCAGCACCTGAATGGAAAGTCATGCTTGCTACGGTTTTCACTGTAAGACTTCTTACGGTGGCTAGTTGGCTTTAAATGACAATGTGCCACTCAGACATCCGGTATGGCTACTATGGTGGCCATCTTAAAAATCTTGTTACTGCTGCTCCAGCTAAATGAAAAATGAATAATATTGACAATACCCACTCCCATTCAACAAATTAACACAAGGTTGACTAACTCATGCAGTTTGAAATCTATCCCCTTGCTGATTCCATGCTAATGATTTTATTCCCTCTGCATGTGGAATCACTATTAAAACACATCAACATAATGAGAACTTTCTAGACTTGTTCCCTGATATAAGTGCTTTATTAATCATTTAATAATCACTGTAAAAAAAATTTGATGTTCAGCTTTGTATCTGCTTGGATTACGTTTGGATGTGTGTCACACAGTAAAATTGGTTACATTCAGTTCTTGTTGATGGGTATTGTTTACCCTGAGATGGAACTAATGATAACCACTAATCAGAATTGAATGCAGCATATTTTGCGGCCTGACACACCAGAAGTGTACCATACACATGTACACATGCTTGATAAGTCAAGTCCAACTGCAAACGGCATAGATCCACATCTGCCATCACATCATGTGCCAGCAGATCTGGGTCTGTGCAGTTTGTAGGTGTAATCAGTAGAACAAACAATATAGACCCTGATCTGCAGGTCAGAAACTTTGCAGTTTGACTCAACTTATGAGCATGCATATATGGTAGGTCTTCAGATCGATCCAAGTATACAAGATACCAAGTGTCAGAAACTTCAAGCAAAAATATTTATTAAATGATGGGTAGAATATTTAAAAATCATACATGGGAACAAATTTTTGAATGTATCCTTATGTTCATTTATGTTCTATGTGGATGAATGAGCAGACAGGATAAAAATAATTCTTACAGAATCAGCATTGGTGATTGATTTCATTCACATGAGTCTCCTTTCATTAATTTGTGGGAGGGGGAGTACCATAGCCAATATTTGTTCTTTTTTTTTTACTGATAGAATTTAATGCCAGTGCCCATTTCTGCTCACTGATGAATTCTCAATTTAAAGATGATAAAAGGTATACTGCTAATAATTATTTATGACTGATGAAGATTATAGCCACTTTCAATGAGTAAATATTGTTTTCTATTGATTTTTCACTTTATGTATTGATATGGCAAAATTGTCAATACAGAATGTGATGAATCATTTTACCCCTAAATTAAAGTATCTTGTATGGAAACACTTGGTATGGGGACCTGGCTGTTCCAAGGGTAGCATTCTAACCTGCACCTTAAGTACTGCCTAGTTTGATAACAAACACTGCTCACAAAATTTGTCACTTAATTTTGATTGGCAATTAACACTCACTCATTTTTAATTTCATCATAGTATTCAGACATAATCAAAATTGCGAGGAGATTTAAAATTGCTAAAAATGAAATAGTATTAAATCAAGTATTTGTCCAGAAATTGTTTCAGTGAATGCTTAAAACCTAATTCCTGTTGTTTGAATTGTTTTTGTTTGCATTTGTTCAGGCACATTATTATTGTTTACAGAAATGTACAATGCTGGCGTATTTTAGGATCAGTTCATCTGGATGGTGAGCAACAGTCCAAGTTGCATGCACGTGCATGCGCACAGCTGCTCAGGCATCTATGTGCAGCTGAATTGTCAATTTTTGCGCAATCCAACATTAAATTTTGCTCGTCACCATGATGCTTGCGCAGTGCAGAGAGCACTATGTGCACATCTACCATTCACTAAGAGGGAACGTTGATGGCAAGGGAGTGAGAGGAGTGGAGAGTAGAACAGTGAATTAGGACTAAGTATAGTTATAAGCTGTATAAAAGGACAGATGTATTACCTAAATTGGTAAAGAAAGTAGTTCCAGAAGTTATATTATTACCTGCAATTGTATTGCCATTGAAATGATATAAATTTTTCTCATATAGATGCAAATAAAGATCTCATTATGCATAATATTGCAATATGTAACATCTGATTTTGCCCAGCATCAAAATTTATGAATCTAGAGCTGTCATCCCATATTTTTCGTTTTTAGATCTATATCTGTACTGTTTGCTATAATTAGGATTTTGAAGCAGTCAGTATAGACTTTGACCTGCTAGTGCATTATTGGACTGTAGGTCTTGGTTTAGCTCGTACCAGCTTTGTGCATTATATACACAGATTTGGCTTTATGCTGTAATGGCAGATGTGTAATAAGTGTACTTGTTATTTCATGGCAGGATTTCTTTGCTGCTGGGTTCTTTTAGGTGATCAGGTATCACGTGACCCAGCTGTGTCATGTACATTACAGTACTCTTTAGTTCTGATGAATCATCACATTGCTGCTGTTGATGTGGTTCTTCAGCAAAGAAATTAGTAATTATTGATGTGATCATGTTCTGAATTGATATTGTCAAGATTAAAGAAATTTGAGAATAGGAAATATTATTTTATACCTGTATGTTTGCTTACTGCATTTTAGAGTCTCAGTAGTTGCTGAATCTAAAAAATTAAGTTTATGAAATTTATTCATAGTACATGTACATGTAACATCAAACATACTGCTTAAATTGTTCCATTTTAATACACTTGCCATAAGGCAGTTATGAAGTCTATCGATCTGTCACCAATTCATTTTCTGCAAAATAACTTATGCTGTCTACTATCTATAGACACTAAACTTTGTGGATGGCTTGCCATTGCAGTGAGGAAGAACTTTTCAATTTCAGGGTCAATAGCTCAATGTCAAGGTCATTGTGTCTGAGAATGTTTTTAAATATATATCCTAACTGAAATTTTCCATTTACATTTACCAAGTTTTTGGGATGGACTGGTCTGGTGGCTTCAGTGGTTAGAGTGAATGTTGGGATGATGGAGGTCGCAGGTTCAAACTCCAGCCAAGTCAAAGGCTTTTAAATATGGTACTAGCAGCTGCCCTGGTTGGTGCTCAGCATCACCTGATGCTTTCGGTCTTTTCCAAATCACTGCTGGTGATTGTTCTGCATTTCCGTCTTTTTCCTTCTCTCTCTTGAGCCTTTTTGGGTCGTCAGCTTTATGGTTTGCAGACTGTAGTCTTTTACCCACATTACAGATGTGTGTAGAGCTAATTTATTTTCCTTTGACAAATTAAATATAGCACCCAACCTAAATACACGTGGGATCAACAAATATTCCAAATCTCTTGTGACAAATATTGTCTATTGAACTTAATTGAAATAGCCATGTTCATTTGCACTAATACACAAATAACCAGTTATCATAAATCAGTGTCTTGTTAGTGGCTACTGCATTCTTGACTGACCATGACATAATTAACTCTGATACTATTATTGTTCCACTGTGACCATAAATTTACCAACTGACCTATCAGTACACACACTTTCCAAATGCTTCACCATCAGTTCAGTCCGAAAGAATTCACACATTATTACACACAAATTATTGGACTTAAATCCTTAAATTATCAATGTTACTTTGCAAATTAACAATTCACAGACATACAATTTCGGACATAGAAAAATCAATTCTCAGCATAAATGATACAAATCATTTAAGACAAATGCTTTAGATATTCTTATATATTCACACAATTTGTATCTGAAGAAGCATTGATTTATTTTACATACAGACAACTAAATATGAATTCATTCATATAACAAAATATTGTATGACATTCCTACAACATGTGAACCATATAACATGCACAGTAATTACTGAACTGAAAGAAGAATTGAAGTATGAATTTAAATTATAAATTCAACAATAATTACAAACTTAACTTTAATGAACACATTGTATGCAATGGAGACTAGCCTTGAGCTTTAGTTGAGAGTTACTCATACTATTTATGTTTCCTCGACTATCTGACACTCATCCTAAAGACGATTTAACAAGATACTTTCCGTTCCTCAGAGTCAAGACTTCCCCTTCAGCGGATAAACTTGAACTGATTAAGTCTATAAGGGGAACTATTCTAAAACCCTGAATTCTGTCTGGAAACGTAAACCCTCATTTAGCTTAGCCAATCATGATTACTACTTTACCCGCCAAAATTATTTATCACTCCCATCAAGTCAGAAAATCATATCATGTCAAGCTTTTTTAATAACAATTTTGGAAAATATAATTTATGGCACCTGTTTTAAATGGACTACAATTTTCTAAAAGTCTCCCCTGGTTCATGTCACTCTTGAAAGATTACCACTATGGCCTTATGTTTACATTGCACTCTCGTTTATTCGTAACTGTTAACCAAGTGGGTCCTAATTTAAATTCAAATCATATCCCTAACAGAGCATATTTTGCCCTTGCAGTCAAGAGTTTATTACAAGACTAGCCAATACAATAGTCTTAATGGTTGCATGTCACGCTGACCATGAAAGAATGTACACTGAAATTATCTATCAACCTATTCACACAATTTTGAACAATTACACATAGTATCTCAGAACTTATTTGTAAATAGCCTCAATTTATATTGGCGAGCAGTCCATTGAAATTTTATATAAGCAGTGGGAGCTGGCCAGTTCATTATTTGTCCAAAACCTTGGAAATAATTTGTATCAAACTAAGGTAAATAGGTGAAATTGACATATTATGGTTCATAATCGCATGCCACAGGCATAAATCTGCTTTGCTAATTTGTCACACAAGGCTGCCTGTAAAAATATTTTCTCATTTCTCAGCATTATGGATAAACATGAATATGTCATCAACAACACAATCAAAACAAGCTCTTAATATATCAGTGAAAGCACCCTTGTCGTCATTTATGAGTTTGTTTTGAAGAAAAGCTTTGAAAGGTGCTGGTATGAAAGGTAATATTGTGCAAATTTTCCAAGAAAATTATACTTTGGCTCACAATGATTGGTTAAACAGGTTTATACTTATTCATTAGAAATGAGGAACTAGTACTTGAGTTAGACACAGGAGAAAAAGGAGCATAACAGATTTGCACTTGTACATTGTGACATTAATGGAGGTTGAGGATTGTTTCCATTATAATATTGTGTTTCTATAATACTCCATAAGCCTGCTTAGTGAAATGGTCAAGTATGATGTTATGTCAAATAGGTGAGATATTAGACCCACTTGAGTCTCATGCTTTTGCAATTTGGCTTAAATTACCATTCAATGCAAATACCCTAAAACATTTGGATGATGAATACTGTTGGATTAAGAACCTATGATTTTAGATCAGATTGAACCTATTCAACATGACAACCAACTTTGCTTAAATAGCACCTTATCTAATTTGATTTTCCATTGGCCATATGTAAGTACTATTCACATGGACTCTGTGCTAGTATGTGTATCCTGTTATTAATTGTGCATCAGCATGTAGGAAATATTCCCACAACATGGATTGAATCTATGAAATACATATTGTAACTTTGAGTCAAAATATCTCAGAAACTACTGCTTTGACTTCACTCAAATTTTGACCTTGCCTTTTGTCTAAGTTTGTACAATTATATATTTTTTTATGTATTTGGAAACATTTTCCCATGTTAATAAATATGGGGAGTGCTTTCAGCAAATTTTTGAAAATTCAATTCATGGATTAATTTTGTTGAGTAACCATATTTGTTGGTCTTTTACAGTGGTGGATGTGATTAGTTTCTTTATCTGGACTTTCTTTCAAGAGTTGTCATCTTATACTAATTTAATTAAGTGATCTTAATAAGAGACAGGCTTATTCTTCTGTCTGGAAAATAGTTAATGAAACAGAACAGCTATGAATAATCAAGAGTTCTAGAATGGTAATCTATGGGTCTGGAAAATCGTGAATGCAGTGGGATTGCTGTTGACCATCAGAGTTCTAGAATGGTAATCTATGGGTCTGGAAAATAGTGAATGCAGTGGGATTGCTGTTGACCATCAGAGTTCTAGAATGGTAATCTATGGGTCTGGAAAATAGTGAATGCAGTGCGATTGCTGTTGACCATCAGAGTTCTAGAATGGTAATCTATGGGTCTGGAAAATAGTGAATGCAGTGCGATTGCTGTTGACCATCAGAGTTCTAGAATGGTAATCTATGGGTCTGGAAAATAGTGAATGCAGAGGGATTGCTGTTGACCATCAGAGTTCTAGAATGGTAATCTATGGGTCTGGAAAATAGTGAATACAGTGGGATTGCTGTTGACCATCAGAGTTCTAGAATGGTAATCTATGGGTCTGGAAAATAGTGAATGCAGAGGGATTGCTGTTGACCATCAAAGTTCTAGAATGGTAATCTATGGGTCTGGAAAATAGTGAATGCAGTGGGATTGCTGTTGACCATCAGAGTTCTAGAATGGTAATCTATGGGTCTGGAAAATAGTGAATGCAGAGGGATTGCTGTTGACCATCAGAGTTCTAGAATGGTAATCTATGGGTTTGGAAAATAGTGAATGCAGTGGGATTTGCTGTTGGTCATCAGAGTTCTAGAATGGTAATCTATGGGTCTGGAAAATAGTGATTGCAGTGGGATTTGCTGTTGGTCATCAGAGATCTAGAATGGTAATCTTTTGTTTGTTTGATTAGGATCTTTAATGTAGCTTTAAAAAATGTTAGTCATGTCGCTGTACATGTATCTGCAGTATGGCAGTTTATAGTGATGTCTAAGCACTGGGGCATCATGCCGCAGACATATATCATGATGTCCCAGACAGTCACATTATCCTGACATCAAGCTGACCAATCCTAACACTAACCTCTTAATGCTGAGCGTCAAGCGAGGCAGCCGTTAGTACCAATTTTGTAAGCCTTTGGTATGATTCGGCCGTGGATCGAACCCTTGACCTCCCGCTTCCTGCCGACACTCTAACCACTTGGCCACCGGAGCGGTTGAATGGTAATCTTTGGGTCTGGGAAATAGTGAATGCAGTGGAATTGCTGTTGGTCATCAGAGTTCAACAAGAAAACAATTGTAATATTTTGTATGCCTTTATGATGTCATGACTATGTAAAATAGTGCCATGGACAGTTAAATTGTCAGCTACTTTTTGACTAGAATTATCCCAAGTGTGTTAGAATAGAGATGACAAGTTTGATTCCATCCCTTTGGTGTGGGACTGGGGGTGGGTAAGTTGATTTGAAATTTTTGTGTATCATCGAAAAATCAGGGCTGTAACATATTTCACAGGTTTTTTGATTACACTGTCAGGAGGTGGAGATGATGTTTGATGTCTCCTACACCTTGTGGGTTTTTGGTTATCATTATTGAGAAGTTGATTGTCCACGGTGTTATTGCCCAGATCAAGTAAGCAATAAAGTAACATATGAAATTAAATGATGGAATAACAGATATTTTAACAGAGATATAGAATAGAACACCATGAATCCCCATATATAAAATAGAATGTTTTAGTAAATTACGTAAACAAAATGAAATTGAACATTACATTTGAATGTTTCGCTTTCTTAGAATTAGAGTTGCAAAATTTTTGGTGAAATTCAGTTAGCTATTCTCTTTTACTGATAGAACAAATTTCATCATATACATGTAATTAAGTGACTGATTGAACTCAAATTGCTGGCATGAAAGCATCACCTGGTGCTTTTGGTCTTTTGCATATCACTTTTTGTGACAGGTTGGTGTTTACATTTTCTTTCCTTCACTCTCTCTCTCTCTCTCTCTCTCTCTCTCTCTCTCTCTCTCTCTCTCTCTCTCTCTCTCTCTCTCTCTCTCTCTCCTCTAGTCTTTTCAGGTTATTAGCCATCATGGTTGTAGACTGAGTTGTCTTTCAATGTGCTGTCATGTATGGAACTATTTTCCTTGTGCTTTATTTGAAACTTGCACCTCCTTATGAAGTCAAATCTTTTTTCTTTCATGTCCCTCACTTTCTGACATGTGTCTTTAGACACTTTAATGAGAAATCTTGTAATTCCCAGAGCTAAATTCTGGCTCACATCAGAAGCTTGGACTGATTAATTTTATGAGGGGGAATTTCTTAAAAGCATTAATTCCATCTGGGAACATAACATCCACTTGTTTAGTTTAGCTAATCATGATTACTTTAACAACAAAATTGTACACTTTTATGTTAGATAGAATACTCATTTTTAGTCTGCCTTTAGTAATAACATTTCTGGAAAATGTTATTTCACCTTTTTCAAAAGTCTTTTTAAAGTTTTCCTGGATTGTCTTGACTCGTGATATTTACCACTATTGATCTAGTGTTAACATTGTGCTCTATCTCTCTCTAACCATTAAGCAATTGATTCCTACTAAAATTGTATTTATGCTTCCAAACAGGACAGGTTAAGTATTACAGGCTGCCATGCAAGCCTAGCCAATACATCAGTCTTAATGCTTTTGTGTCACATTGACCATGACACAATGTACTTCTAAATAAATTATTCTACAAAATTTTGCACCATTACGTGTGTCCTTGGGTCTTGCAACAGGAATGGGGACACATTCCCCAGGATCATAACTTGAAAATTCATGCGATCTCCACCATATAACCATGCATAGGGTTGAATGACCTAAGGATGCGAAATTAGACATACGTGTATATCCAATACAGACCATAGAATACCTTTAAACCTTGTGATTCTGCCATCTTTAGAAAATCAGGAATATGTTATTATTATTATGATATATATGTACACTTAATATAAGTGATATTCATAGACTTGAAGCGAGGCTTAATGCACAAGCTCATTTCTTTGTGCTCATTTCTATAACTGGTTGGATTTTTATCTCTTGGAGCAAACTGTCATATTTAAACTTCTTCTTTGCATGCCAGGAATAACAGGAAGGGATACATTGCATAGCAGTTGTCATTGAGAATCAAATCAAGTTTGTTTTGTCTTGAGGTCAGTAGCTATTGCCATCATACTAATTGGTCAGTTCAAACTTGGCTAATTAGTAAGTAGCCTTAGATAACCCCTACTGTGGCATTTGTACCCCAATACACCTCTCACAGTAGTGGAAAGCATTTTTTTATGGCAACAGTTACTGAGAATTGGACAAGCTCCCAGATATAACAAAAGAATACAACATTTAAGTTCCACATTTGGGTATCACATTTGAGAGTAAAAGGTCAACACAAGCAAGACTGGTTAGTAAGTAGACACATTTATCTTGATCACTATGCAACGCAATGAAACAGGATAATACAAACCTTTTCTTGAGGAAGTCAGTTCTAATGTATTATGGTATTTGGGAGTGGTGACTGGATCTGGATTGTAGTTATTGTGATATTAAAAAGATTTGAAATAAAAATGGAAATAATTTGAGAACTATATTATTGTTTCTTTAAAATGACCTTATAATTAATGTTTTTATGGGTCAGAGTGAAAGGAGACCTTATCTATGCTTTTCTTGTTGAGAGTTTGTTGTCAAAACAAATTCTCAGAATAAGGTCCTTGTAGGTAGAAAGGCAGTCAGCCAGTAGCATAGCAACTGCTCAAGCAACCCTCACAACTGCAGGAGTGGGTGTGGAATCAAAATTCCTATCAAACAATATTTTTTATATGGAGGGGACCCAACCTTTAAGTTTTTCTCTGGTCGGATGGAACCATTAATTTATTGATATGCTTTTTTAATAACTTTAGTTAGTAGTGACTATGAAAGGCTGCACTGATTATAATTTATGATTGACTTGTTTGTTTCTTAGACCTAGGCTGTGAACAGGAAATTAGTCTGTCAGTTTTAGAAATTAAGGTTTGCTAGCCCAGATATGTGAGTAAACTAAGTCTGTTATCCAGGAACTTCAGTATGCCACTTGATTTTTAGGATGGTTCCCTTCAATATGGCTGAACAAGATAAATAAGTTTAAATGCAGGATTCAAGTATGTGAATAAAATTCAAGTTGAAATGCAGATACATTACTTTGTAAGAGATTGACACTAAGTATGATATCACTTCTCAGAATAAATTAGAGGATGATGCTGATTTACTATCAGAAAAATAGCTGCATGTTGTTTTACTGATTAGCTGAAAGAATAACTGCATGCTGTTTTACTGATTAGTGAAAGAATATATGCTTGCTGTTTCACTGACTAGCTGAAAGAATAGTTTCATGCTGTTTCACTGACTAGCTGAAAAAATAGATGCATGCTGTTTTACTGACTAGCTGAAAGAATAGCTGCAGTTTATGTTACCGACTAGCTGAAAGAATAGCTGCATGTTGTTTTACTGACCCGCTGAAAGAACAGCTGAATTAATTTCTTTTTATTGACTAGCTGAACGAAGAATGGCATGCTGTTTCACTGACTAGCTAAAAGAATAGATGCCTGCTGTTTTACTGACTACCGTAGCTGAAAGAATAGCTGCATGCTGTTTTACTGACTAGCTGAAGGAACAGCTGCATGCAGTTTTACTGACTAACTGAAAGGATAGATGCATGTTGTTTTACTGACTAGCTGAAAGAGCAGCTAAATCCTGGTTATTGACTAACTGAAAGAATAATTACATTTGGTTTTACTGACAAACTGAAAGAATAGGTGCATGCTGTTTTACTGACTAGCTGAAAGAATAGCTGCATGCTATTTTACTGACTAGCTGAAAGGATAGATGCATGCTGTTTTACTGACTAGCTGAAAGAATAGATGCATGCTGTTTTACTGACTAGCTGAAAGGATAGATGCATGCTGTTTTACTGACTAGCTGAAAGGATAGATGCATGCTGTTTTACTGACTACCATAGCTGAAAGATTAGCAGCTTGCTGTTTTACTGACTAGCTGAAAAAACAGGCATGCTGTTTTAAATAAGAAATTAGAAATTTCATCATATAATCAAGTGACTGATCAAACTCATATTGCTGGCATATCAGTATCGCCTGGATGCTTCCAGTTTTTTCCAAATTACTATTCATGATAGGTTGATGTTGCCATATTTCTTTTCCTTCTCTCTCTCTCTCCCTTTGGTCTCTTCAGGACATCACCATCTTGGTTATTGATGCACTCATTCCACTGTGCATTATAGGTATCAAGCTATTTTTTCTTTCAATTAAAAATATAATGCCGAACCTAAATACATGTCAGATGTTTTACTTTTCCTGGGATCAAACAATCTTCCTACTCTTTTACCTCACATATCTTGTCGCAATTTAACAGAACTAAGCAATCATATTAATGTGAATTTATGTCTTTTCTAGAGGCTACTCACCTTCCAAACTGGTACTATGACATAATTAGACCTCTTTCATAACTATTACCACACCCCAATGGGCTGTAAATCACTAGCTGATGATGTCAGTTGACATATGTTCCTACCGCTAACATCTTTGGTCGAGAACAATTCATAGCTTAACTACACGAATAAAAAACTACATTACTTTACTAACTAGCAATTCATTGACATAGACAATATAAATTTTCAGCATACATGATACAAATCATTTAAGTTATAATTTACTTCTCACAAATCATGTCAGAAGAAATGCATGAAATCTTTACAATACATGATTCATACAACATTCAAGAGTGATAAATTAATTCCAACAATGAGTATCAGACTAGTGCATGAAATTCCAACACTGCATGATTTCTGTTACATTCAAGGCAGATATATGATTATTTTCTGAACTAAAAATCCCCTTAAAGTATGAATTTATAACCCAAAAAATTAAACCAATAATTACAAACATCGATGAACATATTGTTTGAAGTTGAGACAATACATTTGTGTCTAATTGAGACTAGCCCTTACTACAACAGAATGATCTCATTCTGTGTCCTGAACTTTCTGATACATAAATGCACAGAGCTAAATACTGGCTTGCCTCAGAAACTTAAACTGTCCAAATTCATGAGGGAAATTTCCTTGAATTCTTTCTGGGACACCCCTCCCCCCACTTTAGCTTAGCCAGTCAGGATTACTTTCTGTAACATGTTTTTTTAACACTCCCATCAAAAACAGAATGCTCCTCTCTAGTCCACCTTTATTAATAACTATTCTGGAAAATATATTGTTATGACACCAGTTTCACATACTCCAAGATTTGTTAAAATTTGTGCTCTGGTTTGTCTCAGCTCTGCCATTTTCCATTTTCTGCTGTTTAACCTTATGTTATCATCTCTATCTCTGTCACAGAATTAGAAAGAAAAAAAACAACTTATTTTGCCTGAGGAATATTTGATTATTTGTGATGTGCATGTGTAAAGCGCTGTCTGGGATAAACAGGTTTTTTTTTTTCTTCAGACGAGTGACGGAACAAACATGTCTCGCTGCCGTAAACTACTTGTGGTTACGGACATCATTATCACGATATGCACAGGTATAGAACATATAGCATTGACACCAAATTACTGGTGCATTATGCAGGCCTGGGTCTATGTTGTTTGCAGTTTGACTTGACTTATAAGCAAGTATATATGGCTCTCATTAGTTTGCCTTATTGACAAAACTGCATATGTGTTTTGTTCCAAAGTTGGCAGAAAGAATGATTTTGACAGCATATAAATGTGTTGAGGTCACCATATCAGTTGGTAAATATCCCCTTCTTATCACAAATTCTTCATAAATAGTTTTAATGTAAACTTTTAAAAAATTGTAATTAGGCATTTGGTCTTTTATGAAAGATATTGTCTAACCCTCTGAAAAATCCCCATGTAAGTAAGTTGTAACCAGAGTTAGGCCTAGATATATACCATGCATTTATGTCATTGGTCTGTCTTCTGCATTGCAAATATGGTGATATACACTTTGGATTTGATTTTTTAAAATAATAAATGCTGTATGTGACATTAGAATGGATTTATCCTTCATTTACATGCAAGTGGATTTTTTTCCTTTTCCAATGGAAAATGGGTTTTGGACCACTAAATCACCCTACTTACTTAATACACACTTCCAAGAATAACCACAGGACAATATTCACAGACTAACAGTAATTAAATACATTCAGTTTTATACAGAAAGCTACTCAATTTACAGTACTGTTTAACTCTGTTTTTATGTTTTCATTTAATTCAAGAAATTATTGATGCATTGAACTTAATGGTAATACTTTAAGTAAACATGCTATTCCCTGTATGAGTGCTCCAGTTATGAAAAACAACAATGTAACAAGATGTAATTCTTCTAAATTTACGTCACACTAAAAGAAAACCCAGCTTCTGTCAGTGATACATCTACATTTATGTTGCAAATGGCTGGCAGTTTCATCGTCATATTATTTGAAAAGTTTTATTCCTCAGTAATATTAATAGACAAAGTTTAAATTCTTCCACATTAACTTGCTCCTTAGATAAAAATATTTTTTTAAAAAGACATTCAGCAGACCATATTTTTGAAACTCAGAAAAGCTGAAATGGATTTTGGGTAGGTTTGGTATCTTTGATGATTTACATTGGGAAATGTCTCTTCAGTGTGTCGTCATTGTTGCAGCTGGGAATGAGACATTGGGTACACATTCCCAAAGTTTTATTCAGCACCTTGTAGCAATTAGAAAACTCATTTTAAGTAGGCATAGTTATTATCCCTTAATTATCGATCTGTAGCTGGGTTGTAAGTATTTATCTGGTTCATGGTACAAACAAATCATCAGGTTTCGTTAAGGTAACCAGGTTAGTTCCAATATAGGTGACTAATTTAACCTGGGGTAAGTTTTTTTCCAAATGAAGGGTATTTCTAACCTTATCTTGAATCTTGACATGGCTCTCTGAGTCTTTCTTGCTTTGTCTGGATTATTGAACCAACTTGGTTACCTCATGAAATACCTGTTAATGGCTAAATACAATGAAATATCTGTAAATGGCACATCTCCGCTTACAGTGCTCAAAATCCCCAGTGACAAAAGTAGCCATGTTCACCAAAAGAAGGCTGTATTTCATAAAATTACAAATATGTGTTGACATCTTTGAATAATTTGAGAGTTTAAACAATATATCCTTTCAGATATTTTATAAATTGTTGTATAAATATTATTTTTCTGGCTTGATGTGCAAAACATAAATTTTAGATGTGCAATACAGAATCACAGATTGAGCATCTGCGTCAAATGCAGACCCGCCATGTAAGAGTCATTGGTTATGTTACGTACTGTAATAAAATTTAAAACAGTCATCTTTTATCATACTTTACATCCCTGCTAGATTGTTTTCTGTTTTCAGTGTCTACAGTTGCCAGATTATTTGGGATTGGTGTTCTACAATTTAAAATTGCAACTGAAACTTTGAAGTAGGTCACCCTATTGCTGCATAAGTTTGATAGGTACAAGGATGACTGAAAGAGACTTTTATTTTTTTTATTAATTATTTTTTTTATTAATTATTTTTTTATTAATTATTTTTTTTATTAATAATGATGATGATTGTACTTCCTTTGACCATTTTATAACATGTGATATATAATAGAAAGTACTGTAACCAGTTAATTTTCTTCTTTCAGGTACACATGTGTCGAGCAAAGGTCAACTCCAGGACTTGCTTCTATTACAACCACTTGGAAGGTACGTTACTTGATATAATCGTTAAGAATAATAGTGTTCTTGTTGTTTTCATAAGAAATATGTTTTATTGAATATACTTTCCTACTTTTGCAAAGATTCCCTCATTCCACTTGCTCCGCTGTCCAATAATCATGTTCCAGGTCAGAAGAGGAAGATATTCCACATGCAGGACTTGACATTGGTTTTAGTCTGGCATTGTATTCAATTCCTTCTAGCCTTCCATTTACCAATTGCAGGAGGGAATATTTATCTTGGACTGACATCTCCGAAAAAGATAGCAAAGCACAATGGTAGCAGGAAGTACTATGCAGTTAAAATTAGTTTTACCTTCTGCAAAACTACTTTTTCCAACTGCTTTGGGTCTGGGTCTAGGATATTGAAATTCCCAAAAGAAGAACCTGTATTATCTGATGTTTCCCATGTTCTTATTATAATTTTAGTAAGATTTGATCTGTTTACAACTTGGAATTTTCAAGAAATGAACTTTGTACCTACATCCTGGCTCTACATTTGTGTCAGATTTTTATATAGCCTTGCTTACTTGAAAAAGTATTAATTCTTGCAATAACATCAAAAGCAGAATCATTTGTGTATAACAAGGATATCTTGGATTATATAATTGTGATTAATTTGAGACTGTTAGAACATCATCATGCTTCAGGCCACTCGTGCATTAGTACATTCAATACTACATGCACATCATCACCTTCAGTCATGGATCTTATTTTGAACACCACTGGAATTTATTCAGAAATTTATTCATTTGGACTGAATATACAACATTTTAGCCTTCAGGTAAAACCCATTATAATATGATTTGTTATAACACGATTCTGCAGCATGGCTCCCATTTTTTAATTTAAGGTGACCTTTCTTTTTAACATCTAAAAGACATTCTCTTAGAAAAGCCGATTAGTTGTATTCCTAGCAGATTATATGATTATATGATCAAGAGGTTAGTTAAAACTGATGACATTGAAATTTTGATGTACATGTTCTACATGAAAGTTTTTCCAAAAATTTGTCAATGCTATCCTACTTATTTTGTGATGTTATTCTTTGGACCCCGAGCATCACGTTATAATAGGTTTTACATATATTTCGGATTAATTCACATTATTGTAAGTTCTTTTAAATTTATCACTTTGTGTTATAGGGAAATAAATTATTTTTTGAAATTTACAGAACTTACTGGTTTTCACTCTTTTCTGTTACTTAGTGTAAGACATAACAGTTTGCTTTAGCATGGCTCAGCCAACTTTGATTATGATTGTTAGGAATGTTTCTTTGGATGCAGGCCTTGAATTTAATACAGATTTCCTTGTAGCCAGATTCACTAAAAGATTCAGAAATTTACTAGTCCTGCTGTATCTTCACTAGTCTTTCCTTCAAACCAATGGTCAAGGATTTATCTTGATGAACAACATTTTATTTCATAAATATGACAATTATTCAAAATTTAAAAGCACAAATCTTGCTTTGCAAAATCACCAACATTACTTGAAAATAATTCACAAGAAAAACAATTATTGACACTCCAGAAATTAACTGTAAAAGAATTGAATTTGGCACACAAATTTAACACCATGTCATTTAGAAATAACCTAAATACATGTAACTAAATTAGAGGAAAAGACAGAAACTCACACTGGTCATTATGTATCATAGAGATACATAGAGACTACTTTGGTGGCCTATTGGTTAGAGTATCTGCCTTGGATGCGGGAGGTCGTGGGTTTGAACCCCGGCTGAGTCACACCAAAGACTTACAACAATGGTACTAACAGCTGTCTCACTTGGTGCTCAGCATTAGGAGGCTAGTGTTAGGACTGGTTGGCCTGGTGTCAGGAGGATAATGTGACTGGGTGGGACATTATGTTACATGTTTGCTGCATGATGCCCCAGTGATAGACATCACTATAAACTGCCATACTGTGGACATCATAGCGATATGACTGATTTTTTTAAAATAAAAGCTACGTTAAAAATTCAAGTTACACACACATACTCCACCATCAGATGATTTAGAGCAGTAGCCACTGTGCTACAGTGCAGGCATGATGTTTTCACAACATTTATGAACCTTTTGAACAAAATCCATGTCTCTATGATTCTATCCCTTAAAGAAAGGATGGTTAATCGTAAAAGGGATTTTGATGACCATGGCTAAAATAGTGCATTGACATGTACATAAGTAATAATAATAATAATGAGGACTTTCTATAGTGCCTAATCTTTAGAAGCCCTAAGCACTTTACAACATATATAATCATATGACTACAAAAAAAAAAAAAAAAAAATGAAATTTAAAACAAAATCATGCTGAAAACGTTAAGGTAGGAAAACTTATTGCGTCTTTAAGTTTGTTCTTGCAGTTGATAAAAGTGAGTTTTAAGAGCACTCTTGAAATAGGATCACAGTGTCCTAGTGTCAAAGTTCAATGGGCAATTTGTTCTCATAGTGGGAATAATGAGTATATGATTGTCAGAAGAGCAGCCTAAGTATCTTGATGGTGTGTACACATGGATGTGGTTGGATAGGTATGTTGGATTGGATTTCATCAGTGAAACATTGCACAGAGAACAAATTTTGATTTTGATTGTGGATCAAATGGATAGTCAGTGTAAGGTGCAAAGCACTGGGTATGTGTGCTCTGATCATGGTACTCTAAAGGTGATCCTAGCAACTGTGTTTTGAACATTTTGAAGTTTCTGGAGTAGATATTGAAATGAAGCAGACAGAATGGAGTTACAATAGTCCAGTCTTGAAAGTACTAATGAACACACAAGTATTTTAGTGGCATCAGCTGAAAGATATTTGTTGAAGCATCTCAGCTCAAGATATGCAGCCTTGCATATGTTCATGACATGTTGGTGCAATGTGAGAGTAGTGCCGAGAGTAACACCTAGATTTCATACTGTTTGAAATTAATGTTGGTGATGCTGATATTTATTGCTTGAAGTAAAGGATGTGAATGAGAAAGTATTGTTTATGGTCCTTTGGTCTGACTCCCATTTTAGTATTCTGAAATTTATTTTGGGGTGTGAGGTCTAAGCTTTTTGCCAATTGAAAAGTTGTAAACTTAATGAACCATACCAACATGAAATCAATGATGATGTATAATTTTTATTTGGTGTATAACATTTATGATCTCCTTTGACAGGTTTATCAGGATGAAGTGTACATGTCAATGTGGTTTTTATTAGTAGAATGAAACCACTGCATTGACATATGTTCTCTATGATGAATCTGACTTTTTCCAGGTGATAGGTTTCTGATGGTTATTCTTGGAATAAAATTGTTGAAAATTGTCTTTTAGTTATATTGTTTAACAAATATGTAATTATCCTTTAATATATTTGAATTTTTGTTACAACAATATTGTAAACATTTTTTTTGTTAATGGTATCATTATTTTCAATTATGGGAACCAGTTAGCTCAACGAGAACTTTGACAAACAGGTTAGAATATATAAAACGATAGTTTTTTGTGCATTTTTATATCTTTTGTTTTTAAACACAGTAGAAAGGGTGCAAACAAGTCTGATTTCACGCAAATTTTATAGAATTCCATTCAATATTTTGTTAAGTCTGATTCCCAATTTAGTGACAAAGTGCTTCAGACTTTTGTCCCCTACACATTTTCACTTCATGTAACACGAATATAACATGGTCATAGTGTGGCTCCTGAAAGTTTATATTCTGTATTTTTCTCGCACACGAAAATAAATTTTCTTTCTAAAAGTATGAAAATATTGTAAAAAGTTTTTCATTTTGATGGAGGAGATTGCGCATGAATAGTAAAAGATGATTGTGGCTCCTGAAATTTTATATAGGTACATATATTTTTCTCGCACAAAAAAATATATTTCCTTCCTAAAAGTACGAGAAAATAAGTGTAAAAGTTGATCCTTGGATCGCATATGGCCTTGCCAGTGTCAAAAACTGATTTTGTTTTCCTTATTGGTAGCAAAATATACCATCTGGCGATTTTTCTATTGGCGACATTGTTAGCTCTTTAAACTTGTATATAAAACCATTGGTTTGGAGTGGAGAAATTCAAGGGCCCCATGAAAGGTAACTGCAAACTTTATACAAAATGCACTGAAATTTATCAATTGTTACATAAACAATTTCTTTGTCCATATAGACAAACCATCTAATAACAGTGAATTGTTGACATCAAGCATAAGTACTGTATTTGTTAGATATCCGCTTTTTTGCTGTTGACATTTTTGGTAGTGGAGTTAAACCAGGTGAGGCTTTATCTCATAATCTATCTTTGTTGGATTTATGTCCGTTTGTTAGTAACTAATATATTTACAAAGACTGACATTTGCGTGTGTATGGTAAGTAAACTTCCTCTTCTTTTCACTCAGAATTAAATCCTTTAGAATACCCACATTATCTGTACTAATCCTTGTCATCATTCCAAAACACCTGCATCTCTATCATCCGTTGATCCTTTGTTATATTTCTGACGCATGAGTGGAAAGCAGCATCACTTGGCTACCGCAAATGTACAATCCCCCAAAATAACAATCTTATTTGTTGGTCTATTCGATAGGCAGGAGGACCAAACAACAGCCAGTTCCTGTTTGTAAATGTACCCAGATAAAATAGTTTGCTGAAATTTCAAAGAAAACATTACCTTTGAAGCACTGACTGTCTTGAAAATGTACTAAGCAAATGGAACAAAAATCATTGTCAATAATGCGATACATTTATTTGATGTTGCTGCCACATTTAGAAACAGACATTTGTTTGGCTATCCAAAGCTGGCCTTTAGCGGTGACATCAGTAACACATGTACCTTTCATCAAAGAAAGCAGACTACAATCTTCAGTACAAACAAAGAACTTTTTTTTAAAGAATTCAGTGCTAAACTTAAAAGCAACAGAATCTGATGGATTTTTCATTTTCCATTGTGACTGAAACACATTTGCTGTGCCTAGAAAGTTTCCTTTTTGCAGGGATCAAGTTTGTGTTATAAAAGCTACCAATGGCGGTTTACCTGGTTGATTATAACATGTTTCAGTTTATAACACTGTTGGGTTCTATGGCTCCCAACTGCTGTGTTAAAGCAGGGTCACACTGTGCAAATTTGCTCTCAAAAGCTTATTGTTTTTAGTTACCAGGTAAGCAATAATCGGCCTGTTGGGCCTCTTGTTTCTAAATGTCATCCATAAATGGTATCCATATTTATATCGGCAAGTCTATATTTTCAGGCAATAGGTGTTGTCTGTTTCACTTTGATTATCTGAATAATTTCTAGTTATATCTCTTGAAAAACGTGTTCCTCACTGTTATTTGGTAAATTGTTTATATACATTAAAACTTGACATTACAAGTATTGGACACAGGCAACATAGTCTTAAATGAAACAGACTGCTCTAGAAATGAGAAAAAGGAAACTCAGCAGTCTGACTGCTTGTTTATATCAAGGGATTCTATTTAGTTTGAAAAGTCAGTAAATTGTTGGTGGTGGGGTGGGTTTGCAAATGCTACAGAATAGTTAGTTCTCTTTGTATTTAATAATTTCCACTTTGGAGGTTTATTTTTTCTCCCTGTATGGTGGAGTCTAGTTGTTACGTGTTTTGGCTCTAATAAACAGTAACAAAGAAAGAGTGAAAAATACAAGCTTTGAACATTTTTTTAACAATTATTTGATTTCCCTGGAATATATTGAGAAATGAAAAAATAAGAACTTACATTTTTAAGAAATCAAATCAAGAAATAATCCAAGAATAATCCATGAATTAAATTTTAGAAGTCCTAATAATGAAATGTTTTAACAAATTTAAGATTGAGTACTGATGAAAACTCCAAAATGGAAGGCGATGGCAGTAGTTAGTATAGTGCTGTTGTGTCTACAGTTCTTTGTTGCAACAATGACAATAATATTCCTGTGTTTGAATTCCAATTTTTTTTTCAAGAAATGTCTTTGTCCAAGAATTCTCTATAAGCACTCAAATATTTCCAAAGAAACAAATTAATCTTTTAAAATTCAAATAGTTTGAAGAAAATTTTAAATAAAACTAAAAACTCAAAACTGGTCACAACAGAAGAAAACAACTTGACATCAAGTGTTTAAAAGCCCAAACTAAGATTATTTCACAAAGCATTTCTATTAAATCTAACTTCTGCACAAATTTGGAAATACCTGAATTGCAAAATAGAGGGTCATGTGATCATGTTTACATCTTAAAGTCACGTTTTCTCAATATGACCCTGACAAAAATGAATAATTTACTCTAAGAATAAATAAAAATAGAAAGTTGTTTACTCCAATGAGCGATTTCTGAATCAAGGTCGGAAACTAAGTCAAAAATAGAAACTGTTCCTATTATTAGGTGTTTATGAAAAGCTTCAGGTCAAACTGGTCTAGCACCAGATATTTCTTTGTTAGTTTTAAACAAAATGGTGAGCACTCTGTTTTAGTCATGTATGAGTATTACAAGTTTGGTATATTATTGTGTTACGTATATTTGATATAAGTCAATTATATTTATTTTTATTTTTGTTTGTTTGTTAGATTTAAATTTGGCATTTTAAGTTTTAAGATTCGTTCATTGAAAGGGGGTGTGTGACCTTTACAGAGTAAACACCAGGTGTTAACCTCATTTCTGACCTGGCTTCAGAGTTGTAAACATGCTTTTAAATGATTGGTTGGTTCCAAGGACAAAATGGAGCTTTTATATAAACATCTTTCTATTTTAGTTGGGTCATAAGATGTGCACGTGATTCTTTGAACGTAAATTTGTTCTGATAGTTTCTAGAAGATCACGTGATCTCTTGTTTATGTAAAAAACAGAGATATAAACCATGTTTTGGGAGCGAGCTATTCAGTAGAAGTTTGGGCTTTTAGAATACTAAGTTGTGTGTGTTTGTTTTGAGTTATTTTTAATTACTGTGTACTGGAAATTGTGTCAATTCGTTTGGATCAAGAGGAATTATTTTGTTAGTTATCTGGAAAAGAATATGTGCTCATAGATTTTCATTAACAAGAACTGACTTCATCAAGAGACATCGATATCCATATTGGATACTTCGCTGGAATTCAAACTTAGAATTATTTGGACATTTTTATTACCAGGACTTTTGCAATTTCTCTAGTGGATAATATTTTGAATTATTTTGGATTAATTTTGAAATTGATTCTTAAAACCGTAAGTTTATTTTTCTTTTCTGAAAAATATTTGTACTCAATAAATTGTTTATTAAGTTTTACAAGCTTGTTATTTTCACTCTTTCTATGTTACTTTTTATTCGAGCCTAAGCACGTAACAATTGGAATACGCTCTTAAAGGAGTTTATTTTTCAAGAGAAAAGCGGTGTTAAGTGACATGCTTGCTGCATAATGCATTATTCATGCATTAGCAGACAGGCATTTTCTTAGCTGCAAGTCAGAGCATTAAGACAATAGATATTAATCAACACTACCATATCAGTTTAAGGATCTCTTAACAAAATGTACACAGCTGTAATATTGCTGATCTCTTCTCATCATTTCACACTTTGATTACCTATAACGTAAATCAAAATATCTAAGCATCATTCAATTTTCCTAAATTAAGTAAATGAGAAATTTTGCAACAAATCATATTTTGCATAGCAATTCAGATATTTTAATTATAGGTTATTATTAGTGTGATTACAGTTTTCTGAATTCAGTTGCTTCTCTAAAGTTGCTGAAATTTTCTGAAGTTTGAATGTTGTTAGTTACAGTGAATTGACATTTGCCAATTATCTTACTGCTACAGAAAGTTTATTGTCGGCGTAATTTTACTGACATATATAATTTGTTGTGATCAGATAATTTTCTATTCAAGTTGATGTGTGCAGAATGTTAACTATTTAAGGCACAGAAAGACCATTTTGAAAATTAGTAAATTTGACATAGGCTAGATCACATTCTGATGTGTATGTACTGTATTTATATAACAAACACCTGGCTTTAGCTACTTGTGATCAAGATCTGGTAGTTGATACATTTACATCATATCAGGGTCCATGCTGTTATACTGAAGCCAGTATTAGAATTAACTGTGAAAAACCAGATGTAAGTGCTCATTGTGTGATGTCAAGTCTCCATGATTTTTATTTTGAGTTTAATATTTTACATGTATGTGGGTAAAAGAATGTTGTGGATTTCATTGTTGTTGCTGTAGGGTATAACTCCATTTTTCAGCACAAGATAGGCTATACATGGCAGCCAGTATAAATGGTTGAGGAAGAACCCAGAAAAACGCCGGAAATAACCACTGACCCACAAGAAGCCACTGGCAAGCTTTCTCGTGTTTTCACATTGGCCAAGTCCAAGACATGAACCCCATGGTGTAGGTAGACCACTAAGTAAATGACAATGAAAACATTTAAGGGCCCTTTCCTTATCTACAAATGTAGGTACCAGAATAATGTCCCCTTTAGCAAACTCCTAAAAATAAATTAATTCACAGAATATGGGTAAATTCTGTAGCTTTTGACAACCTACATGATATTATTGTAATGTAAAAATTAGCAGAAGAGTGGGAAATCTGTGATTAATTATTACATAGTTTATTCCATTACAATTTCATTGATCCACCTCCATCTCCTTGAACTACATTTCTGCAAATTTCTTTAGGGATAAAAATGATGGCTTATGTTTTGTTGTGGACAATCTTTATGCTTTTGGAGGTGTGCAAAAGTTCTAAAGTTTTTATATATCCACTTTCAACAGGGCTGCAAAAATGAATGACAACATTTTGGAGAGGGGGCATACTTTTGATTTGCTTTTTCAGTCATTGGCTCAGATGCAGCAGTGTATCCAAAATGTTAAATCATTTTTAAAGTAGTTTTAAGACTATTGTCTTAAACTAAGTAACTGAACAGAGCAAAAACCAACAAGTATAGTAAAATTCATAAAAGAATTCATTTCCTAAAATAAAAAGTGAAAATTAAAAAGGAACTTAAAAATAGTGTGAATTGAATCCCCAGTAGTTCTTGAAGTTCTATCAAAGTGTCAAAGAATAAAGTATTCTGAGTGAGCTCTAGTGGCGTTCTGAATAAATTCCACTCTGGAATGTGCTGACATGCCAATATCCTTGAATGTGCTAATGTGCCAACCGTTGTGATGTTTCACAGTTATATAATCTAAAATGTCCTTGATTGAATTCACAGTAATTCCAAAATAGTGATTAGTCCTAAAGTAAATTAGCACTTTAAAATTACAGTGAATAATTGAAGTAAATCCACTTAAATTATAATGGAACACAACTAAAAGAAGACCGATTCCACTTAAGATATTAAGATAGGAAGAAAACGTTTGATGTAAACAACATTTATATATAAAACTTAAGACACAATAAGAAGACTTGGATGAGGTATTTCTAAAACATTTTAAATTGTAAATAAGGTCTGGGGTTTTTGCTTCAGTTTTACTAAAGAACATGACAAATATTGGGTAGTTCAGGAATTTGGTTGGGGAAAACCAATATCCTGAACTAAAAAACGAAGTTGTTGTTGTTGAGTTTAACGCCATTTTCAGCACACAATAGGCTATACATGGCAGCCAGTATTATTGGTGGAGGAAGAACCTGGGAAAACCCCAGGAAAGAACCACCGACCCACGAGAAGCTACTGGCAAGCTTTCTCACATAACTACATTAGCCGAATCTGAGACTCGAACCCATGTAGACAGAAGTGAGATGGCAGTGATCCGTAATGAGTAGCGCTTTAGACCACTCAGCCACTAGGGGCCCCTCAAACCAAGTTAACATGCTTATAAAAATGACATTAGTAAGGTAGGCAGAAACTCCTGCCCTCAGTTATGGACAAAGACAGTCAAACCATACAATGTAAAAGACAGCTACATTGTTACAATTTATAAAAGTGTAAGGTATTTGGCTCTACTGGACAAAGACCAATAAAGCTAATGGGACGGCCTACCTTCATCTTCCAATGAATTGTGTTATTGCAGCTTCTCTAAATCTTCTTGGAGGATTGTTGTTAAACTTTGCACACATGACGGTGCTCAGTCTGGTTAAAATTAGATCGTCTTTTTAAAGATCTGATATCAACCATTTAGGGATCATCTTCTGGTGACCAGTGTTATGATCATGATTGCTCATTTTGTCTGCCAATCAGATGAAGTCATATCTTTGCATTTGGAGACTGTGCATTGTGGCTGAGAAGTATTCATGTGTGCTGAATGATTTCATTCACTTTTGGATTTTTGACAGCTGCATTTCCATTGGCTAATTCAGAGGACATCATAACATGACCCTTAAGTGGTCACTATCAGATTTTCATGTATCATAGTGGAAATCTGATTTTAAGCAGGTCATGATGTTGCTCAAACATCTATTATGGCCAGAAGCCATCTTGTCATTGCTACTCTGGTTGAATGGAAAGTCATGTCAGCATAGGATTTTCACAAACAGACTTTTAAGATGTCTAGTAGGTCCTAAATGAAAATATCACTGATCTGATGTCCAGTATAGCTGGCATAACAGGCATTTGGAAAATGTTGTTATCACTACTCTAAATGAACAGAATGTCTTATTGGCATTGGGTTTTCAATAAATTATAATGATTAGTGTGTAGTCCCAAATGTGCCAGTATTTGCTTTGCTCGATGGCAAGACGTATCTTCATTAGGTTTTTTCACCTGAAGACTTTTATTGATTTTTGGTTGGTACTGAATGTAAAAAAAAAAAAAAAAAGAGTCAGATTGGACTTAACCCTGTTGCAGTAAGTAACGGTAGACAGTATTGCCTGTGGCTGTTAACTCTTTGTGAACAACTACACCCTGCTCCCTCTGGAAAGTCCTCTTTGTAAGATCAGGCAGCCATGCTTTGATGATCCTCCTGTCTGTGAATGTGGATGGCAAGAGCTGTGTGGACAGCGCAGGCATCAGCTCAGGTGCAATAGAATCGGATGGCCATCCACTGCATGCTGACATTGTTGTGCATTTATATTCAGACCGGTTTAGACAAGAGAGCCTGTGTGACGGTGCAACTTTTCTTCACTTAAACCCAACTAATTGTCATTACATAATTCTCTTTCCCCAACCTGATACCATCAAGTCCTGTGGTAATGGATGAGCAGCAGTGCAACAGGTTTGGATAAACTGGGAGCTGTAGCTGCAGACCAAACATACAGCTCGGGGTATAGGGTTGCTTTTCACTGGACCAAAGCATACAGTTGGGGAACTTTTTAGGATCACATTGCTCACATCCATAGTATGAGAAAGGGGCTAGATAGGTGCCATAAACATTGCCTGCTTTACCTTAACCCTGGTCAACATACTGTGGTTGAAGGGGATCCTAACATAACAGTCACAAATGGAACGTGAAGACAAATGTGTTGCAACTCACCATTGGTGTCTAGAATATGCATACACTATTGGACAGTACATGAGCATATTGTACATGAGCATTGTTGTACTAATTTTTGGCATAGTACAATATTATACCAATTGTAAAGTATAAATCATTTCGAGGTACAGGCCATATATATTTACTGCTATTATATGACTGACACATGCGGAGATTTATCATACTCACGGTCCTTCCTATGGTAAATTATTCAATCTCATTGAAATCATACAGCCAATATAATGTTTGCAAATATGAAAAGTTAAAGTGGATGTTTCGCCAATCAATGCATTATAAAGGTACTATTTTAATACAATTATGTTCTCCATGCTTTCATCGGTTCTCATAAATGTCTGTATGTCTTTGTAGATGTGAAGAAGAATGGTGATGTCAGACAAGCAGTTGGCAGTGTGGTAGACATAGAGGATATAGTGTTGTATGGAGAGAAAAACAGGTACAGTTTACACATTCCATGATGGGAAGGGTTCCTCTGCTGTAAAAGAAAGTCTGAAATTATGGCTAGTTTTATTTATGAAATAACCTGAAAAATGTTTTGCTTTTTAAGCACAGTTTGATAGTTATGATCATACATCTATTACTGCAGTATATTTATATCTCTAGCAGGTTATTTGCACAAAACATCAACATGTTTGAAATTTTGTCAGCTTCTTTATCTTTGAATTTATCATATGTATTTGCTTGTATATCAAGTCAGACTGCAAACTGCACAGAACCAGATCTACTCTTACATTATGTGTTGGCAGTTCTGGGTTTATGCAGATTGCAGTTGGACTCTATGCTTACAAGTGAATATATTCAGTACATAACCATATTAAATTTGGACACTTCAAGGGCAAATTTAGAAATACTTACAACATTTTCCAGCAGTCTTCCTTCATCAAATGTTTCTAAGAATCTCTGCAAGATTGCAGATAATACAGCTCAAAAGAGATGAAATCTTTTAGATTAAGAAACACCATATTTATAGTAATTTAGTTCATTGTGTTACATGTCCACTCTAACATGTTGTGAAATGAAATTTAATCAGCTGATAGATAATTTCAAGATGAAGATAATTTCAAGATGATATGCATACAGGTTGTAATATCTTATTTAGCTTTTCCTTTTCTCGAGATATTTTCTCCTGTCTGTGTTTTGTATCTTTTTATATCCATCAAAGTTGACATTTGATATTATCTTGGCATTTAAGCCAGCCTAATTGTCTTTTGAGATGTCATTCAGCAGCCATATAATCAATTACCAATGTATACTAATGAGGAAAAAGTAGGCCAATATGATGGGTGGTGAAACAGTAGTACACTGTTGTCTGTCCCAAAACTCAATATTTAATGCAGTAAAACCCATAATATTACAAGCATACAATTTTGACTCCCAATTTTTGACTCATGATAAAATTGATTGCTATTTACCAACATTTGTTTATGCCTAACTTTGGATATTGTAGGATATATTTCACATGTCTGCTGAAATCTTGTTAGATCAGCTCTCACAACTTATGATGGGTCATTAATTTCCATGGACACATTGTTAGTTGATCACTGATTTCTTGGGACCGATTTTTATGGTGTGGCCCAGTGTCCATCGTGTATTTGTTTGTCAATTACAACTTGCTGTCATGCTGAAGTCTTTTGTTGTGAATATTTGATTTTTATTGTGTGCATAACCTGTGTTTGGGCAGTGGCAGATACTTATCTTTTCGGGAAATGGACGCACCCACCCATCACGAATCTCCTGCTGCCTTGTAGGTTGACTTTGGGTAGCCAAAGGCTAAGGGAATGAACCCTAATAGAAAATCTGGAGTTGAGACCCTAAGGCAGTTGGACGATGTACTACATACCCTTCTGGCAACTCCTTGGTCTGGAGAGGGATATGCTACACCAGACGACTGTTGCCCAAGACACACTGATAATGCTGGACAAATCTGAAGTTACCATACTAGATCAGTCATCGGAGGTGACAAGTGTGCGACTGGTACTTTGCATAAAATCAGAGCAAGAGACAGCATTATCTTCGCCACCTGGAACATTAGAACTCTGCCGCAAATTGGAAGACTCCAAGAGTTGACACATGAGATGGAACACTACACTTGGCACATTCTGGGACTCTGTGAAGTAAGATGGAAAGCCAGAGGAGAACACCAACCTGAAGATGGGCATATATTCTACTATAGTGGAGAGTTGGCCAAGTCCATAAATGGCGTAGGCTTCCTTGTAAACAAAGCCATCAAAGGATCTGTGATTGAATGTTGCCCCATATCTAGCAGAATCATCTCCATCCATCTGAAAGCATCTCCCTTTAATATCACAATTATCCAAGTCTATGCTCCAGCTACTGATCATGATGATGAAGAAATAGAGGAGTTTTACAACAAACTCTAAGGTATTTTAAACATGGTAAGTAAAAAAAGACATCCTTATCATCCAAGGAGACTAGAATGCCAAAGTTGTCAAAGATGCTCTAAAAGACTACCATGATCATGGTGGACCTTCTTGCAGTTAGCTTACCAATGAAAGAGGGTAATGGATGCTCAGGTTTGCAAGCTACAATAACTTGGTACTAGCCAACATCTTGGGCCAACATAAAGCTTCACAATGTTGGACATGGCATTCACCAAATGGAACCCATCATAAACAGATCGACTACATACTGGTTCAAAACTGTTAACGATCTGGCATCAATAGAGCAAAAACAAAAATGTTCCCAGGTGCAGATGTTGGGAGTGATCACGACCTCGTGATTATGAACTTCCAAGTAAGTCTGAAGAAAATTAACAAGCCGAAGAAAATCAGGCTCAATTCAACCTTGAACAACTGAAGGACCCTAACATCTGCAACTCATTCCAAGCCACAGTTGGAGGAAAATTTGCTCCACTCCTTGTGATTGATGTTAAAGTGATGACAGACACTTTCAACACAGTCATGACAAGAACAGTTAAGGTCATCATTGGCAAAGAAAAAAGCCTGGGTTACAGAAGAGATTCTGAATCTGTGTGATGCCCGAAGAGACCTAAAAAACACCAGACACACAGCAGTAGCAACGGAGTACCTAGAAATATACAAGAATATCAGAAAAAATTTTGAACCAAGCAAAAGAAGATTGGATTGGTCAAAAATGCACATAAATAGAGAGCAGTCTGATAAAGAATAACAGTAAAAAGGCATTCCAATTTGTGGAAGACCTCACCAGACAGAAGCAGCCAAGAGTAAGTACCATTCAAGATGTAATTGGAAAATGCCTCACAGAAGCAAGTGGCATTGCAGAAAGATGGACTCTGTAAAGAACTCTACAAACATCCGTGCACAGGAGACCCAGAGGTGTTTGAAGTTGCAAACTACACAAATGATGATGATTTTCCCATTCTCAAAGAAGAGGTGGAGTCAGCAATAAGAGCACTGAAGAATGGAAAGGCAGCTAGAGTAGACAACATCCCAGCTGAACTTACCAAGAATGGTGGGGAATCAGTGATAGAGCTACTAACAAAAATCTGCAACAAGATCTGGCATAGAGACAAATGGTCAACACAGTGGTCCCAGTCACTGATTATAACACTCCCCCAAAAGAGGAATCTCCAGCTGTGCCAAAATTACAGAACTATCAGTTTGTTCAGCTATGCTAGTAAGGATTATCTTGAACAGACTGAACCCACAAACAGAAGAAATAATTGCCATGTCACTAGAGTCAACAGTCTATCCACAGCAGTACTGCAGGGCAGTGTCCAGGGTGGCAGAAGGAGAGGTAGACAGAGAAAAATGTGGACTGACAACTTTTTTCAGATTGCTTCTTGAACAAAACAAGACAAGAGTTGATATTATACTTAGAATATAAAAGAGTTTATTGTGGCCTGAACTAATTAGGTGGGAGATGCCATTTCAGGAAAAAGGTGAAGTAAACTTGCATATTTGTGTGAAAATGGCAACCAGTGAGTCAGCTATTTTAACTGACTGGCACTATAGCGTGGATTCTGCTAAATGAAGATTTGTTTAACTTAAATGGTTGGGGTAAAAATATTTGTCCTGTTTTGCCCTTGAAAATATAAGAGCTTTTACATATCAATGAAAGACGTAAAATTTTATAAGTCAAAATACTAAATTCAAGAAATAAATGCAATTGATAGTGTTTTTAAAAAGGTAAGGTCCTCAGAGTCAATAAGCAAAGATGATGAAGAATTTTTTGTGCTTTGCAGAACAGATTGTCACAACTGTTGCTTTTCAATTTTCTGCATTAACACTTTTATGCAATGCTTCGGAATTAGGCTAGTGATAGATGGGATACAGGTCATAAATGGCATTCAAGTGAAAAGGCATAAACATGTCTTTTTTAGCTGATTGGAAAGAAATATTTTTGCATTTTTGATCTTGAATTTCCTCAAAATCTACTTTTTTAGTTTTGCAAATCTGAATTACATGAGCCATGTCATGGTTTTGAAAACTTGATTACACACTGCCAACTGCAATAACATTCTCCATACTGCACTCAAAACGAAATGAAAAGTATATTCCATAGCTAGCACCTTTTTTGATAATTTTAATTGAAAGAATTCATATTTTCCCCCATTTTGTTATTCCAAACACTCAATGACAGTAGAGAAACATGTGCAGCAGAATCAAGAGACACATTCTTCCCTGGTCAAATTACATGCACTTCATATGGAATTGACACAGCTAATAAATCCAGTCCATAACCATCAAAACTGGGTAGAAATGAAATAAAACCCCACGAAATCCATCCATTCCATACCAACTGGAAAAGTTTTTGCAGTGCACATTCATTCACAATATGACTTTAAAAATTTCAACTTTAAGTAGAAGAAAACGACAAATGACATTTTGTTTTTAAACTAATGTTGAGTATGTGACAAAGTTTACAGGTCACTGTGCAGTGCTATGAGCACCTTAGAAAGAGAGAGAGAGAGTGTGTGAGTGTGATTAGGATTTATAATGGAGCTTTAACAATTTTTCAGTCATATCACTACGATGTCTGCAGTGAGGCAGTTTATAGTGATGTCTAGCACTGGGGCATCATGCCGCAAACATGTAGCATGATGTCCCACCCAGTCACATTATCCTGACACCAGGCCAACCAGTCCTAACACTAACCTCTTAATGCTGAGCATCAACTGAGGCAGCTGTTAGTACCATTATTGTAAGTCTTTGGTATGAATTGGCCGGGGATCGAACCCACAACCTCCTGCTTCCACGGTGGACGATCTATCCACTAGGCCACCATGTGTATGTGTATGTGTGTGTGTGTGTGTGTGTGTGTGTGTGTGTGTGTGAGAGAGAGAGAGAGAGAGAGAGAGAGGGTTTTTTTTTTAGATTTCATCCCTCTAATGGTATTTGTGATTAATATTTGGATAATTATACATACCCGATTCAGATATTTTGAATCGTTACCAAAATTAAATTGGAAGGGCATTACCGTTAGTCATTGTGTAGGAGTAGAAGTAGACTGTGTATAGAGTTTTCTAATATTATATACATGTATTGATAAATACATTGTTTTTTTATATTCAGTGCCAGTCTGCTTCTATTGATTCATTATGGTTTATTTGGTTTTAAAAATGAAAAACATTTAACTTGATATATACACAGTGTTAGGATAATAATTATGCCCATTGTTTGCCTTTTGACTGGTAGAATAAAATGTTTTTCTGTAATTGCTTTATTTCACTTAGCTAGTCCCAAGGGATCACTTGTACCTCAAGTGATGAGTACAAACTGTTTAAAATGGAAATTTATTCTCTACTTGGCACTCTTGAGTATTTTTACAATTGATTAGACATGTTGTATCAGAGCATTTATGCTAAAATAGAGGAACAATTGCAATTAATGGCAGTAATAATAGATGCCATAGATAAAATTCTCACTTCAGAAAAAATAGATATAGTAATATCATATTACTAATGCTTCTTATTTTGGTATGGCATGTAGGAAGCCTTATTATGGCATGTAGGAAGCCTTATTATGGCATGTAGGAAGCCTTATTATGGCATGTAGGAAGCCTTATTATGGCATGTAGGAAGCCTTATTATGGCATGTAGGAAGCCTTATTATGGCATGTAGGAAGCCTTATTATGGCATGTAGGAAGCCTTACACATAAAGATTTTACTTACAAAGTCACTTGGGACATGTGTGTTTAGTATTTATTGTGTTTGTAAAGGGAAGAATTTAAATCAAGGAAGTTGTTGACACTTGTTCAAAAGATAATGATTGCCTTTATGCAGAAGGTTTAGGGTGTTGTTGTTTGAGTCACTTCCTAACCACTAGAACTGTGATGAAAGTAAGTCATTGTGATCAGTTTTGTAGCATGCTTCATCTCTGAATTAGGTCACACATGTATTTGATTTAATACAATGGTTGGTATTTGAAAATCAAAAACCCTAACAAAGTGCACTGCCGAAAAGAGATGCCATTTTGTCATTATTAACAACAGTGTTTACACATATATCTTTTGGAAGAATTAAGAAAATTAAGAATTCTTTCGTTTTATATTAAATGTAGCAGGCATGTGCAACTTCTACATGGGCACGGGCCAAATAAGTGATTTTTAAAGCCACACCCTGATGTAAATAAATGGATAAACCAGGATGTGGACTGGTTCTATGTTGAAGGCAGGATCTGGCTTGTGGACTTGTTATCATTTTCATTGTGACATCAGTTGATGAATGTTGTATATGAGAATTTGTAGTAGAAGATCCACTTTTCCAATAAATAGTTTGCCTGCAGATTAAGCACACGATTTGTTAGAAAGATATTGACAAATGAGTATGCTGAAATTTTAATGCATGTAAATGTAAATATGTAATTAACAAAATTTGAAATTTTTTGGAATCTGGCCTATGCAAGATGTGTTGTGACACATACGTTTAGATTGGTTGTTCCTTGCAAGCTGCATTGTTAATAACCTTAATTGCAAAACACCTTACAAAATGAATAGAATAATGCATTAGGCCCATTGTCTGATAGATACCATTTTTTATTCCAAGAGAGGAGAATATGTTATGGTTACTAAATTTGTGTAAAATTTACCTGTACATATGCTCTTCACTCTGAAAGGTTTCAATCCCATTCTAAAAAGTCAAGTTTACTTGCTGCTTCTCCATTTAGGCAAATTGCACAACTCATATATTTACTATTCAAAGCTGTTTATTTTTTTACATCTGAGAGAGAAAGAGAGAGCTGCAGGGGGGTGGACTAAAATAGCTGGTGCCCTTGGCAAACTATGCAATCACCCCCACCCCCACTCACATATATTGACGGGTTGCCCCTGGAGAGCCACAGACCACATGATTAATGATTACTATATTGAATACCATCCAACTGTTTCAGATATCCACATTATTTGAATTGTGATATCAATAATAGCACCTCAGGTGGACAATACACATTTTTATATGAGTAGTATGGCAACTGAAGTACTGAGAAGCTGATTGTTCAGTCTGTATAAAAATGGTGATGCGCTTCACAGCTTGACATAGTCAAGACTGTTACAAAGGAAATTTGATTTAAGGAAACAATATCTCTTGCAATTTTTTGCATTATTCAGTATTTCTTGTGTCAGTTTACCCAGAATTAAATACTGTACACAGTGAAATGAACTTGGACTTGACTGGCATTGAAAAACTACTGTTTTAATATGAGTATTTTTTTCATTAGGAAAGAACAGTTTATGTCAAAAGTGGCACAGTCAGCTGATATGTGGATTTAATATGTTTGATCTTGTGGTATAACAATTGCAAACACTATCATTAATTGGCCAACCAAAGTAACACAAATAGAGATACATATTTTTTTTAAAATTATTTTCTTTGGCCTAATTTTGTTTGGACATTAAAAAAAGATGATTATTTTTTCCATTAGAAAACATTAGATAAAGATGGTAGAAAAAAGCTGAATTTTCTCATTTTAAAACTAGTGGGATGCCAAGTGCAGTAAGTGCTTTTAAAAGTAAATGTAGTCAATGAAAGAGTCTTGTTGCACAAATGCAAAATGATGGATGTTTAAGGACATGATTCTGGGCTATTTTCTACATATACCAGTCAAGTGCTTGTGTGTTATCAGCTAATAATATTAATAATTAAACTGCTCTGGTGGCTTAAGTGGTTAGAGTGTCTGCCTCAGATGTGGGAGGTTATAGGCTTAAACCTCAGCCAAGTCATACCAAAGACTTCTAAAAATGGTACAAGCAGGTGCCATGCTAGGCACTCAGCATTAAGAGGTTAGTGTTAGTACTGGGCAGCCTGGTGTTAGGATAATGTGACTGGGTGAGACATGATGCTACCTATCTATGGCATGATGCCCCAATGCTAGACGTCACTATAAAGTGCCACACTGTAGACATCATAGTGATATGACTGAAAAAAAAAATTGTGAAAGCTACATTAAAAATCCAAAACACACACACACACACACACACACACACACACACACACACACACACACACTGGTAATCCTCTCTGTACAATTTCTCAATATTTTTGAAGGTTTCATTACTTCTGGCATGGATTTGTGCAGTCTCAAGTCCTAGAGATAGCAGTTGCTGCATACAGATTGGGATCCATGGGATTTTGTTAATTGACAAGGGATCGTTTGATTCAGATAACACATAGATAACTTTGATTACTATAACTGAGACTTCTGCTTTGTTTCCATTTGTATTCAAGCAGTGATTTGGCTGAATGTAAGCCAACCTCAAACATATACTGAGTAAACATGACAAATGAGGAAAAAAATTATACTTCTAGAGAATACTTTTGTGTCTTGCTAGATATTGATTATTAGTAATGATGAATAAATGGTGTTTTTTTTATGAGCACTTAACTAAGGGTTGCTGACTTAATTGGATTGTATTGGGGATAAAGTGCTCATATATTATTCAGAAAAAATATGGCCAAAAATTGCTCATATACACCTCTCTTTGGATGTTTTGTGAACAATGGAATGGGGTCAATTTACGTTTACTTATGGCGGAGAGCGGATGGCTAGCAATTTTCAGTGAAATATGAAAGTTATAATCTTTGTCCTACACAATCTTTGTCCTACACAATCTTTTTCTTTGTTTAATTGATTTTAATATGAAATGATATGGATCTTAAAATGTCAACAAAAGTTAATAAATTCATGGCAGAATTTTAATATAAATCTTGTTGACATGCAGTTCTCACAAATTCATACATCATTATCAAGTCTGAGTTGCCTGTTTGTGTCAGCATGTATCCATAAGCAAGTAAAAAATGAAATGAACCATAACAAATTTACACTCATACACCACTGGAGCCAAATCCATCATAATATTTACTCTGGTTTATTTCTCAAAATGAGGTTTGGTTTCTTGATGCATTTCTTTGTCAGTGGTATATGGCAATTTATACAACTCCATGTCATTTGTACTAATAAACATGGTCAGCACTGACACATCTTAATCAGGCAAAATAAAAAGAAAGAGAAAGGACAGAATTATGTATGTAGTGTTGCATCTTGCAAAGTAGTTTTATATTTATTACTGCATGTTCGGATGAACTCTCTACAGTTTAGCCAAAGACCAAAATTTTGGAGCTAAAAGAAGTGTTTGATTTTGAATAAGAAAGTAGGTTGACCTTCATCTGAATGTTGCAGTGATGTTCATATAATCAGATGCTGGAGACAGTCTTTGATTAGGATGTTTGATCATGTCCAAGGACAATTAATTTTCCTATATCTGTCAAAGTCATGTAAGCTTAGCTGTAGTATAAATAATTAATGTAGGGTTTCAAAGAAATGTTTGTGGGCATTGATGTTGAATACCCTAGATAATGCCATGACACATTTATTACATTTAAATTAAATTAAAACATGGATTTTATTTGATGAGACTTATTTAATTGATATTTATCTTTTACAGTGGTGCTGTCAATAAGTGTTAATATTTACCAACAATTTTGAATCTATATTGTATTAGATATTGTGTTTTTCATTCATTTCTTAATATGATTCCTTATTACAATATGCACACTTTATGTTATATATTTAAACTTTCTGTGCATTTACTACCTTTTTCATGATAAAACAATATTATCTGACTTTCATTTACTAGCTTAGATTTGTGATGAGGGTCGATTTTTGTTCTGTTCATATGAAAAAAAATAGGATTCACACCTGCCTCCATGTTATTAGTAATTTGAGAGTCATTCGGATACTCTAAAACAATGGAGTGGTGTATATGTTGTGTAGATTTACAAATCTAGCTTCCTGACTGATGTTGAGAGGCATGGAGAGGTGCATATCTGATGTATCAAGTTGCAGATGAATGATGACAAAACTGAAGTCATCCAGATCACCACACAAACTTTCTTATTCACATCCTTGATCTCAGACAGTGAGTATCAACAATACCAGCATTAAATTTACACAGTCAGTATGAAACTTAGGTATCACTCAAAACAGTACGATATCATTAGACCAACATGTAATGAGCATATGCAAGGCTACATATCTGGAGGTGAGGTGTATTAGCTCCTTTTGCAGTTTTCTTTTAGTTCATTCCAGTTAACACTTGTGTGCTCCTTAGTACTTTCAATTCTAGACTATTGTAATTCATTTCTGTCTGCTTTGTCTCAGTATCCACAATGAAACATCAAAAAGTTCTAAACATGGCTACTTGGATCATTCTTAGAGTATGAGCAGTTGAGCACACGTATCTCCCATTTGCTAGATTGGTCACCCATTTGGTCCAGAATCAAACAAAATATGTTCATTGTGTTACGTGCTTAGGCTCGAATAAGCAGCAACACAGAAAGAGTGAAAACTAACAAGCTTGTATAACTTTAACAATGATTTATTTAGTACAATTATTTTCATAAAATAAATAAACTTACAGTTTTAGAGAATCAAATCCAACAAATATAGAATTCACAAAATAATCCACTAATGGAATTTCAAGTCCTGATAAATAAATGTTCTAATAGTTCCAGGTTCGAATCTTGACGATGTAATAATCCAAAATGGCTGACAATGTCACGTGATACAGTTCTTGTTTTTAAATCATCCAAATGAATTATGAGCACATGTTTTCTCCTCCAAATAGATAATAAATCCTCTTTCTTCAATGTATTGACACAAAGTCCAGAATAAAATAAATAAACTCAAACAGAAAATAACACAACTAATTTCTTACAGCCCAAAGATTCTACTGAATTCCTATCCAAAACAACAGTCTATATAACTGTTTTTTTTTTTAGTAAACAAGTGATCACATGATTTTCTAGAAATTGATAGAAGTTCATGGAAGGTCACAGAAAGAGACTACCTTTACTAAAAATAACATACTCTAGATTTTTCCTACCCCTAAGAACTAAAAATAAAAATGTTGTCCTTGAAATTGACCAATAGATTTAGAGGCTTGTTGACAATGTCTAAAGCAAGGTCAGGATTTAGGTCAAACAAGCCAAGGTCAAAACTTGTTTACAATTAGAGAATCTAAGTCAGCCTGAACATTCTAGAAAAAATCTCCCAATCAATTCATTTTAAAGGCAAAATAACAAATTTGGATTTAACATTAAAAAAAAAAAATTAAATCCAATAGCCGTAACACCTTCCCCCATAAAATAAAAAGAAAGGTTTATATGATAAAACTTTCTTTTTATCACAAACCAATTTACATTTGAGATTAAAAATTACACAATATAATGAATTATACACGAGAAAGAGCATCTACAATTATATTATCAAGAAATAGCCTCAACCTTTTAACTTGTCCATGTCCCACTAAATGTCCTATAAAAAAAACACTCTAGCAAGGCAGAACTCACTTTTAAATAAATTAACAGTCAGACACGTATTAGTGAGTCTGTCAAAGAATTTTCTAATTGTTGCTAGATGTTCTCTCCAGGTGTCATTGTAAATGATGACGTCACAAATCTCTAGACCAGAGATGAACATTTTTATGAGACGTTGAAATGGACTTTCTTTATATTGGTAGAGTCCTTTTGGAGTCGCAATGTTGAGTTTTCCTTTGCTCTTTCCGTAGTGAAATCTGCCAAAATCCTTTCAGAAGGTCAGAATTTGGTGACGTACTTGGCATTCCCAATTTTATCAATAGAATAGTCACTTCTTGTTAATGGGAATGAATCTGTTTTTGTCACTCTGTTCACCTTCCTATAATCAGTACACATACGGAGAGTTTTATCTGGTTTAGGAACAAATATGCATAGTGAACTCCAATCACTTTTACTGGGCCTGATAAAATCATTCTCCAGCAAATACTGAATTTCCTTTTTCAAATATTCCTGTTTGAGTGGACTCATCCTGCATGGATGCTGTTTGAAATTTTCAATTTCAACGTCATGAAAATTTTGTTTGTCCTGGTAAGAATATCTGGACATAAGTGCTCTTATAATAATAACTTTCAGTTCATTTCTTTCTTGCACTTGCAAATGTGAAAGTTTCTGGTCTAGATTTTTTCATAATTTCTGAATTCTGACAATTCGTAGCTCCAATATCAGTCGAATCCTGATGATATTCCTTCGCTAAGAGGGACTGGTACAACCAAATTAATTACATATTTAACATGGCTATCTCTTTCAATATACTGGTACTCCTATAATTAATTTAGATCCCAGGAGCACTAATACTATAACTTAATTCATTTTCTTCTTAACTTTGTAAGGGCCGTAATATCTAATCTGAAGAAAAGTAAGAAGAATGAACAAGAGTAACACAACTCCATTATCATACTCAAAAGTTCTCTCCCTTTCAGTTCTATCAAACCTTAGTTTCATTTTTAACTTTAATTGATTACTTGACTTGGTCATGGGTAGGGAATCCACACAATCTACCATAATTCCACTGAATGTTTCATCAAACGTAGGAATAGGTTGCAGATGAGCCTTACGTATCTTCTGATTGGGTTTTCCTACCATTTGACAAGCATAACAAGATCTACAGTATTTGACAACATCACTTTTGATTTCTGGCCAATAGAAGTGAGTCAAGATCTTGTGATACATTTTATTAATCCCTAAATGACCAGCCAAAGGAGTTTCATGGGCCAGATTAAGTATTTCCTGTCTGTAAGGTTTTGGAACTACTATTTGATAGTTCACTGACCATTTATCACCAGCAGGTACCTCGGGAGGTCTCCATTTTCTCATAAGAATTCCATTTTTAATGAAATAACAGACAGGAACTTCAATAACTTCAGTCTCATTTATGACCCTTTGAAACAAACAGGAGATCTCAGGATCTTTTTCCTGTTCAACGACAAGTGACTGTCGTTTATCACCCTGATTAAGAGAATGAGTTATTAAAAGAGGATCACTATGATCAATACCTTCTGATTGATCTAAACCAAGAGTAAGAGTGATCTCATAAAAAACTTGACCTATACAAGCGCCAGTTGAAGGAATGCTGCCTTCTGTAACATCACTCTCAAAATCATCACCCTGATTAAAATAAAGAGAATGAGTTGTCAAAAGAGGATCACTATGATCAATACTTTCTGATTTATCTAAACCAAGAGTAAAAGTGACCTCATTAAAAACCTGACCTTTACAAGCGTCAGTTGAAGGTATACTGGCTTTTTCAACATAAGCCTGACCTACGCAGGTATCAGATAAGGGATTACTGCCCTCAACAACATAAGCCTGACCCATGCATGTGTCAACGAAGGGAATACTGCCCTTTTCAACTTCATTCTCAAGAGCTTTCTTTACCATAGCTCTAGTAACTGTACAAGCTTGAAATATATCAGGGATTTCTTTTTCAATTGGATCAACTTTCTGATCCAAATTAGGCTTGTCAGTTACAAGTGGATTAACCACAACCTTGTCCCCAGCTAAGTCATTGCCTAGCAATAAATCAATTCCCTCTACGGGCAAAACCGAGACTGTTCCGATTGTCACAGGTCCTGACACTAAGTCTGATGACAAATTTACACAATGGAGAGGAACATTAACAAAGCAGCACTCCAACCCCTGAATAAGAACACTTTCATTAGAAGAAGACTTCTCAGATAAAGGCAAAGTACCTGATAATAAAAGACTCTGAGAGGCTCCTGTGTCCCTTAAAATTTTAATAGGGGTGGGATTGGCTGAATCACCCAAAAGTGATACAGAACCCTTTGATATGAATGGTTCATAATTCTCCATATCAAAATCAGACTGGGATTTATTAGACCCAACAAATGTATTGCTTTCAATACATGACTGTGACCTTGACCTCTTGTAAATAAGAGCATTTGGAACAGGTCTATCTTGATTCTGTTGCCTATTTTTCAATTTGTAGCAATCAGAAATAACGTGTCCTTTTTTCTTGCAAAAGTTACACGTCAGAAGAGACAAGGATCTAGAATCAAACTTCTCTGAAGTCTGATTTTTGAAAGTTGTGTTAGTTTGAGTTTTAGAAGGGCTTGAATTAGGCGGAAATTCTTTTCTGCCAGAAAATTGTTGAGTAGAAGTCTTGTTAACAAAAGGAACTTTATGTGTCAAAGAATATTCGTCAGCAGCTCGAGCAGCATTTTCCAAGGTTTCAATCTGATGCTCCTCAAGATAAGTTTTAACATCACTATGAACACAGTTTTTGAACTCTTCAATTAATATAATTTGCTTGAGATTTTGATAATCTTGCTCAACTTTCTTGGCTAAACACCATCTATCAAACAACTGCTCTTTTTGTCTAGCAAATTCGACATGAGTTTGTCCAGCTTCTTTTCTGTAATTTCTAAATTTTTGCCTATAAGCTTCAGGAACTAACTCATAACCTCTTAAAATGCATTCTTTAACTACGTCATAATCACCACTTTGCTCAACAGACAGTGAAGTGTAAATCTCACTAGCCTTACCAGTAATTACACATTGTAGTAACTGAGTCCAATTCTCTCTTGGCCATTTTAAATTTTCTGCAACTTTTTCAAAAAGAATAAAATATTTGTCTACTTCTTTTTCTTTGAAAGGGGGCACTAATCTAATATTCCTTGCTAAATCAAAATTCTGATTTGAAGTATGATGGTGATTCTCACTTGCCAGCTCTAATTCTTTCATTTTACACTGATATTCCCTTTCTTCCTTCTCTCTCTCTCGTTCAATTTGTATTTCTTGTAACCTTTCCTGTCTCTCTCTCTCCTCTTTTTCAAATTGTAATTGTCTTTCTTTCTCCCTTTCCTGAAATTCCAATTTCTTAAACTCTAATTCAGATTGTAATTGTCTCTCTTTCTCCTCTCTCTCTCTATCAATCCGCATTCGCTCTTTTTGTAATTCAATTTGTTTCTCTTTCTCCTCTTTCTCATATTGTAATTGCTTTTCTCTCTCCCTTTCCTGAAATTCTAGCTTCTTCAACTCTAATTCCATCTTGAATTTTAATTCTAATTCCTTTAATTTTATGTCAGAGTCTGATGCAGACTTACTGACCGGAATCAAAGCACTTTGTTCCAAAACATCCTGTTCTACCAAATACTGGACCAAAATATTTTTGATATCTTGTTTAGTTAAAGAAGCCTTCACTTCAGAAAGATCGTATTTCCTGGCAAGTTGAACCAACTCGTCTTTTTTGAAAAGATCTAATTGCTCCTGGGTAGGATTAGAAAGAAATATTTCTACCTTAGATGTCATTTTGATACAAGCGTGTTAGTCTCACTAAAGATTTAAATTTTTCAAAAACTAGGGGAAATTCAAATTTAAATTCAAATTTTTTCTCAAATCTCAATCTCAATTTCAATCTCAATCCCGGACGATAGCCACCAATTCTATGTTACGTGTTTAGGCTCGAATAAGCAGCAACACAGAAAGAGTGAAAACTAACAAGCTTGTATAACTTTAACAATGATTTATTTAGTACAATTATTTTCATAAAATAAATAAACTTACAGTTTTAGAGAATCAAATCCAACAAATATAGAATTTACAAAATAATCCACTAATGGAATTTCAAGTCCTGATAAATAAATGTTCTAATAGTTCCAGGTTCGAATCTTGATGATGTAATAATCCAAAATGGCTGACAATGTCACGTGATACAGTTCTTGTTTTTAAATCATCCAAATGAATTATGAGCACATGTTTTCTCCTCCATATAGATAATAAATCCTCTTTCTTTAATGTATTGACACAAAGTCCAGAATAAAATAAATAAACTCAAACAGAAAATAACACAACTAATTTCTTACAGCCCAAAGATTCTACTGAATTCCTATCCAAAACAACAGTCTATATAACTGTTTTTTTTTTAGTAAACAAGTGATCACATGATTTTCTAGAAATTGATAGAAGTTCATGGAAGGTCACAGAAAGAGACTACCTTTACTAAAAATAACATACTCTAGATTTTTCCTACCCCTAAGAACTAAAAATAAAAATGTTGTCCTTGAAATTGACCAATAGATTTAGAGGCTTGTTGACAATGTCTAAAGCAAGGTCAGGATTTAGGTCAAACAAGCCAAGGTCAAAACTTGTTTACAATTAGAGAATCTAAGTCAGCCTGAACATTCTAGAAAAAATCTCCCAATCAATTCATTTTAAAGGCAAGATAACAAATTTGGATTTAACATTAAAAAAAAAAAATTAAATCCAATAGCTGTAACAATTGCTCCTGTGAATCACATCTCACCCATGTATACTCCACATGTAAACTTGCACTCGTCTTCCAAAAACTCGTATTAATTCTGTATACTTATACATCATAGGTAGATGTGTTGCACAATTTTATCTTCAAGGTTAAGGTGACAGGTCAATATTTTTAATTTCCACCACACTTTCCATTATACTAAAACTTTAGAGTGGCTGGAGATTAGGGGATGCATCATTAGCATGTGTTCCACATAGCGCCACATAGTGCATAGGTGGATTCTGTTTTTCCATCATTAGCATGAGTGCCACATAGCGCATAGGTGGATTCAGTTTTCATGCTCATGAACATTTTCAGTATTTGGAATATTCCATCACACTTTCCACTCTGTCATTATCATGGTTCAATATTGAATATTCTACCATGCTTTCCACTCAGTAACTTCAGAGCTATTTGAGATTAAACAAGGGAACTTGGTATACCTATTTATCATTGCTTTAAGAAGTATCACATGCCACATTGTGGTTCCATTTTTCAAGGTCAGTATCACAGGACATTATTATTGGTTTTATTCTTATGCTCCCTTAAGCTTTTTGATTTAAGTGCTGTTCAAGATAAATGAATGGAACATGGTATAAAATAGATTATTACTGGAATATGAGTTGCCATTCTCATTTTGGGTCCTATCATCAATGTTGCCATCAGAGATCAACATCTTAAGATTTCTGTTTCTACATAGCGTTAAAGTTGTTTAATGTACAAGGTTGAACCATGGTAAATGATTCCTTCTCATTTTGGCTGCATCTCATGTTTCAGTCAAGGTTATATCTTCAATATCAAGGTTACTGATCAGGTTTTTGTTAACCTATTTCTACACTTTTTACTAGTATGCTCTTTGAGATAGTGCTATGCAACTTACTTTCTTTGTCTGCACAATAATACTACAGTATTGTCTAAAAGAATTTGTCACAGTTGGCAAGGGACAAAATGTCACTGCACTTCCTTCTTACAACCTGAAACTTAGCTTCTGCTAAATGTTAAATTACAGTTTCCATTCATTTTCTGATCTTTTGTGGTCAATAATAGGCAAGTCCAAAACACAGTTCATTAGAACATTTTCAGCAGTCATTAACTTTGGGTACTTTCAGAGTGTGTCCCTACTACATGGCACGGGAGCTGAAGACAGATGCTGACATTATTTTTATGCCATACAACTACCTTTTGGACACAAAGGTAACTTGACAGTTACAGTATTTATCAAATTTATATATTTGCTTGACATTTAGTACATGCCCAGTAAATTCTCATTGGTTGATTGAGTATATGATACGGATGTTCAGTAAATATTTTTCTGATGTTCAGTCAATATTATTCTATCATACACTTAAAATGGAACTATTTAGGGGTGTTGACTGACAACTGTGCATCAGTATGCTTCAGTATACTGAATACAACGTTTATGAATATGATTAGTAACGGAAATATCCATTCACACTGTGTGGGGGCCTCGAGTGGCCGAGTTTTCTAAAGTGCTTTCCGTTACGGATCACTGCCATCTCACCTCTGTCTGCATTTGTTGGAGTCTAAGATTCAGCTAATGTAGTTATGTGAGAAAGATTTGTTTCTCGTTGGTTGGTGGTTCTTTCCGGGGGTTTTCCCAGGTTCTTCCTCCACCAATAATACTGGTACTGGCCGCCATGTTTAGCCTATTGTGTGCTGAAAAATGGCGTTAAACTCTACAACAACTATCATCACACTGTATATCAGAAAATATTAGGAAAGTGTAATAGAGAGGCTATTCCTTATGACAATCTTAGTGTATTTGGCCTGATGCAAAATAATAAATTCAGAATCATTTGCTACCAAGCTTTCATTGTTGTTTCTTTAAAACAATTTGCATGGGTATAGTCTTTATGGTGGGGGGGGGGAAGATGCATCACATTAGATTATAAAACATTTATTAGGCTCGTCATCTCAATTACTAAAGTGCTTGAAAACTCTCTATTATGCCACATTAAATCATCTAGGAGTACAGTCTTTGTTCTTGAGTGCAATTGCATGATTCATGCAGAGTGCTAAAAAGTATGCCCACAAATCCAATGAATATATGAAAATTGCACATAACTATTTTCAAGCCCTATTTTTTCTTCGTTTAATCCCACATATATTCAGAAAATAACCCTACTCCTTTTTAAAACAAATGTATAAATGGATTTTCCCCTCTAAATTGTAAGTTCAGGAATAGACTCACTTTGTATTATGGGTGACATCAAGCTTGTGAGTCGGATGTACGGTAATGAGTACGATACAGGAATGGCACTAAAGATTTTTCTGAGTAACAGATGCTGAGGTCATAGATACACATACTATTTATGAATTTGCTTTAGTCAATTCGTAGAAATTGGGTGTGATTTAGAGATGGGGGAAGGCTATGGGGTAATCTGATAGAGGATTAGCTGTGTTAGAAACAGCCATGTGCGTACTTTGTAAGCTGCATCAAAACCGTTAATGTTAGATGAGCTCCTAGTTTTAGGAGGATAACATACCAACAGGTGGTTACAGTTATGGATACGACTTTTTGTAACTATTTTAGGCATACCAACAGGTGGTTACATTTATGGATACGACTTTTTGTAACTATTATAGGCATATCAACAGGTGGTTACAGTTATGGATATGACTTTTTGTAACTATTTTAGGCATCTTTTAGGGTCAACTGAACTCCAACCAGTTCATGGAAATGATTGACAGATTTAATGTAGAATTAAGGAGTGCCACATTCTGTTGATCAAAATTCAAGTAATATCCTAAACACTGTTTCAGTTGCATGAAACTAGTTGGTTAATGCAAATGGTTTTGTGGGTTGGATGCATTTTTCAGCATATGATAAGCTATAAATGATGGCCATTATATCTGGCAGAGAATGAACATGTGGAGACCCACCCAAACAAACAACGAACCCATGTGAAAGCTGCTGAAAAGCTTTCTCATATATCCATGTAGGCTGTGTCAGAGTCTCAAACCCGTGAAGATTGGTGAGGTGTGAGTGATCTGTAAAGACGAGTGCTGTAGACCACTTGGCCCCACAGGGCCACACAGCTGAGTTGGCCATAATTATTAACATATCATTTTCTATAATCAAGAGGATATATTTTTTAAAGACTTTGGATATACTTATAAAGAGAAATTAGCATTTTAACAGAAACATTTTTTAACAATTTTATTACACACAGAATATTGACAATTGCTCAGATGTTAGACGAATATAAGTCTGTGTAATGATTGTATTATTTGTAATTTGTTTGTAAACTTTTCATTTTTTATGCATGGGTGTATGAAAAATTGATGATGAAAACCATCATAATTTCAGTTCATTCTTAAGCAAAAAAAACTTAAGAGAAAAAAGTTAAAACCATGAAAAACTAAGGTACCAAAAATTTGTTAAATCATGAATTGATGCAGAATGAAAAACAGTTGCAAACAGTTACAAATGATACTGGATTTTAATTGCAAACAGTTACCAAGGATACTGAGTTTTAATTACAAACACTTACAGAATTTGAATGGATTTTTAATCCAAATAATTACAGATGATAATGGGTTTTAATCCAAAGAATTACAGATGATAATGAGTTTTATGATGGTCCTGGGAATTTAGTTTAAAGAATTACAGCAGATACTTGGTTTTTTGGAACTCTTGCAATAAATATAAAGCAGTTATTCTGTAATTTCCATTATTCAAATGTAATTAATGTTGCTTTTTGTACCTGTCATAGTACATGTAATACATTAAAATATTTTAGCTGGATAAATGTTTCTTTTTATAACTGTTCATAGAATGGGATTGTAACACTTGTGTCAGTCTTGTGAATGTGAGTTTATGTTGTAATGACTGTATGACTAATTGGTTTGTACACATTTCATTATGTGTATGAAAAATTGAAGATGAAAGTACAAATGATGTACAGGAGGTTTGTCTTAGCAGTGTTTTTTAAAATACGTCTTAATATCTCATCAAAATGTGTCTTTAGACACTGATATGAGAATTCTCTTACGATGAAAGAACTGGCCCCACTGAATTTTTCTAAAATTTGTTTAAAGTTTAAAGTTACTGGTAAATAGATTATGATGCCTCAGAAATATTTGCTTTTTTCAGTTGTAGAAATAAGTAAATTATTAAAAAAAATAACTTTTTTTTTTTTATAAAAAAAGCTGTCAGTAATTTTATGCATGAGAAAAGAGTTACCGATAATCTGTTTCTCAGATGTTCCTTACTGATAAAAATAAACTCTTGAGAATTCAGAATATTCTGAGTATGTTTTGATTCCTGTTGAATAATAAGTGAAAAATGTATTGTTGATAATGAACAAATTAGATAAGATGATAAAAAAATTATATTTGAGAAAGAAACAGATGAGATACTTAGTGGAAATGGGCCCATGCAGATTCTGAATGCACTCATTTATTGATTATAGTTTTATAACCTGTCATGAGAGACCATGATTTTTAGCTGTACTGATCACAGACCAGGAGAGCTTTGGAATGGTATGCTGTTCATCTATCCATTATCCAATGTCCATTGTCCATCTATCCATTATCCAATGTCCATCTATCATTGTCACAAATTTGTTATCAGTACTTGAGCACTCACATGAATCTTTATGCACATGTTCATCCCATGCTCTGAGTTGGTCATAAAATAAAATTGTGTCACACACAAATCCAAGATGGCAACCACAGCATCATGTTCAAAATCATACTGCTACTCTTAAACGGATGGTCTTATCAAGATTTTCACAGAGAAACTTGTTATGACTAGTTGGTCCTAAGTAAAAATGGAGCTAATCTAATGTTCAGTAATGGCCACTATATCAGCCGTATTGAAAATCTTGTTATCATTTCCCCATCTGAATGGATATTGAAATGGGGTTGTGCTATTTATAACAACATCTTGGTCTTGAATGAAAATAATGTCAATCTGATGTCTGGTATGGTAGTCACAGCAGCAGATGGTCTTAAATGATAATGGTGCCACTCAGACTGCCATATTGTATTCATATTACTGGTATCACTACTACTTCTGAATGGATGGTGACATCAGAATAGGGTTTTCATCAAAATACTTAATATGATGTCTAGTTTGTTGTAAAGAAAATAGTGACTCACTGATTTCCAATATGGCCACAATATTCTTCTTGAAAATCTTATTCCTTTAGATTGCTGGTCAGTTTGATAATTTGCTTTTACTGTAATACTTCTTCGATCATGTAAGTCCTAAATGGAAATTATTCTTTCTGATATTTAGTATGGTCACCATAGAAGACATCTTGATAATCTTATCATGACTTTTCCTAAATGGGAAGTCAAGTTAAAATGGGGTTTTCACCTGAACACTTCTTATGATGTTTTGTTGGTCCTAATTGGAAATGATGCAAACCCGATATTCAATATGTAAATATACATCAGCTTATATTGAAATATATTGTATAACTGAAGAATGTCCGAGATGGTTTTTAAACTGCAGTTAAAAGAAAGAAATGTTTGAATCATGAATTCTTGGAAATTTCTTTTGGCCAGTAGAGTGTCAGCTCCTTCAAGGGACTCTTGTTTACACTTTTTGTAGTGGGTGGGGTGGAGAAGGTTAAGAATAATTACAGGAAAAACATACTATTTTCAGATTATACTAGGAACAGAATAATTACAGGAAAAACATTATTTTCTGATTAAACTAGGAACAGATATATGCAAATTCTTTATGAGAATAAAAAAATTTCTGTTGAACAAAATTAGAATAAAAAGAATTCATTTGAAATTGGATTTATGGCAAACTAAAATTTGAAGACTCAAAAAAATTACAAAATTATTGGCAATATGGTAGTTACAGCTGTTGTGTGTTGTATATGTGTATCCTTACATGCATATAATAACTTTAATCAAATTTCATTATTTCCAGTCAAGAAAAGCACATGGAGTGGAATTACAAGGAAATATTGTTATTTTTGATGAGGCACATAATTTGGTAAGTTATGAACACAATGATATTTCCATTAAGCACTGTAACACAATGCAAGCTATCTTCTACTCCAAACAAAATAGAAATATTTAATCTGAATGTGAATAAAGTACATGTATATATATATTTGCAAAGAAAGGAACTGAAATGATATTTAGTTAAATGCTAAGACATATCAAATATATGTTATCTTGTCATTTTTCATGGATTGAAACAGATTTATCACTTAATTAGTGGAGAAATTGTCTGATGTGTTGTTTTTACAGAGGATCAAGACAGGTACATAATTTAGTTTTTGAGGTTATTGGGGTAAGGTGCCTTGGACAAGGACATTCCATATTAGCTTGACCTGGGTTGGTCAGAAGGCAGGATTTTAATCAATTATATGTCTGGCATGTTGATAAAATATATTTTAAAATTTTAGCAAGTTTGCCTTCAATTTAATTTCATCAGTTTTATTGTCTAAACACTCTGTACTCATCAGTGGATTTCATGGCATGAGTGAGACGTGAATCCATAATAATTCCATCAAAAACATGCACACAGAAATATAACATTTAGTAATTGTGTCACAGATCATTATGTGTCTTAATTCAGTGCAAGAAAATAACAGCAAAGTTGCACAAGTAAAGATGGTTTTATGGTTCATTATGTATGCACTTTTATGTCCCAATGTAAAAATACAGTGTCTATACTAATTTCGAACCACTAGAATTTCTCTGCAGCAACTTGAAAAACTTTATTTGTTTTTGAAAACTGATTGATTTTTAGTTGCTCTTCCATCATCAGGTGGTCGACTCATGGACACCTGAGTCTCAAATTAATTGTATTTGTTTAAGACCAGACATAATTCTATCCAGTACTTCTCTTTAACAGTAAAAACATGAGATTTCCTTGTATTGCTATCCATTGTAAATATCCATTAATTAAAACTGACATCTATTTGTTTGAATGACTAAAGCAAGAATAATTGTAATACAACTAAGGGGTCATTTTTATAGAGAACGGGCACATTATTCACTAGTCAACTGACAGTGGCACTTGTATAATAATACTAACAAGCCATGTGCACATATTTGTGGCTTTCGTTTCTGTAATATTTTATAAATCATTACTTCCAATTTTGGGATGTTTTATAAATCATTGGCTTATATGTTTGCTATTGTTTGAAAAAATTGTACACAAAATGCTTTGAAGATGAACACTAAGATGACTTAATAGAGTTTTGTTCATGGCATAATAATAAAAAGTTTAACACTCATGAGCAGACATCATTCAAAATAAACTAAGGTCAATGTGCAGTGATTGATTATTGATATATTTGAAATGAAAATACACAAATAGAAATTTTAAATTTTTTAAACAACTTTACTCAAATAAAATAAGATTAAATTACAAGACACTTTTTTCTTCAAGAACACATCACATCATTCCGATTTATTAAATGAAACTCTTTCTTTTGGGGCACAAAACATCCAAGATATTGATGAAATTGTAAAATTGTAGGTCCACACCTTGGTTGTGTTATATTGAAGTACATACATGATCTCTTGCCCAAAATGATAATGAACATTTTAAACATTCTTTTTCATATCTTTGGAGAATTGTTTTTGACTTCTGGACACTTTTTACACCCAAACCCCAACTTACCCTACTTTTTGTTAAGGTTCACCTGTCTGTGTGCAGTTAAGACTAGTCTGTCATAGATCACTGGACAAAAAGTCTAAAATCCAGACATAAAATCCAATTCCAACCATGAGTGAAATTTTGGTGTTAAAAAATCAGGTCTCAAAAGATAAGTTTTCCGCTATGCATTTTGTATTGCAGATACAAAGTCTTGATTATTTGGTATCATTGTAGAGCTACATCTGTCTGCTTGATTGTAATACCATCCATTTCATGTCTCTTAAATTACCCTGATGCTACGGAGCTCTAAGGTAAGGTACAGTCTCTTAATGCTTACAGGTGGGATTGATGTTTAATGAGTTAAACAGCAAAGGCACAGTCACAAGACTGAATATACATGACTTTAAAATAGTTCAATTCTGATAGTATGATTTTTCCAGCCTGGACATTTTTTTTTATATTGCAAGTTAAATTTATTTCAAGTAGCATAAAGAATGGAATATGTCTTTTTATATTAAAAACAGAGCAGTGGAATTGTTTTCAAGCATTAAAAAGCATCTCCTTTGAAAATAATTGGTATCTCCCTATTAAAGATTTGTCTTCAGTGGATGTAATACAGAAATTGAGGCAGTGACAACTGGCAACGCTGGATTAAAATATTGACATAGGTTAGCATAATAAGTTGATGTTAGTTTCAGATTGGGAAAGGTGTTTCTGTCACATGAAGTCATCTGACTTGGTGCTTTGAACTTAACAGCTCCATTTATTGTCCAGCCATTAACAGCTAAGTGTTTTTTAAAAAAAATAAAAGTTAATATACCTGTAATAAGTTGACTGCTGGGTTGAGAAACACCATCTCAATGTCACCTTACAATCAAAACATTTTTGGTCATCAATTAATCTAGGGACGTTAGATAATACACAAAGAAAAGGAAAAGACGCATGTAGATGTGCATAACGCGTGCTATCTCTTGACACAAATTAGATAGGCTGATACAAGTATACAATATATAGGTGACAAACTTTGCAATGTTACAGTATTAGCTCCTGTTTTACCACATTGTACAAGTTACCAGTTCATGGTTTAGGCCCATTTTTGAAGAAATTGATGCTCTTTTTTGTTTAACTTAGCAGCATATTTTTCTACATTCTTATGTGCTTCAACTATTTTCTTACAAACATAAATAGAAGGTTTTGTGTGTTAAATCTGCAAGTGTAAATATAATATTTAGTCATGTTAAGGTAGTGATTATATAAAATGTCCAATTGTTTACTTCCTAAAAGTATTTATTTTTCGACCAAATGTAAAATATTTGGATGACATGGTGCAAACACATACATGCCAACCATTACGCTTTTGGCGTAATCATTACGCTTTTTCCCACTAAATTCCGCGTTACGCGTTAACGTTTATAGATTACGCTTTTTCGATATATCCATCTTGCAAAAAAAAAAAATATTTTTTTTTTCGTTTTTATTAGCATTACTTTATATTTTACATACTGTTTTATTTTTAATTAAAAAATACCCTGCTTCTACATAACTACGATATACGAGTATACTTGTCCGTGGACTTTCCTAATATTCATGTTCTATTTATAGCAACTATCATGTTACTAAGATACTTTCAAACTTTCGACCTCATATTCTATTTATAGCGGCTTAGTGAGGAGAGAACAGACTGGTGTCTATTTTGTTTAAATCATTATGCACGTACTCTTTGTTCTAATTTTGTATAGTGCAGAACCAGTCTAAAAGTTTTTTTGCGCTAAAAAGTATTAAAAAATTCTCAATGCGTTTATGAGTGCAAAAAATATCTCTTAAATAATTTCACAGATGGGTTAGAAAAAGTCAGTAATAAACAAAGCAAAATGTAATCAATCCTCCAAACACGACGAGGGCATCATCACGTGACGTCTAATCGTTGGCGCTAAATGGCTTCAGATGTTAAGATGGATTCTAGTCTTTGTGTATGTTAGAGCACATTTTTTTCCCCAAGAATTTCGCAGATGGATCAGAAAAAAGCAAAACAACGAGTCCTCCAAAGATTCAAAGATGAATATATGAATGGCATAATACAGCGTTCCATTCTAGGACAGCATCATGCTCATTGCAGACTGTGCGGAAACGATTTTAGCATTGGTCATGGTGGTAAATTTGATGTGGAAAAACACATGAAAACAAGGAAACACATCGAATTAGCTCGCATTACGAACTCTAATACTAAGGTAACTTCTTATTTACAGCAGAGCTCAAGTGCAGACTTGAATACTATAAATGCTGAGGTGTTATTTACCGAGTTTTTAATAGAACACAGACTACCCTTAGCGGTAGCAGACCATGTTGGTCCCTTGTTCAAGCGGATGTTTCCTGATTCGAAAATTGCGGAAAAATATGCTTGTGCAAGAACAAAATCATCTCACATTGTTTGGTGCCTAGCAGAAGATACTTCACTTAAAATTGCAGAAGCAATGAAAATTGGGCCGTTTAGTATTGCCACAGAGGGGAGTTGTGATTATGATGATAAAAAGTTGTACCCAGTATGTGTTAGATACTTTGACAGTGAAAAAGGCAAAGTCATGAGTGTTCTTCTTTCTTTACCAGAATTAACAGTAGATTCCACTGGACAAAACATTTTTGATTTGCTTGACAATGTTTTGAAGAAACATGACATAAGTTGGCAGAACTGTATGGGGTTTGCAGCTGACAGTCAAAAAGCTTCAAAAGTGTTAGATTCTCTGTCAAGAGATATCCCTTTCTATTGCCACCCTTGTCTAACTTGGATCATCTGGAAGAAGAATTCCTGAAGTATCAAGTTGGGATTCTACCTGACAATATACTTAATGCAGATAGAGTTGATGTGCAATGGCACCTTATTTCCCAGCTAAAAGACTCTATCACTGGAAGAAATAAATTTCCTCTTCTTTGTCAGGTTATGAAAGGAATATTGGTTCTTTACCATTCTAATGCTGACTGTGAGTTATTGTTCAGTGTTGTTAACAAAAATAAAACTGAATTCAGGTCCAGGCTAAGTAACCCGGTACTGAGTGCTCTACTGGTATGCAAAACATTCATGGCCTCAGCTGGTACAAAATGTTTTGAAATGCAACATAACAATCTGTTGCTTTCTAAAGCTAAAAGTGCTACATATGAACACTTGAACCATTAATGAATGATAAAAGACGAGAAAAGCAAATAAATCATTGTTAATTGTAATTGTAGTATGTTATATGTGGATTACTCTTTTTCTGCTTGGATTCCTCTTTTTGACCACTTGGATTACACTTTTTCCTCGTCAGGGGTTGGCATGTATGCAACAGTTTAGTAAAAGAGTTCAGAAGTTTGAAGTAACATTGCAGTTGTAGAATAGATATTCAATACTTTCGTTCTCACTCATACAGAAAGTGCATGTTGTCACCTAATATGTTAATTCTTTTCAAAAAGTTATTAATGACAATTATTCTATGAATAGTGGCTCCGAGTTGCCGAGTGGTCTGTTGATATTTGTTACATAAAATATTATAATTATCCATATCTTGGTCTTGAACAGTATTCCAATCTCCACACATTATAAATGATGAGTTAGATTTCTAAAAAAAAAAGTTTGTGTTAACATTAGGGCATAACCGATTAGCATTTTTCTACTGATTTCCGATTCCAGATTTTGGGCATGAAATTTTTCCAATTCCGGATATGATTCGATTAATCAGAAATGCTAAATCCGTATTTTTTTTTTCTAAAAAATTTCATCTTTTGTTTCTGGGTTTCTGGTATCTGGTTTTGCCGTGTCTATCATGTTACTTAGTACTTTACCATATCCGGCTTCATTTCCGGATTTCACCCGCCAGTTCAAATAGATTGTCTCACAGCGTGGTTGTGTTGACCATATTGGACTTTTCTGACTTCTTATTTAACTTTATTAACGCACTATCGAATGACACACAGTGTTAGACACGGTGCTATAGAAATTCAACTTTATTATTTGTATTATCCGAATCGGTCGTTCCTGCCTTGTCCGAGTCAGGAAGTTCATACTATCCGGTGGAGTCCGATTTCTGGATCAAAAGACGGTTATGCCCTAGTTAACATCGTTATACCCATACAAATTTACAAGGATTGTTCTGTGTCGATTATTGTAATATCTAACATAATAAATCACCCTTGACTGTCACATATTTCTCTATGGACAATGGAAGGCTGATAATTGAAATTATTCTGAACTCAGATTATTGATGAAATGAATAGTAATGTGGAAAAATGTCAGATCTTAAATGTGCAGAGATTTTACTTTCCAACAGATTTAGGGCATTTTATTGTCTTCAAATATATCTAAATGTTTGCTCATTTTTGTGTGTGTATGGGGGAAAAAAGATCCAAAAATCTTTAAACATCATACCCTCCCCTCCTTTAAATCATATGGAAATGATATGGGAATAACATTTTTAAAAAAAGCCCAAACTCACATTGGTGATTATTCTTTAAAAACACAAGCATAATCATGAAAACCTTAATGACATGAGCCAAAATTCACTCGGTGTGAATGATAATGCCGCTAACAGAAGAAAGCTAGGTGAGCAGGGAATACTGTTTCTGAAGCATGTACAAATACAGAAAAATATTTCTTATGTTAAGTGCAACTAATTATAATAAATTGCACAGTAGTGATTCAAATTCCATACTTTTTGAGAGTAAGACAGAATAGCTTTGCTAAAAAGAGTTCATGATCTTTTACCATCCTTGATTTTTATTTTAGATGATTCAAACAAATAGGTTGTTGTTATATAGTACGATTCACTTATTGCTAATTATTGTTATTTTCAACATGATGGCAAAGAAAATAACCCAGCAGAAGAACTGCTCTTGTGCTTTTAGTTTACCAGTTCATACATGATATTAACAGATAAATGGCAAGGAAAATGAGCAGAGTTTGCAAGGTGAATTCTCAACATTGCCCTAAAGAAGTAGCCTTAGACAGTGTTGTGCAGATCAGTCACATGTAAGGATTATAAATTGACAAGGGTATGCTGAGAAAATTTGCCAGTAACACCCAGTGGGTCAGTGGTTCTTACTGGGATATTTCCAGGTTCTTCCTTCACCATTTATACTGGCCACCATGTATAGCCTATCTTTCACAGGTAAATGGCACAAACCTCCAAAACAAGAACAAGAACAACTAAAGAAATTAGTCAGTTTTTGCAGACAGCCTTGCTTGACAGTAGTGGTATAAACATGAGAAATGTGTACATGTTTTAGGTCATTTATTGGATTTTACATTTCATTTAAATAGAATATTTAAGCACTTCAGGTCTGTACTTTTTGTACTTGTCTATAAGTTGAGTCAGACTGCAAACAACAAAGATCAGGATCTGCCATAGCATTTTGTGTCTGCAGGTCAGTCTGATAACAAACTGCACAAACCCAGATCTACCTGTGCATTATGGGATATAATGTCATATAAGCAAGTATATACGGTAGATAATAAAATGGCAATCAATGCTAAACTTACAGGCAATGGTAGTTCATGTGGTGACAAATGATATGTGTAACAGAATTGTTACCGAGAGGATGGTGGATTAAATGAACAACACAAACACAATATGTGAAAGAAAATATAAATTTATGAAATAAATTATTAATGAAAAATAATGATGTATCAACACAATAACTCATGCGTTCAACCCACAATTACACTCACAACCATTCACAATACATGAATAAATGAAATATTAATACAAAATAAAACACAGATACAAAGGAATCTCTTGGACTATACACAGATCCAAGGAACCTTTACAAAAGTTATATTAACGCAAGTATAAATTACGATAATAAACACAAGCATCATATACTATCGCACGTATGGATTGCGACAACTAGCACGAACATATACATGTATTTAATCAAGTTGCTAACTTTTATTGAGATTCATGCAGTCCCTTGAAATACTATTGTGATCTGAAGTAACTATGTAAATACAACAATGTATTCAATTGTACTACAATTGCAACACACACATGTGTCTCGACCCTGTATAACCGTACGATTCACCAACAGTTGACTCGCCGCCCAGTTTCCCCGAAAACCTAGGGTTGACTCAATACTTTTATCGGTCACTTGCCCTTCACGGATCCACCACAGTTATATGTACAGACAGCATACAACATCTACTAGAACTAACGTTCCTCAATACCCTAGATGCCACCCCGGATGTTTACAACTCTAGACAGCTCCGACACTCTGACTTCTAGATTTCCGGATATTTACACGTCACGACAGATGTAGACGGACAGACAATCCGACAAACAGAGATGCTCCGCTACAATATCAGCTACAATTTCAGCTACGATATCAGATGTTATCAGAGATGTTCCGCAACAAATCATCTACAATTTCAGCTACGATCTCAAAGACGTTATCAGAGATGTTCCGCAACAAATCAGCTACGATATCAGAGATGATCTCAGAGATGTTATCAGACGTTATCAGAGATGTTCCGCAACAAATCATCTACAATTTCAGCTACGATCTCAAAGTCGTTATCAGAGATGTTCCCAGACGTTATCAGAGATGTTATCAGATGCGTTATCAGATGCATTATCAGCCGACGTTATCAGAGATGTTATCAGATGCATTATCAGATGCGTTATCATATCAAAGACGTTATCAGCCCTTTGGCTGGAAATTGACTGACGAGCTATCTTTCCTATGATAAGATACTTTTGGTCCTGTAATATTGATCAGAAATATTCTGCCTTATATACCCTCAAATAGGTGAGCAGAAATCACGGCAAGATTACCGTGCACCCTGTGAATCTAATGTTCCGGACTTCATGTAATTCAAAGTCAGGCACATGCAAATCGTTACACGCCGCTTACCTTGGAGAAAAACCACTTATTCACCCCAGGTAACGCATGTACGACGAAACAAAGAAAATGGTGAAATTAGTTTGTAATTCAATTAGAAAAGAAATTAAATTTTCGCCTAATTCTGTGACAATATGAATAGCTTTCTATTCCTACCATGCAGTTGGGGGACAATTAACTTTGCAAGGCAAAAAAAAAGGGTTAAATATATTATAATTATAAACACAAAACAATATACAATGTGAACTATGATTAAACAAACTTGTCTTTTCCCAATACACAGGTTTGGGACTTCAAGTTTATCATAGATATGCTAATTCAAAAGCTAACTTAAATAAACAATGAAAAGTTTTATATTCTAATTACATTAGAAGAAAAAGAATAAGATAAACATTAAAGGTTTCATGTAAAACTTGGATCAGTTAGATTTACAGGATGTTTAGTTGCCAACATAATAGTAATGATTATTTAAAGTTGTGCATCCAATAGAACTTTAGCTTTGTGAACACTTGTCTCTGAGGGCAGTATATTTTAACAAACAAAAAGGAAAACAAACTTGAAAACTTGTAACACAGATCTCCAGTGGCAGTATATGTAATTAGACGGAAAAGGAAAACAAACAAGTAAATTGCAACCAGTATTATTAATTTTAAAAAAAAGCATTATTATGAATCAGTAAGTATGGTTTATCTAAAACCATCACCATTTAAATATAATGAACTAGTAAGTATTGTTTATTTGCAAAAAAGGGCATTATGCAGCCTAGTGTACTTCAGCCACATCTGATTAGCATCAATGATTGAATGTACCAGACAAGTCAAACCACAGTAGTCAGGTATTATTTTTTGAGACATGATATTTAGGGAAAGTAAATAATTTTCATTTGAACACCAATTATCCAGAAAAGCAGAAAGTATTATATTTGCCAGCCTATAAGACTTACACTTTTACCATAAATTCTTAGCTTCATCTTATACTCCAAATTGACTTATATATGGATTATGTCATCCAAATCACTTTATTGTATTTTGTTAATGGAAAATTATTCTCCAAAAGTATGAATTTTTTGGGGGGAAGTGATCATGTATAAAAAAAGACCGGACCTCACATTGAGTATTTTAAACAATTTACATCAATGTCAGTATTAAAATTAACATAGATCAGATGTAATTGCGTTAAAGGTGTATAAGTTGTTTTTAATCATAAGACTGCTCCAGTGGTCTAGGTTAGAGCATGTGGGAGATAATGGTTCAAACCCTGGCCGAGTCATACCAAAGACTCACTAGGCACTCAGCATTACATGAGTTGCATAAATTTTCCTTTTGATGTGCAGTGTTCATAGTTTTTTTTTTATCCTATGCAAGTGATAATTTGCTGAATTCTTTAATGTTTTTTTTAGAAACTTCACCATCTTTATAAGGAAAGAGATTAAATGTCATCTCTTTGTTGTAGATAAGTTGCATACCAAATTTGTGATACAGTTTTTTGGAAGCAAAGAAGTTATCTCTCTTTTGCAATCAGACTTACTTATTCTTAAATAAATACAAGAATATAGAGATTTTTCATTGTCCAAATCATTGCCATGCTACTAAATGATTTTAGATAATTTGGGGTGAGATGATTTCAGTTAATTTAGGGTGAATATAATTTCTGATAAAATGGGGATCAACATTTTTTGAAACTAAAGAAACTCTTGTTATTCAGGAGAAGATTTGTGAAGACAGTGCGTCATTTGACCTGAAGTCATCAGATCTGGCAACAGCAATTGAGGAGGTCACACGACTGTCAGAGAAGTTACTGGAATACATCCAGGCAGAGCAGCAAAGTGCGGCTGATTTCTCTGAGTCCGGTATGCCAGGTAAATTTGTGACAGATTGATGATAAAAAACTTCATGACTATTTTCATCCATGTAAATATATGCACTCGGTTGTGAAGGGTACATAACCAGATCTGTTGTCACACAATGTGAAGACAAATTCATCAGTTTACATTCATATCTGGCACATTAAGTGCTGGCAAATCTGAGTCTTTGTATGTTCTAAGTAATTTTTTGAGCAAGCTTTGTGGACAGAGGTGAGTGGTTTGTAAAGATAAGTGCCTTAGTCAGCTTGACCATCTGGGAACCTTTTTATTATGATTTTAAGCAAGTAGTGTAGAACCCTGATCTCCTGGAACATATTGTGATGACAGATCTTGGTTTAGGCTGTTTGTTCTACTTATTATTTCAAGCAAGCGGTTTAGACACTTGTTTTTTTTTTTTTTATATCTCTACATAAATATGATGCTTCTTGATATTTAATAATTCTAAATCTAGTTTTTAAATTGGGAGTTTCAAGTCCAAGTTTTCATTTTGCATCAAGTTTTATGGTTCTTGCATTTGGCAGCAGCAGATCTGGATCTGTACAAATTTGCCAGATTTACCGTGTCAATACTATTTGTCTAATCTCAGCATCAGGTCTGGGTCTGTACTGTTTGCCAGATTTACCGTGTCAATACTATTTGTCTAATCTCAGCATCAGGTCTGGGTCTGTACTGTTAGCCAGATTTACCGTGGCAATACTGTTTGTCTAATCTCAGCATCAGGTCTGGGTCTGTACTGTTTGCCTGATCTCCTGGGATGTTCAATGACAACAGGTCTAGGTCTGATCACTCTTTTACTGTTGTGATGTTGGTCCAAATTGAAAATGGTGCTCACCTGACCCACAGTATGGCCACCAAGGTGGTCATCTTGAACATTTTATTGCTACTCTTCTTGGAAGGATGGTCATATCAACATGGAATTTCATCAAAGGCCTTTTTGAGATCTGTAGTTTGTCCTAAATGAAAATGGTGCTGATTAGGCATTCTGTCATCGGTGGCCAAGTATTGCAAATTTTGTTATTGCTTAAAAATGTTGGAGATGGTTTCAATGTTGTGGAATTAATAAAGAACAAAAGGTCTAATCTTTGATTTGTGGAAATTCTTTATAGACAGTAGAGTGTTATTTCCTCTGAGCGACTTGTGTTGTTATAGTTATTGATTTATTTTATCTTGAAATAATGTATGACACAATCTTATTAGCGCAATTAGTCCCCCATATTTTAATTGATTGCCATGAAATGGTAAATACTATGGTCATTACCTCAAGATGTATTTATTGACAAAACACTTTGTTACTGCAATTTTGGCTTCCTAAGTTATCTTTTAGCTTAACGTTTTGTATGTGTATGATACAGTATTTTAGTGCAAGTATTCAGTTTTTGATGGAACCTTTGTAAATCTTTTAATCATGATCTGAGGATGAGCATATTGACAAATCACTTTGCTCATAACCTTATTTTTATTATTGCCTCTTTTTGTCATTAAAACAACCAGTCTTTGTCTTAGGCTGCACGATTGCTTCATCCATAATCACTTATTTTCATCGTGGGCATAACAAATTGCCTCCATGATACTCGTAGGGCACATAAAGAGGAAATTTTAAGTAAAAGATCCGTACAGTTGAGTTTAGATTAACTAAATTGAGTGCAGCCCAAACCGAATGACTGAATAGAGTGTGTGCTTTTCCAATGAAGCATAAGGTGATTAAAATCGGCTGACAGAACTGTCTTACAGATTCTAAATATTATGGGCACCAAATGAGAACACACTGTAATGTAAATAGAAGATGAAATCTTCAGTAGAACACTGCTAAATTTATTTCCAAAGTAGCTTTAAGTAATGAGAGGAAAAAACAAGACTCCAGTCTGCAAATAAATTATAGTAGATAATCATTACTGATGGAGTAGGAATTAAAATCTGGGTATTTAAGGGTTATGGTTTGGGCATGGAGCGGCAGTGCTGATAATGATATGCATTTAGATTTTCATGACTAAACAAGATAAAAGGTAACAATATTTGTTTGCTCTTTTGTTTCTTTCTAAAATCCCCCCTTCCCCCTTTAACCTGGTAGGTTACATTTGGGCCCCACTCTTTTCTGCATGTGCTATAAGGCAGACCACATCATGTTATGATGTTCTCCATCAATCTGTCCAGCCATTTATATGCAGAAACTTCAGCTGTTCACCGGTCTATAATCACTAACATTTATGGGTGTCTTTTACTATGAATAAGGGGAACTCAAAAGGTCAAAGGTAAAGGTGACTGACTGAAAGAAGAAAAGTGAGTTTGTAAAATAACTCAGACTCTTCACCATCAAAATTTAGCCAACTTTGTTGATGCTCTGCATTTGGGATAAAGAAGAAGATTTTAGGCTTAAAAATTTAATGTCGAAGTCACTTTGACTGAAGTAAGAAAAATGGCATCTGTACTATCTCTATCATCAATGGTTACCAATCTTTGTGGATGAATTACGCCTGTTGTAAGGATGAATGTGAATTTTGGAGTCAAAAGGTCAGAGAGCAAGGTAACTGTAGTTTAAAAATATAAATTCTTTCAGGACAGTAGCATTATCATTATGTCACATACCTAGACCAAACTTGTTGGGTAGCTTGCATATGTTGTAATGAAAAAACCTTTTGATGTTAGGGTAAAAAAAATTAAAACCAACCGGCTTTTGTCTAATTATTATGTACTTTCTATGTAGGTCACATTAGCATGCACTGCATGAAGCTTGATGGAATTCAGCAGAGACACTTCTTTTGAATGTAGGTTTTAGTATCTGCTACTTTGTCGATTTGATACATATCCATCCATCGGAAAATAGTTATACTTGTATTACAGCCACGATTGTGTGCGTATTTTTCAAAAGAACCGCCATGTTAGTAATCTTGTAATCTAATTTAACCTCTGCTAAGCAGTGATCATTAAAATCTACATTACAAATGCACACAATCTTTATTTCTGGGTTAAGATATTAATACAAACTAAATAAAATGATTTTGGAATTATAATTCTTAAGATAGTTATGACAGAAACGTTTTAGTATCGAGAGTAGAAATGCTGGTACATGAATGATTGCTAATCTTAGAGGACCATTGTGAGAGACTCCATATGGGGTGAGTGTAGTATGCACGCCTAGGAAGTGAATAAGAAAGAACAAGCAAGTTGCAATATACGAGTCGACGAAATTAATATGTTGGTATTGTTTATTTTATTTTTTACAAATAAAGGCGATCTATTGTGGTTCTCTCTACTTTTTTCCCCACATAGCCAGCTTCAAAATGAGCAGAGCTAGCCAACTTGAAACAATGAACTGCTCAAAGATTGTTTTGATGCATGTCAATGATTTCAAGGTGTCTAGGTGATAATTGTTAATAATATAACTTGTGGGATTTCTTTGACTTGTGTGTTCGGAAATAATAGGCAGCCATCTGGATTTCATTAAAAGAGCACACAATGTGAGGATCATTTAGCACCCACAATCAGTATTTATCGTCTACAAAGAGGTTTATTACCTGTATAACAATAACAATAAATAAGTTTGGTATATAATGCCTCAGGGATAAGAGGTTTATTTTGTTGCACAATGCTATTGAATTTTACTAATTCATATAGACTTTCTCATGTATTGTTTATTTATATTAAGCTGGGGTAATGGTTTCTAATAAAGCCATAACTGTCACACCTGTTTGAAGTGGTTTCATGTGTAACAATGTTTGCACTGACAACCAATCATATTTAAAAATAAAAAGTTTAAATAAAATACCCACCACTATCAAAACTTTATATACTGTATAGCTGTCATTGCGAAACATAATATTGTTAGTACTGTAATAATTTTGATGGATAAATTTATTATATGTTAAGTAACAAGCGAGGAGGCACTGTTTGATGATAAATTTATTTTTAACATAGACGAAACACCAATATACTTTGATCTTGTGCCAGGGAAAACAGTGGACAAAGAAGGAATGAAAAGCATTTTGATTCGTACAACGGGAGCAGAGAAGAGATACATTACTGTCATTTTTGCCATTGCAAGTTCTGGCGACGCATTACCTCCAATGATTATTTTCAAGGGAAAGAGAAATCTAGATCTGAAGGCACCACAAGGGCAGTTCTTGACAAAGCATGGATGAACGAAATGCGAATACTGTGATGGATTGAAGAAATTTATTTTGCCATTCACCAAAAAAGAGTGATCACTATTAGTTATGGACTCGTTTCAGGCTCACATCACTGATGACGTAAAGAAACAGTTTCAGCGCAGAAATGTTGTGACGGCAATAATACCACAAGGCTGCACAGGGGCTCGTTACAAAGCAAATTAGGAGTATCCGACCATGTATCAGGGTCTAACCTGTAATAACAGACCCTGATTCATGGACAGATACTCCTACTTTGCTTTGTAATGAGCTCCTGTGGGAGGCTGCACATCCAAGTTTCAACCTCTTGATGTGAGCATCAATAAACCTGTCAAGAGCTACCTCCGCTACAGCTGGACGGAATACATAAAGGATGCTACGAATGCATTGCAATCATCTGATTTAAGTGACCAAATGAAGCAAACTTTGTACATATCAGTTAAACTAACGACAAACACACTGAATTTTATATTAAAACTATGCAACCGATCTTTGTTGGTTGTGTCCAAAAACATAAATTTTAAAACACTTATTGTGGAGCAACGTCTGAAAACTTACAAGGCATTTATATATTATATTTCCTCAAAATATTTTTGTCAGAAAACATACAGTGTCCGAAAACATACGATAAATAAACAGTAAATGTTACGAAATGACACTCTTTGGCACTTAAAAGGTTCAACTCATCAAGATACGTGATAGACGGTTGTTGAACAGGAATCTTTCTCCACATTTATGTAATGGCCGCAGTATTTCAAAAGTTATTACTCCAAACATGAATAGCATTATTAACAAATGTGGAGCTGAGATTTCTGTTTTCAGCATACAATTCTTGTGTATTGTATATTTATATAGTTTTCTCTTGTAACAATATTTTCATGAATTGGACCTACATGTGTTTTGGTACAAAAGTTTGAATTGAGTACCAGTGGTACAAAGCCAAGTTGGTTTACTTTGCAACATGTTCTGGAACGACAGCACGTTTGTAAACCAGGCAAAATTAATCAGTAATTCACACACACTACATATTAAGCTATGCTGAACTTAACACTTGTTAAGGGCATCTAAAACGCAAAGATTCTTTTCTCAGTGTGAATCTTCATCAACTCAGCTCATGGACAAGTAGTAAATGCGTGTATTAGTAAATGCGTGTATGTGTGTCAAATAAAATACCAGTCAGGTGTATGGCAATACTGTAAGTTAGTTAAATATTTTTTTCACTTCATATTATTTGTGCATTTGATTTTCTCAGGTAATGTTTTTAAAAGGAGAAAATAGATACATGATTAAGCTTCTTGCTGCTTTCTCTGAACTCATACTGTCATGCATTTGAATTACCAAAATAAGAATATCGCTCAAAATGTTTTTCACCATGATTATCGATCACTGCCATCTCACCACTGCTGGAGTTTGAGTCTCATGTTCAGCCAGTGTGGGGGTATGTCAGAAACCTTTCCAGTAGCTTCCGTGGGTCAGTGGTTCTTACCAACAATTTCTCTAGTTCTTCCTTTCCCTGTTATATTGGCTGTCATGTATAACCTATCTTGCACTAAGAAATGGTGTTAATCCCCAAAACAACAACAGCAGTAACAACTAGATCCATAACTGTACTGTATTATATCTGGAATCACAGAATAATGAGTTGCATTGTAGTGAGAAAGGGCTGTGAAAAAAAAAAAAAAAATATATATATATATATATATATATATATATATATATATATATATATATATATATATATATATATATATATATATTTATACATATACACACACATGTATATTGGACATGGTTTTGGAACCACAATTTAAGAACATGGTTTCACATGGGATATCACAAATTAATGAGAGAAAAGAGAAATATATGATGTTGTTTTAAATACATTACTGCTAAATGATGTTACAATTTATAAATTTATCTTAACATTTCTAACTTTTTGATACTGTTCACTTTAATAGTTCTTTCAATGTTGAAATAGAGCCTAGTTTTCGTTTTGTTTGTAATTCTTGTAGAAAAAGGCATTACCTTCATAAATATTTAATTTTCCCATTTGTTTTATGTTTTTTCCCAGAACCTGATTTCAATCTGGATGATCTACTTAGATTAAAAGGTTAGTAAACTTGATGTATAATATGGAATATATTTAATCACAGTTTCATTCTCTTTCTTTTTTTTTAATTGATTATCCTCAGTGTTGCGATCAGTATTGTTGTTCCCACCTGTTATTGCAAAGTAATGCAGAAATGGTCTCCATCTCTCTGGTCATGCTTCTGTCAATGCATCCATCTTGTGGACACTTGCATCCACATAGGTTACTGTATTTAATAGATGATTACCCAAGCTTGATAATACCCCTACCCCCATTTGAACAGATGAAAACAATAACGGAATCAGATGCACTGTCTAGATATGCATATGGTATGGTCTTGAAAGATCTAATAAATATTAGGTTGTTTTTGGAATGTTACTAATCAAACGTTCTATTAACAAACATTTAGGTAACTACTGTGGTTTACATATATTTTATATTACCATCAAAAGTAATTAAACCTGATGTGATCACTTTAACTAATTCTGATTAACTTTTACTTTTTTTCTAGGAATGCCACATTTGATGTAAAAATCTTAGATACATGCTTTTAAAAAAATAACACAAAATCCTTCTGAATGGTCCTGTTAAGGAAGCATGGGAATATGTAATTAATTGGAAATATCTGTTCTGGTGTTGTGGCAGCCACATGCATTTTTATTTATATCTTTTGTTAATTTTTATTGGCAGCAAACAAAACTAAGCCATTTAAACATGTGAATGTTGCAGCCTGAAGGTTTGATAAGTTGAGTGATTGATTCATTCTGCATTTTTGGAGTAAAGGTTTTTAATTTTCTTAGCATAGGCATGGTCAATACATAGCATTGCATAGGCATGGTCAATACACAGCATTGCATAGGCATGGTCAATACACAGCATTGCATAGGCATGGTCAATACACAGCATTGCATAGGCATGGTCAATACACAGCATTGCATAGGCATGGTCAATACACAGCATTGCATATGCATGGTCAATACACAGCATTGTGAAAACTATGTCTTCAGCATTTATTATAAGATTTGGATCAAATAAATTTGTTGTGAAGTTTAATCTTTAGAAAAGCTTGAACCTGTTCCGTTCAGTGATGAGCACATTCTGTACAAATACTTATTGCCCTTGACTATCTTTTCATTATCATTGCTAATGCATAACCTTGTGTACAATTTAGCTTCCACATTTATGATTGGATTTTGAACTGTTTAACTTCATTAAGATGAACTTGCTTGAGTTCATTGATGAGCATGTTCTACACATATCAGAGGTCTCACTAGGATTTTAAAACTAGGAGTCCAGGACTCCCATTTTGGTAAAAATAGGAGTCCCACCAGCAAAAGTTGCATAAGTTGCAGTCCCATCCCAATTTTTTTTAAAACTTTGCAGATTTGAATAATTGTTGGTTGCCATCGAGTTTAATTCCCCCATTCTGTATCAGCTTATTCAGCATGTTTGGTAAATCTGCACAACAATACCTCATTTCTGTAAATATTCGATAATGTGCCCCCCCCCCCCCACCCCGCCCCGCCCAAAAAAAACCGTGCATACGGAGGACTCATGCGTAAGTGATTTTCTGCATCACAGATCAAAAATTTCCGAGATCGCTGCATATTTCTTAGAATTCAATCAGAAAAGTTTTGTAGTATAGGTTCTGTTACAGAAATGCAGCCAGGTTAGATTCTGGTTTCTCAAGAAGAAAAAGAAATTCATGCAACTTTTAAAACCTAAAAAACTAGCAACACATCCATGAATGTTATATTTTTTGACAGAAGATACTTTTTGGACCTCAAACATGTCCAAACTTCATACCTGATTTTGTTTGTGCTTTTCAATAATGAACAATTAAACCAAAATGTGTAACATAGACTATCTGCCATAATGAACAATTAAACCAAAATGTGTAACTAGGACTATCAGCCATTTTTGTTGCCATACAATTATAATTACCCGTATTTTTGCGCATATATCCCGCACACGCAGATAATCCGCACCCTCATATAGCCCGCGGGTTTTGGGGTTTTGTGTAAAAAATCGTTGGCATAACCCGCACCTTTGTATAACCCGCAACCATAGATATATTTATACAGCTACAATCGGAAAAGAAATCAATTACAGGATCACGGGGCTTCGCTGATGTAGCAAACTGCGATTCTGTTTTCCGTTTTGGTGACAAAATATACCATCTGGTGATATTTGTGGCGACACCAATTTTGGCTGATAAAAACCGTATATACAGTCTTGCGTTTGGAGTAGAGAAAATCAAAGGCACCATGACAGGAAACAATGTACTGGAATATATTGTTAAAATAACAAGTCCTTGTCTCATACTGGCAAACCACACTAACAGTGCACTGTTATATCATAATCCGCTAATGATGATATCTGGCCTTATTACTTTATGCAACTGACTAGTCAAATCCAAATCCGCAGAAGGCGAAAACGTAAAATGAGTACAGTCAAGCAGATGACACTAATTTAAAAACAAATACCAGATGGAAGAAGAAAAAATACGTTTGCTGACACTTCAAAGAGAACTGATTACCTTTGAAGCACTGATATATACTAAACAAATAAAACAAATCTGTTTCAATGTTCTACAATTATCTGAAGTTGCCGCAGCAATAACAAACAGGTATTTGTTTCACCCTTGAACTGGAGCCTTTAGCGGCGCCATCATCAAAGTAAGCCGACAACCTTTGCTCAATAAAAGTCAGGAAAAACACGGTACACAGTGCTTGTGTGCGTAGGAGCTGTGCCTCAACTACAGGCTACATAAACACGGACATTTTGAAATAATCTTGTATTCTTGTGAAGTGTAGATTCGAGTTTAAATAATTTCTTTCTGTTTAATTTAAAAAATGCCGAAACGAAAGTCTTACACAGCCGACTTCAAGCTAACTGCCATTGCGTATGCTGAAGTGCATGGCAATAGAGCCACAGGCACAAAATTTGATATTGATGAGAGTGTAATCCGAGGTTGGAGAAAAGAAAAAGGAACGTTGGAGAAGATGAATCCACGAAAACGTGCTCGTCGCGGACCTAAAGCAAAGTGGCCTCACCTTGAAGCTGACCTGAAGCAGTGGATCGTGGCCCAGCGGTAAAATTAGGTACCGTAGTTATTTCGATTGAAAACAGAAAATACTGATTATGAAAACGTGACGGATACGAAATTTTAAGTTTTTATCCTGAAATTTTGATTTAGTCCCGATACCGTAGGTTGTAAAGTCACCGTAGTAGCCATAATATCCAACCCTAGCAAAACAAAACTAGAACAATATATGTTATGTAGTTACGTTTTTCGAACAATATGTTGAAATATCATCATGTGTAAAAAAATTGTGATATAGCCCGCACCCTTATATAACCCGCACCCCCCCTGCGGGGTTTGTAAAATCTGGTATAATCCGCGGGATATATGCGCGAAAATACGGTGCATATTAGGGTGTCTCTTCACAGTATCACAAAACCATTTCATGTTTCTCTAAACAAAATTGATGTTTAAATATATGGTTGCTATTTGTATGGGCATTTGCTTTTTATGGTTGCTTTTTGAGGAATTCTTTAGCATAAAACCATGAGTAGAATATTTGGATGGAAGCAGCTAAATATAGTAGGGCTCATTGAGGAATGATGTTCACACCAATGAAAAATAGAATAAGTAACTTATAATGCTACTGTTGATTAAGGTAGACTGTTCAAATGGAATGATGGATAGGAAAAAAATCTCAGTGTATTTTTTATATTACCTGATCATAATAAGTCGCATTTATTATTTATATTCTGAAATTCTATGATTTGAAATATGTTGGCACTCAGGCAAACAGGATCATAACATGAATAATACATGAAAATCACACCCATACATTATAGTTATGAAATCAGCACTGAATACAGTAATGAAAGGATGCAGTATTTATTAGTATCACTGTTAATTTATTAAAATTGTATTAACTATTTTAGTACCATTATCGTTGGTATTTTAGTACCTAGCGTACATTATCATCGCTATTTTAGTACCTAGCATACATTATCGTTGGTATTTTAGTACCTAGCGTACATTATCGTTGGTATTTTAGTACCTAGCGTACATTATTGTTGGTATTTTAGTACCTAGCGTACATTATCGTTGCTATTTTAGTACCTAGCGTACATTATCGTTGGTATACTGGATTAAGAGCTACTCGCTAAGTTACTTGCACATTATATCACAAATTAATAATTGCATCAAATTTTAAACAACAAATATTTATTTAATTATTTAAAAGATAAGGATTATTATACATTGTGTTTACTTTTTATGTACAGAATCAGTTGTTTTCTGTATTGAAAAGCATAACAAAAAGCAGATAGAGTTTTGGATAATATATCAATTTCCCACAGTAACTTTACCAGGCCATTAGTTGTTTATATAAAATAAATTCTCGACCATATTTTGCAAGGAGATCAGTAGTGTAAACGTAAAATGGTTTTGTTTTAAGTACAAATATATCGGACAATAGCTGTTCGAGCCCATTGTATGCTTTATCCCCTTTTTTTATTAAATAATTTCTTTTGCTTTCTTTTAAATATAGTTTATATTTGTTTTGGCTTCTATAATACATGCATATTCTGTTCATGTCATTTCTTTATTTCTATCTTTTCTTATGTAACATATTTTCAATGAATAACTCAAATACTTTATTATATATCCAGAGTTGAGATTAGAAGTTTAAAAATAAGTAAGTATTTTTCTTTAAAATAATGCAATTTCAGATTGTTGCTTAGACATTATTATTGTAAGAAAATGGCAATGATGGGTGTCAAGGTGGGGTGTCAATGGCAAGGATGGGTAGGTGGGGTGTCAATTGCACCTTAGACATATTGATGGCCTTAATCATGCAAAGGAAGTTTATGCTAAGTGTCGTTTCCAATGACAAACTAAGAAAGCCAACCTATGCTGTAGTTTTGGAAGGTATTGTACCTGTGACCCGTATATTACAGATTTGATGCTCTACTAAGTGCAGCTGTGTCCCCCCCCCCAATGAATTTGTGTTTTTCTTAGTCTTGAATGGGTGTCACATGTCTCATGAAATAGGATGAAAAAATATTAATTTTTTGGGCAACTGCAAACATATATGGTTATGCAAAACTTAATGGGCAAGGGCAGTTGTTACATGAGGTTAACACACATCAAGATTTAAGTTACAATGCCTTATATATGTGTGTGTGGGGTGAGGGGGTGGATGGATGGATGTACGTACATACTTACATATGTATGTACATATGTACATACACACACACGCACACATGTATGGATGCATGCAAGCATGAGAGAGGGGGATCAAGGTTGTATACAGTTTGTAATATTTTATGTGTTGCAAGTTTATACTCTACAATTTTGCAACAGACCATATTTCAGTACCTTAACACTGGAATATTTCAGCTAGGGACTTGGGATACTTCGTTTTCTAAATAGATTTGATACCAAAATCTGTATGATTGAATAAACTTTAATGGGAAAACCTAGATACAAATTTATATATAATGCAATATTAAAATTATGTTAACACAGTTCTGTTCTTGCCTGTTTACTTGAGGCTACATAAACATCTCTCACTCTCTCTTAATGATCTCGCCATATCCAAACCATTATCTACTCTTTTATCTAGTTTTATACATGTATATGTCTGTCTTTGCTCTTCTGGTTATATTTGCATTCTAGTCCATCTATTCTTACTTCATCTACGTGTCTATCCACATTTACTTTTCACATATATCTTCTTTGATAATTTTAATTATTGGCATATTGTATTTAAGGTGCATAGAAAAATAACGAAAAGAAGAAAGTTGTGTATTTCTAAAATAAATATGACTAATTAATGTGATTTTATGAAAGCCTCTGATACTTTGTTTTTCTAATTTTGTTGTGATATTTTACTGTCATATCTTGAGGCAAGCTTAGATTGCCTAATGGCAAGTTGATTTTCCCAGTTAGCTTACCCAAGGCAACTCATTTCTGTCAAATTGTTAAAGCTCTGGTTTATCTCATGGTCTGGTTGTTGGTTCTAAATGAAAATGATACTGCTTGGACAAATGTTATTGGCCATTACAGTGCTCCTCAGTGGATTGTTATATCAACATGGGGTTTTCACTGAAAGACCTTTTATGATGTTTTGTTGGTCATAATAAAAATGGTGCCAAACTGATATTAACATGACTGCCGTAGTAGCAGCCATCTTATAAATCTTGTTATGAACATTCCTGGGCTGAAAAACATACTAGCATGGAGTTTTCACTAAATTTCTTCTTACGATGTCATGTTAATGATAAATGAAAATAATATTGATCTGGGGTTCAATATGGTTGCTACAGCACCAATTTTGAAAATCTTGTTATTTCTACTCCAGAAGAAAAAGTCTTATTGACAAAGGGTTTTCAACATAAGATATATCTGGACGGTCCTAAATGAAAATGGTGCCTATTGAACCTCCAGGGTGGTAAACATGATAGCCATCTTGAAATCTTACTATTGCTTCTTCTCCTAATGGTTAGTCCCACTGACATTTTGTTTTCACCAAAAGACTTCTGTCTAGTTGGTCATTAATTCAAAGTATTGCAAATCTGATGCCCAATATGGTCACCATGGCAGCCATCTTGAAAATCTTGTTATTGCCACTCCTTCAAAAGGGAAGTCTTATCACCCAACAGCTTGTCATAATGTGCTGATCTGACTTGAAGTATTGCCACCATGGTGGACATCTTGAAAAGTTTGTTATTGCTTCTCTTAAATGGAAATTCATTTTGATATAGGGTTTTCATAGGTGTCTAGTTGATTCTGAATGAAAATGATGCACACTGACCCACCCTCAATATGACACAATAGTGGCCATCATGAATATATTATCTCTTCTTCCAAATGGATTTTATATCAACTTTGGATTGTTACTAGAGATGGATGGATACCCAGCCTTGGAAATGCAATGGCCTGGGTTGGTTTCAAGATCAGAATTTGATCTTGCAACAAAATTTCCTTCCCTGTCCATCCCTAGTTGTCACCAATAGACTTCTTACAAGACCTAGTTAGGTGAATTCTCCGGTGACCTAGTGGTTAGAGCATTGGCCTTGAAATCAGGAGGTCATGGGTTCAAAACCTGGCTGAGTTATAAAAAAGGCTTATAAAAATGGTACTAACAGCTGCACTCAGCATTAAGAGGTTAATGTTAGGACTGGTCAGCCTGGTGTCAGGATAATGTGACTGGGTGTGACATTGTGTTACATGTCTGTGGCATGATTCCCCAGTGCTAAACATCAGTATAAACTGCTGCATTGTAGACATCATAGCTATATGACTAAAATGTTTTTTTTTAAAGCTATGTTAAAAATCCAAAAAAAACACACAAACACACCTAGACCTAGTTAGTCCAATTATTCAGTCAGTATGACTGCTATGTAGGCTGTCTTGAAAATCATGCTGCTGCTACTCCTCCAGAATAGATGTTGTATTGATAATGGATTTGTCACCGAAAGACTTATAATGGTGTCATTAATTTGTCCCAAAAGCAAATGATGCTAATTTGACATTCAGTTTTCCACCACACCAACTGATTTGAAAATCTTGTTATCACTGAAGAATATTAGAAATGGTTTCAACCTTCAGTAGTTAAATGAAGAAATGGTCTTGTCTTGAATTCCTGGAAAGTCATTTTGGCCAGTTGAGCATCATTCCGATCTAGGAACTCGTCATGGAATAGCTAATGCACAATTTTGTGAACACTAATGGTTCCTCATTTAATATTTGATTTAAAGTAAATTATCTGTCAAGCTTCATTAACATGAACTTGGACAAGTTTAATGAAGAGCATGGTCGCCATATATTTCTTAGAGTTACAGTAGGGCCCATTTGGCCAAGTGGTCTTAATTAAGCACTTGCCTTTACATGTCACTCCCATCACATCTGTTTGAGTTCAGGTTTTGTGTAACGTGGTGCTGGCGGGTTATCAAAGTGTTATTAGTACAATATTGCACAAGGCCTGGTCAGAGGTATTGCGCAACTTGGAAAACAACACTTGAAGACCGCCTCCCACTAATTGGCATTATCTAGAAGATGATCGCTACGGTGTAATCTGCCCGGTCAGTGAATATAGTAATCTGAGATGGTACTTTGAACAAGACAATACACGAGCCCCCGTAAAGATAAAATATGAATTTAATTAAAAATACAATTGAGAAAAGAATGACACTGTGAATTACAATTTCTCTTGTTCTGAATACACTTAGTTCAAAAAAATACAAATACCGAAGCTTTAAAATAATGGATACATTCATAAGAATCCAAAACACTAATGAAAATAAATGAAGTTAGCCGTTAATACTGAGAGTAAATTTCATCAAGGAATCGAATGTTCATTTAACATTGGACTGTTGGGTGATTCAACATGACCTTTTTCGTCGACTGGGTTTTCTTTCTTTTCCCTGCGTGCGTCCGTCTTCAGCTTGCCTTTTGATTGAACGGGAATTCCACACTCTGACTTCTTATTTCTTTTTTTCCTCTTTTCCCTTGATTTCTCGCTGATTCTCACTCTTGCCAAAATAAACTATTGCCTTTGACTTCTTGCTGATTCTTACTCTTGCCAAAGTAAACTATTTTCCTTGTGTTTTTGACTGCTTCTGCCGTTTTGATTTTCCGGCGGACTTTCCTGAGCTTATTATTACGAAGGCACTGCTGTAAAATTACCCCCGGAGTCTTTATTCCGGAATTAATGATAGTAGTTCAACACTACTTTCTTGCAAAGCGCCTTCCAGAAGACTGATTTAAACTCGTTTGATACGAAGTATATATTTCCCCGATTCTGGAGTCCAACACCCCCCCCCTTCCCTATGCATTCGCCCAATCGGAATAAATGCTATTTTTACTGACCTTATGAAAACCGTCTATCAAGATGCCAAAAATGCCACTTAGGATCGAAATTTCACCTTATCATTTGTCTCAATCATTTTTGAAAGCTCTACGTGAGTAATCCCATAATTTTAACGTGTCAAACACTCAGTCTGTTTTCACTTTAATTATTGTACCAGTCTGACCGAGTTAAACTAATATTCTTCCCGTTCCAAACTCTGCCCAAGACAGTTGATTGTCGGCTAGCCTACGAATTAATTACTGGATGTCACTGACGAAAAATTTGGCACTTGACATTACCCCCTTCTAAGAGAAAAATCGGTATTTTTACTCTCCCAAAGTTTTCGGTGATCTATACTGCTCCCGTTACATGTCCTTAGGTGACCTATTCACTTCAGCCATTCCTAACCGACTTAAACAATCCGCTCCTACATTATCCCTACCTTTAATGTATGGCACTAGAATCTGATACTGTTGTAGAAACAGTGACCATCTCATTAATCGACCGTTAGTTAATTTCGCCTGGGCCAAATATGCCAGTGGTTGATGATCTGTTTCTAAAGTAAACCTCCTATCATACAGATACCGTTGGAACTTAGTTATTCCAAATATAATCGCCAAACATTCTTTCTCCGACACTGAATAGTTAATTTCCGCCTTTGACAGTTTCCTACTTCCATACGCAACTGGGAATAAGCTTCCCTCGTGTTCTTGCAGTAACACTGCACCTAAACCTCTATCACAAGCATTTGTCCTCAAAACAAAATCCCGTGTCACGTCAGGTAACTTAACTATGGCGTCTGACGTCAGTCTGTCTTTTAGCGTCTGAAATGCGCGTTCACATGCGTCTGTCCATACTACTTTGGTCGGCGCTTTATTCCGAGTCAAGTCAGTCAATGGACTTGCAATAGCACTAAAATTTGCCACATATCTCCTATAGTATCCTGCCAAACCTAGAAAAGATCTAACTTCAGTCTTAGTAGTCGGTCGTAATGCGTTCCTAAGTTGTTCGACCTTTGAACTCTCTGGTTTTAACGTGTCCTCGCTGAGGGTATGTCCTAGGTTGTCTAATTGTCTGAACCCTATGTGGCACTTCGATGGTCGTGCGGTCAGTCCAGTTTGTCGTAGTCGTTCTAAGACGTTTTTCAGCAAAAGTATGTGTTCTTCCCATGTAGATGTAGCTAATAGAAGATCGTCCATGAAGTTGGAAACTCCCATCCCCCGCAATGGTTCAAGGAATTTCCGCATCATACGGGTGAAGACACTGGGCGCATTCTGCACCCCGAATGGCATGACCACCCACTGGTAAGTCCCATCTGGAGTTGCGAAGGCGAGTTTTGCTCTGTCTTCACTACGGACTGGAACTTGCCAGTATCCTTTGGACAGATCAATCTTAGAAAAATATTTAGCATGGGTTACTCCTGCGAAAATAGACTCAGGGTCAGGTAAAAGTTCTACCTGGAATTCTGTAATTTGGTTTAACCTTCGGTAGTCGACACAAAATCTGTGTGTCCCATCCTTCTTCTGGACCAGTACAACAGGAGAGCTATACACCGACTCGCTTGGTTCGATAATACCCAAGTCTAACATAGTTTCAACTTCCTTACGGACCGCTTCTAACTTCGCGTACGGCAACGGATATGGTCTTAACTTTACTGGGTTCTCGTTCAGCAGCTTCAAAGAGAACTCCTCCAGCTCTGTCCTCCCCGGTCTCTCCGTTAAGACGCTCGAATATTCTTGAAGTACTGACTCCACCTCTTTACGTTGGTCTGACGTTAACGTAACGTCAAGTGTGACGTCGACGTAGGTTTCCTCCCTCGTCAACGGACAACTAGGGAGTACTTCTGCCTGCCCTGCGTTGTCGTCGGATTCTTCCGTCACGACGGTAGCCACCACGAACTCCGTAGGTGGTTCTCGCACACGGTACCGCTTCAAAAGATTTACGTGGAACAACTTATCCTTATCCCCTACTCGGATACGGTAGATTTGTCCACCTTTCTTCTCTGTTACAACAAATGGCCCCCTCCATGAGACTTGCAGCTTGTTGTGCTCCAATGGCAACAACAACAACACCTTGTCACCCACCTCAAAGTGACGTTCCTTCGCCCTTTTGTTGTAATACTTGGCTTGACGTCCCCTTGCGTCGCAGAGATTTTCTTGAGCTAATTTACAAACTTCTTCTAGTTTGTTACGCAAGTCGACAACATATTGGTATGTTGTAGGCACTTCTTCGGATGCTTGCTCATCCGTCCATAACTGTTTCAAGACAGCCATGGGTCCCCTTACCGTCCGCCCATAAACTAATTCAAAAGGTGAAAAACCCAAACTTGCCTGCGGTACTTCACGATACGCGAACAGTATCGTCGGAAGGTATCAATCCCAATCCCTAGGTCGACCTTCACATAGTTTCTTTAAAGCCTGTTTCAATGTCCCATTGAAATGTTCTACCAACCCATTACACTGCGGGTGGTACGGGGTAGTCATCAGGTGTCTAATGGAGAGTAATCTATTTACCTCTTCCATCACCTGGCTCACGAACTGTGTCCCTTGGTCGGTCAGTATCTCGTCTGGAACTCCGACTCTCGACCACACCCCTAACAAGGCCTCAGCCACCGTGACTGAGTCAATGTTCTTCAAGGCCACTGCCTCCAGGTACCGGGTAGCGTAATCTACGACCGTTAATATATACCGATTTCCACTTTCCGCCGCCGGCTTAGTCGGACCTACTAAATCCATCGCCACTCTCGAGAAAGGTTCGTCAATTAGTGGGGTGGTTCCTAGTGGCACTGGGCGATGGGAGGTTTTCGGTGCCACTCGCTGACACTTGTCACATGACAAACAAAACCTCCTCACATCCCCATGCACACCTGGCCAATAAAACTCCCTCACCAACCTATCTCTGATCTTCGCCACGCCCATGTGGCTTCCGAGAAGACCCTCATGTGCTAACCTAAGCACTTCGTCGCGCTTCCCTACGGGTACCACAACTTGTTTAAACGTATCGACCCCTTTCTTGGCGTACCGATACAAAATACCGCACTTTGTCGCGAACTTAACCTCGCCGTCTGGCAATTTCCGTACAGACCCGTCCGTCGCGTACCTACGTACCTTGTCAAGAGACACATCTTCCTTTTGAAGCTTCTCTAACTCACCAGGTACCAAAATGTTTATGGGCGAAGTCACGGATCTTAGCGGCTTCGACCCTGACCTTCGCTTCATAGCCCTCGTCTCCACTGACCTGACATGTATAGGGTTACACGTCATAGGGTTAGGTTGGGGCAACACATACCTACACCCTAATATTACATCATGAGACAGTCCCGACAAACACGCTGCTTGAATTCGCCCTTTTACTTATGGCGAATCAAGGTCTATGCTAACGACCGGAAGCGAATCCTTCGTCCTGTTAGCAAACTGTACTTCCACCGTCTCACCTGTATAATCTCCAGGTTTAACGTATCTACGGTCTACCAAGGCCGGGTAACTACAGCCGGTATCATAGAGCACCGTGGCTTCCTCACCATTTACCTTAGCTCTCGCTACATTCGTAGACTCCACTGTTTTCCCTTTCTTAACAGTATTCGGAGTTACCGAATTAACCGTTGTCGGACGATACTTTCTACAGTCCTTGACAACATGGCCTGGTTTATTACAGCCATAACATACTGGCTCACCTCTTCTACCCGAGGTATCCCTATCTACCCCTGGAGCCTTTCCCAACCCACGGAAATGTACTTGGCTGGGATTCCCGGCCCCTGGCCTCCCACCATTCTGACCATTTCGTCTCTGGGGTGCTACCTCAGTGGTCTTTCTAAACTCACTGATTCCAAGTCGGTCCCTACCATTCCAAGTAGTTGGACGCGCATGCGCGCTTTTATAGCGCTCGGCCATTATGCTTATCTCATCCAAAGTTGAGAATTCGCGCTGCGCCAAAAACACAATTAAATCTTTTCTGTAGGTACTTAACACGTGTTCCTTTAAAATCTCTTCGCGAATACCTTTGTACGTTAACGCGGTGCAGACATTTGTATCCATTTATCAAAAATCACGTGCACTCGACTGTGAAATTGCGCGTGTGTTTCGGTAATCGTTTTTGACGATTCCCTAAAAGGTTTCCGGAACGTTTCTGCTGACAACTCATAGTGGCGAAGTATAGCTTTCTTCAGAGTGTCATAATCGTCTATCTCGGCTGGGGTCATGTTGTGGTACACATCTTTCGCTGCCCCCTGCAAAAAGGCTGAAATATTGATGGCCCACTGGTCCTTAGGTATTTGGTGAACCAGGGCCAACTTTTCAAACTGCGTCAAAAAGTTGTCAATTATTTCATCCTTGTCATTAAACATTGGCATGGTTAACTGTATGGGTCGTCTGTCTTCCACGCGACTACTCAGGGTGTTCGGACGTACGTTCAATTCTTCACCCCTCCTGAACTCGGCTTCGAGCCTTAGTCTCTCCATGGCTTACTCATGCTCTCGTTCTCTCGCCTTCTCTTCTGCCTGTAGTCTGGCCCCCTCAGCCTGTAGTCGAGCTAGTTCAATTTCTCTCTCCTCTCTAGTTTTATCTTCCGCCTGAAGTCGGGCTAATTCCATTTCTTTCTGTTTCTCCTTCTCTCGTTCTCTAGCTTTTTCTTCCTTGTGTTCTTTCAAACTTCTTTCCATAAATTCAGTTAGTTTTTCACCCTCATACCCAAGTTCGTCTTTGCCAATGGATTTAAATTCCTTTAGTAACTGTCTGTCTGTCGCCATTACGTATGTTTTATCTTTCCTTTTTCTCTAGAACTATGTCCTTAACTGACCTACAATCGGGTTTTTCCTACAAAAATAGTTTGACCTAAAATAACCTTATCTGCAGCGAGATGGACAGGTCGAATCAGCCGCAATTAATTGACCAGACAGAAATTCCAGTAACACTGGGATACTGCTAACGAGACGTGATTAATTGCTGTCTAAAATACAGTACTGCCCAAATAATTGGTTCTTGTCTCAAGAGACTATTTAGGTATTACCGCTCTAGCGCTTTCTGGTAGTTTCACACAGAAGGTATAAATCTCAAATTCTACAATACCCTTTTACCATAAACAATTTGCATGCAAGTATACAAAAATAGCAGACAATGTTTGATTCACTCGATTCCTACTTAATAATAATAACAAATTTATTCCTTTGTTCAAAATACGCTCAGATACCTCAATCACAATGAAAACCTTCAAATCCCAAGACGAGGCCCCACTTTGTAACGTGGGCGCTGGCGGGTTATCAAAGTGTTATTAGTACAATATTGCACAAGGCCTGGTCAGAGGTATTGCGCAACTTGGAAAACAACACTTGAAGACCGCCTCCCACTAATTGGCGTTATCTAGAAGATGATCGCTACGGTGTAATCTGCCCGGTCAGTGAATATAGTAATCTGAGATGGTACTTTGAACAAGACAATACACGAGCCCCCATAAAGATAAAATATGAATTTAATTAAAAATACAATTGAGAAAAGAATGACACTGTGAATTACAATTTCTCTCGTTCTGAATACACTTAGTTCAAAAAAATACAAATACCGAAGCTTTAAAATAATGGATACATTCATAAGAATCCAAAACACTAATGAAAATAAATGAAGTTAGCCGTTAATACTGAGAGTAAATTTCATCAAGGAATCGAATGTTCATTTAACATTGGACTGTTGGGTGATTCAACATGACCTTTTTCGTCGACTGGGTTTTCTTTCTTTTCCCTGCGTGCGTCCGTCTTCAGCTTGCCCTTTGATTGAACGGGAATTCCACACTCGGACTTATTTCTTTTTTCCTCTTTTCCCTTGACTTCTCGCTGATTCTCACTCTTGCCAAAATAAACTATTGCCTTTGACTTCTCGCTGATTCTTACTCTTGCCAAAGTAAACTATTTTCCTTGTGTTTTTGACTGCTTCTGCCGTTTTGATTTCCCGGCGGACTGTCCTGAGCTTATTATTACGAAGGCACTGCTGTAAAATTACCCCCGGGGTCTTTATTCCGGAATTAATGATAGTAGTTCAACACTGCTTTCTTGCAAAGCGCCTTCCAGAAGACTGATTTAAACTCGTTTGATACGAAGTATATATTTCCCCGATTCTGTAGTCCAACACACCCCCTTCCCTATGCATTCGCCCAATCGGAATAAATGCTATTCTTACTGACCTTATGAAAACCGTCTATCAAGATGCAAAAAATGCCACTTAGGATCGAAATATCACCTTGTCATTTGTCTCAATCATTTTTGAAAGCTTTACGTGAGTAATCCCATAATTTTAACGTGTCAAACACTCAGTCTGTTTTCACTTTAATTATTGTACCAGTCTGACCGAGTTAAACTAACATTCTTTCCGTTCCAAACTCTGCCCAAGACAGTTGATTGTCGGCTAGCCTACGAATTAATTACTGGATGTCACTGACGAAAAATTTGGCACTTGACATCTTGGTTCTACCAACCAGGGTGTGTGAGAAAGCCATCATCGGTTCTTCTCAGGTTCTTCCTAAACCAATAACTACTGGTCACCATATATAGACAATCACATGCTGAAAAATTATGTTTGGCCTTTTAGAAACCAAGTATTAGAATTATGGGCCTCAATTTTTGTCGCATAAGCACTGTTAATACACACACTATAAATTTGAATTTTAAAGTTTAAACCCAATGAGCTCATATAGGTTTTATAACAGGAAGGTTTATCAGAAAAATATGGTTCTTAGCAATGGCATTGCTAATTTATAACATTCTTAACAATGGCATTGCTAATTTATAACATTAGACTTGGCCTTCCACACATGTTATTTGATTTCAGCTAAATTAGTTATGAAGCTGCATATGAAAAAGCTTGCACCACTTCAATGGCAAACCAATAAATACACCAGCATTCTGTTTTTTGTACACTTATATAATTCATCCATCTTGTGCTTTTTGGCTTCCAATGCATTGGACACTAGAGAAATTAGAGGCAAATTCTTGTTACTTAGATTTTATGTAAGTGTATCATTGCTTCAAGGAAATATCCAAATACTTTCTAAATGACTTTGCTTAATGATGATGTTAGGTTATGTTAAACCAGAGTATATGCTGTTTATAATGTTATTCTATGAACAGTGTAGAAAACGCTCAATAATGACATTATTAACATTAACAATTATTCATTTTTTTGAAAGCCAGAATTGTGACTCCCAGCACTAAAGAGTGTAATTCTGAGAAATTTATGTGATAGGCAGTCTGGAATGACAGACATTATAATAGCATGTACCATATCTACATGCTTATGAGTCCAACTGCAAAGTACACAGTAACATGTCTGCCATTGATTACTGCACTTGCTGATCTGGGTCTGTGCAGTTTGTTTGGAACAAACAACATAGATCATTATCTGCATGCACATTATGTTACAGCAGATCAGGATCTTTGTTTTTGCAGTTGGATTTGACTTAATAGATGAGTATATACACTGTAGATTTGGAAGCAATTATAATGTGCCAAGACATTTATGAAATAGAGACAAATATATCTTTAATTTAGGTACTAAAAACATATCGTATCTATCAGTTTCAAAGAATGACATTATAACAATGGGATGCTGTATTTGTGTAGGAGTTTTGTCTGTTTCATTGGGCACTATTGCCATGATATGTGATTTAGCCTTCTCCTGTGGGAACTGTCCTTTTGCAGTTATGTCTGCTTGCTTATAGTGTCTGAGCCAAATGCTATACCAATGAACACTTGAGGGAAACACTATGGTTGGGAGAGGGCTGTAGCAGAATAGTATCAATTTCTATCTACAAACAGTGGAGAGAACCTGATGTACTAGTGTACCATGCAACATTTTATCAGCAACACTACGCTTTTCACAATTGATGTAAATATTGTATATGTGTAAATAGATTACATCTTTCAGTAGTTTCTATTTTTAAAGCAATTGATGTAATGTCTCAAATGAAAATACTTTGTTGGGGCACTAGGTCGCAGACTTGTCAGGTTTGGTACAGTTAATCGAATTGTGAGGGTTGTTATAATTGGGGTTGAGTGCTCCCAACATTTTATTGAAGTCCCAACCATGCTTGATTTTGGTTGGAAGTTAAATTAGTGAAAGATAGATGTAACGCTCTGAGTCCCCAGTCAGCAATGCAGATGGTTAAATATTCAAAAAGATTGAAATTCAATAAATAACAATTTAATAATTAAAAAATCAAATGCTTCAGTTTCTAATTACACTTCTTCTGCCCGACCATTTATTAGCCCATTGCATTACTTGATTAGCAGTGTGAGATTGATTTCCACCTGTCCTTGTATTCTACTCATCTCTGGTATTCTTCTCTCTCCTATTTCTCCCAATTCCTTCTCATATTCCTCTCTGACATTCCCCAAATTCCTTCTCCTTCTTGTTGACTTCTCCTACTCCTCCTCCACTTTCTCTTCCAGACTCCTTTTCCTCCTCCTCCACCTTCTCTCCACCGACTAGACATCTATCAACTTTTACTGTTTCAGATAGTCTCACTTCTGTCTCCATCTCTTGAAGACCCGGGACTCAATCGAACCCAAAACTTTTGTGCCTCCTAAAATTCTTTCTGTGAAAACACATCTCACACTACACACAGCCTATCATCAGATTATTGCTATTAAATTGCTTCAGTCACACATTTATTCACATTGAGATACCCATACATTTTTGTGTGGTAAAACAAACATCATAATACAGCATGGTATCAATTACTTCTGATACACACATCAATAAATTCTGTCACATCAATACATAATCCTAATCCTGTTATACTAAACAATATCACATTAATTTGATGCCTTTCTTTACCTTACAATTCATACAAAGTACACAAAAATTCAAATATCCATTCTATGATGTATGCATACATCCATAGTAATTAATCTTACCCATTTCAACCATTTTCCAAATCAACAGATCAAGCATGTTTAATTCTAATATAACACATTAATAAATGCGCTAGTTTACTACGAAATAACCTAATTGTGAAATACAGCTAACAATCTATATAATTCTCAACGTTATACTCAAGCCCATTTCTCAAATATGCATGTAAATGTAACAGTACAAAAGTAATTCTATATATTAAACAATACTAGTGATTAAGTATTCATACTGCAAATAATTACAATTATGATGCCATAATATTCTGCAAAAATTGAGCAAATAACTTATTGAACTTTTCAAAGCTTTGTCTTTCCTCAGAATCTACTTCTAAGTTTTACCGCCAAATTATGAGTAGCTCTCTCGGAGTAATCCTACTGCTAAGCAGTCTCCTAAGGCGAGACTTTTCATTTACAAGTTTGAAGGTATAATTTGCATCAAATTGTAATCATGCCCTCTATCTCAATTTCGATATCGCTGTGGTCCGATCCAATCAAACGTATCAGACACTGTCCATCTTGCTGTCTATGTGGGGACAGATGGTTTTGTTTTTGTTTTTTAGGGTTTAACGCCATTTTTTAGCACATGATAGACTATACATGGCGGCCAGTATTATTGGTGGAGGAAGAACCAGGGAAAACCCCCAGAAAGAACCACCGACCCACGAGAAGCTACTGGCAAGCCTTCTCACATAACTGCATTAGCCGAATCTTAGACTCGAACCCACGCAGACAGAGGTGAGACACCAGTGATCCGTAACAGACAGCATTTTAGACCACTAAGCCACTTGGGGCCCCTGGGGACAGGTGAGGACATGCCTTGTTCACCCTTCGGGCTTCCTTCTGATCATTGGACTAAGCTGTAACACTTAGGTGTGGTATCTTCAAGCCTTTGTCAAATATTGTGGGTGGTTGCCTTTGTAATCTTGAATTTCCAGTTTTCTGGCTGGTCAGGTTTAACAGTAGCATGTGGCAATCTTTAGGCATCAAACATGTGGTGCAGTAATATTTCCAAGAGTGTAGATTATAAATTGTACATGACTTGATACCTGGAGCTTAGCAAACATGACACCAGTCATCAGTTAATTTATTGATATGCATGCTAACATTGATTGTTGATACCAGTATTAAGTTTTAAGTCTACAATATTCACTATCAGGGATTCTCTGTTAGTGTATAAGTTTCTTTACTCTTGTTAAATATGACTTTGACAAATTCAGGTCCTTTCATTTTTATGTACATGTACCTGCATAAAATTATAATGTCCATCCTTCCATCTGTTCATCCATCCATTACATGCCAATTTTCTTTTTGCACCAAAATCCTGGAGGAAGTTCCTCGACCAAACTTTGTGCATGGGTTGCATTAATGGTAATAAAGAAACAAAAATTTTGGGGCCTAAACAGAAGTAGTTCCAGTCATGGTAAGTCAAATAAGAAAGTAATGGTTCTGCACAAGAAATGTTATTCAAGAACACATACCTTGACCAATAGGTTAGGTCATTGAAACCCAATAGTCAATAATCTCCAGTTTATCATGCCATACTACAGTAAAACCTGTCTTGAAAGACCGCCCATTCTGCCAATAAATATTTGTCTCTCAAGACAGGTGGTCTCTCATAACAGGTCATAACACTATATAATCAATAAATCTGTGCATTGAGATTCTGGTCTCCCATAACAGGTGGTCTTTTAATGCAGTGGTCTCTCTGGACAGGTTTTACTGTACAGTCCTTTTAGAGCACTATTAACACAGGATATATTATATAAGGTGTAATTTATGGTTCTTTTTGTTCTCCTGTGGTTATTGGGTTTAATGCCATTTTTCAACACAAGAAAGGCTATACATGGCTGCCATTATAAGTGGTGGAGGAAAACCCCAGGAAACCCCAGAAATAACCACTGACCCACAAGAAGCTACTTACAAGCTTTTTCAGCTTATTATGGCACTCTCCACCCCACACACGTTTATTGACTGTGCCTGTGGTCACTGTATTGAATAGTTTGTTAGGAACCATTCAAGATTGAGACCACAGGCTCAGACAAGAGTGCGATAAGGCCTGTGACTGAGCAGTCTCCATGTCTATAGGATGCATACATTCACTGTCCAGCTAAGGTTGCTTTGGATCCCTGTCCTTCATTATTTCAGTGACTGGTCTCACTGCTGGTCCATAGTGACAAAGGTGGATGTTTTGTCCATCTTGGAGAAATTGGAGCTTGTTCCTTCACAGGACAGATTAGACAGAATTCTTGCTCAGATTGAGCTGAGCCAAGACTTCATTGTCAGCTAGCATATATCTATTCTTTTTTGGGACCTTGAACTGTATTTCATACCTGGTTCTCCTAGGAAGAATGCACTTAAGCTCCCACCATTTTCTTCATTGGACAAATAGAAACTGCACAGGGATGCGCTGGAAGCTCAGATTTCTCTAGGACCAGATTTTCACTACCACTTGAATTGGTAGGCAAAATGGACCAGTTTCTGACTGAGTCCCCATGCACACTCCTGAATTCCTTTCCTATCTGTTCACAGACACATCAAATTAATGGTGATGTGTTCACGTGGAGCCAGAAGAGCTAGTTCTTCATGATCCTTTGTTCTGGGAAGAATCTACTGTCCATGTAAACAATTTGGAAGTCATAGCAGTATGTTTTTAGTGCATTAAGAATGCAGCAACTAAGTCAGTAGTTCTTGTCTGCTGGTCATCTCCGACTACATTTCAGTGGTAGCATATGTTAGGTGACATGGAGGCACACATGACCCTTCCCTCTTCATGGAGGTTTGAAACCTTCACATGGCAACCTTGGAAAGTGATTATCTTCTTTGTCACATTCCAGGTGAGAAGAATATTTTAGCAGACCATCAATCCAGTAGAGGCAAGGTAATCCTCATGGAATTATCTCTGCACCACCACTCTGTAGCATGAAGTTAAGCTATTCCTACCTCATTTCAGGATGTTATTAAAGCTACAATTGGGCGATCACACCTCATTTCAGGATGTTATTAAAGCTACAATTGGGCGATCACACACAAATCTTCTTCTCCCTCTATCTTCATTTTTTTATGCACTGATATGAACACCTATTTTCTCCAAGACTGAAAAGGTTTTTCAAACACATTACAGTATACATTAGTTCATGTTTATATCTTAAGGTTGAGTATTTCCTTGTATTTGAGGTTACCAGCTTGTTTCCAAATGGGCAAAATCAGCTACACAAAAGTGACATGTAACAATTTAACTGATCTTAAAATGTTTGGCGGGGGGGAGCAGGGGTGCGAATTGTAATGATTTAATACTTACCTGGTTAATATTGTTTAAAAAATAGACTGAATGGAGGTCATAATTAATTCATTAATAATGATGGACAGAAAAGACCTACCTGTACAAATAACAATATTGACTAGATCAATGAGCTCCTCTCTAAAAGGGTGTTTCAATTTGCCATTCCGCTATTGCCAGATTCCCTATTCCCATTAGCTATGATGTCCCATGAGTTGTCTGTCCTTAATATAGACAATGACTAACAACACATCGGTTTAAGGCATGAGAAACATACTTTGTCTATGTTCTACTAGTCTAGAACTTTCCAGAATTTTCTGGAACATTCCTCAATGGGAGGTGGAATTTTTATTTTATGGTACGCTGTAAATTAGTTGTAAATTTTACATCATTAAAATTTTCTTTTACTCCATAAAAAGTACATTTCAGAAGAAGTTAAATACTGGTTCTCCAGTATTCATAAGTAGTCCATCATGACAGTGATAGGGGCAAATAGAGTTGCCCTTGTCTATCTGGTTTGTAAAGCACATTTGTATGCCCCATCATGACAGTGAAGGGGCATATAGGATTTCCCTTGTCCATATGCTTATGCCATCTATATTTAGATAATTTTCAGGGGTGGGGGCATCCAATTTAATGAACACATTTGTGGTTTAGAAAATGGATTATCTTCTATCAAACTTTTTTATATTACTTTGAACATGTTCATACAATATATGGCATGACATGGTCTTTGAGGTTGTTGTTAGAATGACTTGGAGGTTGAGGTGGATGTTGGCATTATAGAGTATTTTGAGGTTGACAATGGCATGGCATGATCCTTAAGGTGGACAGAACCAGAAAAGCTGGAGGAAACCACTGTCCTAGGAAAGGCAGCTGTATACCCTATACCCATACTGGAACTGTGGATCAAAATGTCAGTCTCAGAAAACGTTTGCATTCAGTATATGACAATCTTTGATTTTTGACCCTTTATGATTACAGCAACCCTTAAGGACCTTGAAGAGCAGATTGATTCCATAGAGATTCCTCATCGTGAGAAGGGACTATCAAAGCCTGGTCTGTAAGTTTTACTATGATTTCTCATTATAACATGATTCATTGAGGCCAGAAAATGCTGCTGCATTGTAAGTGAAGTAGCCTTATATTGAGGTATCCTGCTGTAAGTTTTACTGTTATCCCTCATTATAATGTGGTCCATTGTGGCCATAAAACATACTGCATTATAAGTGAGATAACCTTAAGTTGAGGAATGCTGCAAGCAAAATTGTTTCATAGAATCATCTTTAAAAAAGAATTAATGATGTTAAATCATATTATTATTAATCTTCATTTTCAGAGATCTAAATTGCAGTGAAATAGATGAAGTAGCAGCTCTCTAAGTAAATTAAGATGATTTAACAGTAACTTGCATCATACTTGCATTATTTGAGTGGCTGTACTGAAAATATTTGTCACTGGAGACTGAATTGGTTCTCCCTGTACAAATCCATGAACATAGGATCTGTAATTTGTTCAAATAAAATTTCATGAAGTCTTCACATGTCTTGATGCAAGAGCCCTGTAGTGATGACTCTTTCCATTGATCTGTTTGTAAGGCTGCAATGTTTGTACATGTAAACGGTTTGGTTTAGTTTATAAATGTTGAGTGATTTAACAAACATGTATGTTGCTACCATTGACACTTGTTCCAATTAAATTGTGTATTTTCACATCTCGGCTTAAGATAATTGTTTTGTAGGATTTTTAATCATGCGCTAATTCTTATCTAGAAGTATGATCTATGAATTTTACAATTAATATGGCTTCAATAGGAAAAGCAGAAATCGATGGGAATTTGTTATGATTAATAACTTATTGATTGATTCAATTTGTAAGATGTGTGTGTGTGTGATTTGGAGTTTTAATTTAGCTTGAAAACTTTTTCAGTCATATCACTATGATGTCTGTAGTGTGACAGTTTAAAGTGATGTCTAGCACTAGGGGCATCATGCCATAGATATGTAGCATCATGTCCCACTCGGTCACATTATCCTGACACGGAATATCTAATAAAAGTCAGTTTTCTGTGTAATAGATACATGTCTGATATTGGCTAGAATATTGTAGAGTGCCATGAATAGCTTGTTTGGAATTTATAGATTTGCACATTCACCAGAGGGGGTATTGGAAATTATGTATTAAAAAAAATATCTGGCCAACTTTACCAGTTTTATTGATTTTATGGGAGTGAACATTTCTAATTCAAGCAGGTGCTACAATGTGCATTTCCTCAATAATTGCTTATTTCCTATTCAGTGAAATAATATTTTGTTTTGCAGAAAATATTAAAGCATGTATTCAGTCTTTGCTTGCTGTTTTCAGCTCTTGAATTCAGCTACCGTAAAACCACATTAATTCCAAAATTAAATAATTCTGTATTCCAGTATTTGTCACTTATACTCCATTATCAATCACTATTATACTCCAATAATAATCAAATGCTCATTCCATATGCTCAGATAATTAACATTAGTAACTAAAAAACACCTGTCACTAGCATACTCCATCTGTTAAACAAAATACTTGATAACAGTACTCAAATGCTCAGCATTAGTCACTCAAATAGTTCAACATCACTTATGTACTCCAAGAGTCAATCAAATGCTCCAATATCGGTCCCTAAAATACTCCAAAATCATTCACTCAAAAGCTCCAACATGAGTCACTCAAATGCTCCAATATAGATCCCTAAAATACTCCAATATCATTCACTCAAAAGCACCAACATGAGTCACTCAAATGCTCCAATATAGGTTCCTAAAATACTCCAATATCTTTCGCTCAAATACTCGCTCCAACATGAGTAATTTAAATACTCCATCAGTCATTCAAATATATTATCAGTTGCTAACATATTCCAACATCAGTCACTCAAATACTCATCAATGGTCACTGAAATACTTTAACTTTTTTTAATATACTCTAACATCCATAACTCAGATACTCCAATACCTGTCAATAAAATATTCCATGAGTTACTTTTAGTTAACATCAGCAACTTCAATACTAAACATTAGTTGCTCAAATGTTCGAACATAAAATTGCTTAAATATTACAAAATCAGTAACACAAATACAGTGTACTCCAACATCAGTCACTCAAATACTCCAAAATCAGTCAAATATTCTAAAATCAGTCACTCAAATACAGTGTACTCCAACATCAATCACTCAAATACTCCAAAATCAGTCACTCAAATATTCCAAAATTAGTCACTTAAATACAGTGTACTCCAACATTAGTCACACAAATACTCCAAAATCAGTCACTCCAAAACAGTGTACTACAATATCAGTCACTCAAATACTCCAAAATCATTCACTCAAATACAGTGTACTTCAACATCAGTTACTCAAATACTCCAAAATCATTACTCAAATACTCCAGAATCAGACATCATTATTTCACATAATGTATTCAGTCCTAGCATAAAGCTTTACCTTGTGGACAGTCTAAAAAATTGGAAACAATTGAAAAAAAATCAGTTTAGAGTTTTTTTTAAAAAAGAACATTGTAAATCACCAAATTTTAGTGGGTACAAAATCTTATGGAATTTAATGTGGATGCTATATTCATGAAAGTAAATTGTCATAAAAATGATTATTGTAAAGTACAAGTATTAATCATTATTTACTCACTAAACTTGTTTTCCACTAAACAGTTGAATCATCTGTATAAAACTTCATGAAGCTGAAATAGTATCATTAATATATACTTACTTGTAAGTTGGTTCAAACTGCAAACTGCATAGACTCAAATCTGCCATCCCATGTTGTGCTAGTCAATCTGGGTCTAGGTTTTATTAGGAATAATCAGTAGAACAAACAACATAGACCCTGATCTTAATACACATTATTTGAGGGCAGAACTGGGTCTGTGTTTTTTGCTGTTTAACTATATTTATAAAACAAGAATGTATAGTAATTTTTATATTTCATAGTGATACAAGTTATGATTGAAATATCCAAAGAATCCATTAAACCTAGTAGTATAAAAAGCCAGACAATACTACTGCATACAATAGCGGCAGTGTAGGATTTACAACAGACAGTTGTAGTGTAATATTGAATTCTGTACTGCAGTGTATAATTTACACAAACAGTGAAATTTGTACTTTTTGTTATGTACTATACAAGAAGTTCATTGTGGTACAATATTTGCTCTCATATTATGCACATGATTGTGGTCCTGCTTGATGAAGCCAGTAGAGCCCTATATTAATGGTGCTGTCCATTTGTCAGGTAGTCTGTCTCTCCATCAGCAGTTTGATTTCTAACATAACTTTCAAGGGAGTGGTTGGATTTGAACCAAATTTTGTAGGCAACTGTATATTAGTAATGCCTCGAAAGAATTTAATGTTCAGCATTTAGAGGAGTTATGCCCCTGATTGCTGATTCTTCCTTACATTTCCAGAGTTTAAGAAGGATTGCAGGAACTGAGTCCTTCTGATTGCCACATGTTTTAACTTTAATTTTGCAGCATTTCACAAAGCTTGGCTGAATTTCAAAAACATTTGGCTTGCAGCTTTATCTTGCTGAGGAGATAATGGAATGAATTTTGCAAGAGTAATGGCCCACTAATCACCTCTTCTCCTAATTTTATTTTCTGCAGAATAATTTTACCCTGGTTTTTTGGATTTGATCCAGATTTGGCATGGAGTTTTATTTTTATGAAATATTAGTAGGGTTTGTTTTTCAGTATTCCATATCATGTACAAGAGTAATGGCTCCTGATTCTCCATCTTCCAGATTTTGGTTTTTCACAGATTGACTCAGCTAAGGATTGTTGGATTTTAACCAAATGTAACATGTATTCTTAAATCGATTAGAATTTGAGTTTGATTTCAAAGATTCCCTGACATAATTTTACAGGAGCTGTGGCCTGTTTTTTTCCTGACTTTTATTTCTGCTGCAGAACTTCACTAAGGAATGTAGGGTTTGAAATTTGGCAGCAGTCATCCGTATATTGGTGAGATCTTGATTGAAGTTGACAGCATTCCAAGATATCATTTACAGGAGTGTTGTCCACTGAATTACCCATCCCCATAACTTTTGTTTCTTTGGCATTGATTTACTAAGGCCTGCTGGATGTTAACAAAATTAGCATGCACTCATATCTTGATCAGATCTTGAAAGCATTGGATTTCATACATTCCAGGTCATCATTTAGAGGGTTTCAGTCTCCAGTTACCTGTTTACCCTACTGCTAAACTTTGGTTTTTGCAGCTTAATGCCACAAAGGATTGGCAATTTTCAACCATTTTTCATGGTTTTATGTTACAAAGACCTCAGATGAGTTGAGTTCCAGTGTTTAGCTAACCTACCCATAAGACCAATTGAGGTAGTTGTATTGTCCTTCATTTTTGATGGTTTTATGTTGCAAAGACCTCAGATGAGTTGAGTTCCAGTGTTTAGCTCACCTACCCGTAAGACCAATTGAGGTAGTTGTATTGTCCTTCATTCATCATCCATAATGTACAGTGCTTCATCCTTTCACAATTGTTGTTTACAGCTTCTCAAAAACCTCAACAACTGATCTATAAACAGCATCCTGGTATGACGACTTTTTAAAAATTTTGCAAATTATTATTTACAGCCTTCAGTATGGAAGCTGTTACGTGACAAACCCTGAGGACTTCTCAAAAACCAGTGTCTATAATTTGACTTGACTTAATAAAAAGTACTTTACACATGGAAGTTTTTTTAACAATGCGAGGGAAATAAGCCATGATGGAGACTACCGGGAATCACATGTTTGAGGATATGAAGAGTTGTGTCCCTTACATAAAACAGTCTAAACATAAACAAAATGGTATTATCATATTAATATGCCTGAAAATAAATGTTTTTAATGTTATTGCATGTATATGTATTAATTAATTTATGTTATTTTATTTATTCAGTCAATAATCACAAATTATTTGAAATTTATGTTGTATGTTTTTAGCTTTTAGTAGCAAATAACAAAAACTTTTCTTTCAAAAACTTCAAAGTGTGATCATTAAGAACAAAGAAAAACACCACAGGAACAAATTTAGAGAAATTTGTTAGTAGGTCAAAACTGTTTCTTTAGTGGCAGTTGAACCCACACCTTTCTTATGAGTCACCCTTGCTAATCTGGGTTGTAATCTCAGTGGTTTAAAAAATGTTGTGGCCCTTATTAGGTGAGGACATAGACATGAATCCATGCTGACTGCTTAAATATATTCCCCTTGTTCTGTCAAGTAAGTGTATATATACCTTAAGAGTTGGGTACTGAATAGTTTCAAAGTTTTGATCTCTTGTCTGGTCCCCAGGGGGCAGCAAGAGACTGAACGTGCAATACTTGCATAAATGATGATACTTTACATGCCAAAAAAAAACATATTTTGTGATGTGTTTAACTCCACTTGTCATACAGCATAAAAACATTTGGGATAGTCTGTTTTCCATTGTCTATTGTCTATTGTCTGTCTGTCTGTCTGTCATCTCTCTGTTATTACAAGCTTATTATTGCTTCTATTTCTAAAATATTCAGAGAATTGCCATGAAACTTACACACTAATCATCACAATGCGTAGTTAGTTGATCCTAAATGAAAATTGTGCTGGTCTGACTTGCACCATGGCAGCCATCTTGAAAATCTCACATTATCACTTCTTCTCCTCATCTAGAAGGTTGATAATGAAAATGGTACCAATCTTACATACAATATAGTTGCCATGGCTGAATTCTTGAAAATCTTACAGTTACACCTCCAAAATGGAAAGTCAACATGGGATGTTTGCCAGAAGACTTTTTATTGTGTGAAGTTGGTTCTAAAAGAAAATTATAAAGATCCATATGAAAAGTATGGTGCCAATCTTGTAAACTGTTATTGCTGCTTTTCTTGAATAGATGTAAAATGTGGAGTTTTGTCCAGCAGATTCCATATCATGTCCAGCTGATTTTACATGCAATATGGCCACATGGCCAGCTTGAAAATCATGTTCTGGCTTAAGAATATAAGAAACAGTTTCAGTACTCGGTGGTTACAAAGAAGAGTGGCCGAGTGGTCAAAAAGCACTTTCCATTACAGATCACTGCCATCTCACCTCTGTCTGCGTGGGTTTGAGTCTAAGATTCAGCTAATGTATTTATGTGAGAAAGCTTGCCAGTAGCTTTTCATGGGTCGGTGGTTCTTTCTGGGGGTTTTCCAGGGTTCTTCCTCCACTAGTAATGATTAATTCAAAGTCATATATAAAAACAGGATCACACAGTGAAGCATAGATCTTTTATTTAAAAGCTAAGATAAACTAAATAAAAAAGAATCTAAACCAAATTTTAACAAGTAATGATTCCTGTTTGATCAAAATACCTGTTTTAAAGTATACAGACATAGCTTAATACACATGGCTGCTTGGAAATTCTGCTTATTATTTACAACATAAGCAAGTGTGTCATAGAGGGGTTCAGCAATTGATGCTCTTTCTTCTCATTTGCATAGGCATGAACTTTGTGAAGGTGGAATTGTAAGCTATAGTAAGGTATGGTTAATCAGAAAGTTAATGATTATTGTTTCAATTTCAAGTAAGTACTGAGTCAACAGATTAATGCTTATACAACTATTGAGGACATATTGTGAGTATTTTGATTTATATAGAGCCCAAATAGATTGGATCAGGAAGAAAGTGAGATTAGTCGTGGTAAATAATGAGCTATGGTGATTTTCTACTACCCCAAATGTTATTCTAGGATGAGTCCCCACCATGACAAAATCCTTGTATTGTTACATCCATTGACCACTTGTGTGTGTGTGTGTGTGTGTGTGTGTGTGTGTGTGTATATATATATATATATATATATATATATATATATATATATATATATATATATATATATATATCTTTGATCCAAAATATAAAGATAGTTCAGTGTCCAGAAGTAAAAGAATGACAAATTCAAGCCATGGCAACCCTCAAATACAATATTTGGCCATCTCAAGTAACCACACTCCTCATGTACAAGATAACAGTTGAGTATGACATACAGTCAAAACTGTTCGCAGCAGCCACCCGTGGGAGGAGGTAAAAGTGACATTCATAGACAGGTGACCTCTAAAATCCATTTTTAGCTCTCAAACTTGGTTCATGACAAATGTTTAGCAATAGCATTATTATTGTTGTTTTTGTAATTAAATTCAATGATATCTTACTCTCATACTTTGTTTTCTTGATTTCAGCTTCATCTTTGAACTGTTTGCAAGAGCAAATATTGGTTTTGAGACAAAGAATATTTTAATTGACCTTCTGGATAAAGTGACAAACTATATTACAAATGATGGTAGGTAACAGATTACCAAACACTATCATGAAATTCCTTAAAATCTCATTAATTGTTGAGCTAATAAATTTCTCCAGAATGCAATGAACTCACAATCCTTTGTCCATTAAAGTTTTTAATGTTTGAGCTGCAAGATGGGGATATCCAGGTAGCCTGCTTTTGTAAAACTGACGCTTACTATGCGGCTCAGACTAAAAGGTTTATTACATTATGATGTCAGTATGACCACTTTATCCCAGGGTGTATTAGCACTATGAACTATGATGTAGTGCAACTTCGTTTATTAGATAATTAAAGAGAAAAATTATTATGTAGGCTAAATAATCTTAGTAACAGTCCCATGCAAGGAAATGGTAAAATCATTGAAATGTATACAAGACTTTGGGAAGTCTTTGGTAATATATCACCTGGCTTAAAAAGGCAATGCGATCTTTCTGTTACCAAAAGCCAGATGTAGTCTTTCATCTCATCACATACCCACTCTCTCTACCCCTTCAGACAAGGTCAAGGTCATTTGAAAATCTGGCTAAACTTTTGGTTGAAATTTCTCACCATGATCATATGCTCCATAAGAGGAGTTATTATCATACTTAGATGATAGAATCGGTAAAAATGTCCTTTCAATTCCATACCCTACACCCTGAACTCCCTTTATATCCGTAAATCAAAGGTCATTTGGTAAGTTTGGTTAAGGTTTTGGTTAAATATTTTCTGTATGGTCACAAGTCCATCCTATCATATCTGGTCAATTTAATTTGGAAATCTTGGTCATATCTGGTCAATTTAATTTGGAAATCTTGGTTAAGTTTCAGTTAAAGTTTTTCTGCATGGTCATAAACCCCAAATCCTTGATGGGATAATTGTCATGTTTCTACTGTAGAACAAGGGAGAACTTCCTTTTCATATCTTTGTACCCTATCCTCACTCCATCTCCCAGACAGAGTCATTTGAAATTGTTGGTAAAGTTTTTGGTTGGTCGAAGTTTTTTTTATCGTCACCAATCCCAAATCATGGAAGTGCTGTTTATCATACTTGAATTATAGAATAACTGGGGTTTGCCCTTTCAGATCCTTGCACTCCAGCCCTCTCTCCGTCACCCAGGCAAGGTCAAGATCATTTAAAATTCTTAGGTTTTTTTTTTGGTCTGTATACCTGTCCAGTTGTTTCCATTTGGCATTAACACTGAAGTTAAGGTTTGCATTTAGGTAAGTTTTGCAGAAATTTTACTTACACACTCACTGACCATATTTGTAAATGTATGAAGAAGAGTACTACAGCAATTAGTGAAAACTGGGTCACTTTGACTTATATTTAATGGTACAGTGCTTTATGCTCACCTTGGCCTTACACTCTTTTTGTTTAGGGTTTTTGTTTACATTTAACTCAATTCTCAGACGGTATTGGTTGAAGAGCCATTAGACATAAAAGTTCATAATCCATGAAGATTCTACAGGTAAAAACTATGTCAATATGACCTGCATTTCAGACTGAAGTGACCTGCATAAAACTGTGTTTAGCTCAGTTTCTGATAGTTTTGCCTGCAGCCTTGTAACTTGATCTGTAAATGCTTCATGAGAAGTACCACACTTGTCAATTCAAATTAAGTCAATGTGACCTATATTTCATGATTTGCATTGTCTTTGGCTCAGGTTCCAATACTTGTTACTGCAGAGTAATAAAACATAAGCATATTGAATCCATCATAAGAAGTACTATACTACTGAGATAAAGCTGTGCAATCTGGCCATGCTACCATGGGGTGGTTTTCTTGTTTTGTATGGTCACAGTCACAAGGGATGGTTGTCATACTTGGACTGTAGACTTGGTAAATATTCACAATATTTACTTTCATGCAAAATACTCTGATCTTCAGGCACACTCAAGGTCTGTGTTATTTGAAGGTGAAATTTTGTATTGTTCTCTGTCAGGCATGGGAGTAGACAACACATATATTTATTTTCATGTTTTTCATCTTGGTAATTACATTGTGGATGAATACCTTCAAAAAGTAGATTTATGTGTACCAGTTGTTATTTTGGTACATCTGGTTTAGATCACAGCATTTCTCACTCATTGCGCCATTGTAATATGTATTTTGTTCATAAAGTGAGCTATTTCTTGCAATTAAAAATATCCCCATTAGTTATACAAAATTCTTATGCTTAAAGTGTCCCAGTTTTAATTCAAAGATATGTAGACTTATTTTGGTAGATGATATTTGATTGTTCATTTTGGAATACATATTGTTTATTACCACTACAATGTATGGTCAACAGATGTTGTAAGAGACGTCTTTTTTAATGACCTGACATTTTGATCAAACAGCTTGACTACTTACATCTTAAGTGTATGATGCCTTGTGTAGTTAGCATTTTATTTGCAATCATTTCTTTTGAAATCTGACAAGATCTAATTTTTTAGTGTCATGTGTGCTTGGATCTGCATGCTTATACGATTGCATCACCTGCATCATAGAATGTTTGATGTTTGAATTTGATTGGTCAGTAATTCTTTCTTGTCCAATGATTGCATGTACTAAACTCTGATTGGTCAGTATTTGCAACCTTTGTCACTCTCCAGTCTTTGTCGAAGGCTTGAAATCTGAAATTGTGCATTGCTGCCTCAGTGTTAGTTAAGTTACATGTTTAGACTTTTTTCCTTTGGAATTAAATAGAATGTGAATAGCCTACATCTTCATGTAACAACACTATATTCGGTGTGCCTATAATAAGTTATTATAAAATTCACAAAAATTAAATTGATACTTTATTCCTTTTATGGAAATTACACTTTTTGTGTGAAATTCAAATAATAAAACTATGTCTTCTGCGTGTGAGCAAACCATTGCACCAAGATGGGTAATAAATCATAGAGGCAGGGAACCAGACATGTTTGGTGCACTCTTGTACCCAAACCTCAAACTGTGAACCAGACTCATAAGAACCTTAAGTACCAGAGACTGGTGCACCACCAATAGTAAACCTTGAGCCCAGACTAGGTTCTTTTTTTATTTTATCCCACCCCTTTATGAATTTATAAATTAAGACATTATTACTCCTTATACATATATATATATATATATATATATATATATATATATATATATATATATATATATATATATATATATATATATATATATTACTCCTATACATTTATTAATTTTGAATTCTTGAGCAAGGATAAAATCTTTGAGAAACAAGATTTCAAATGTGCTCTTAGTAACCAATTATAATAAAGTATTAGTTGATTAAGTGGAACCAATAATTGATTATAAAATTATGACCTATTGCCATCACAGGCAGAGCATATTATGATCTTGTCTATCTGTTCATCTGTCTGTCTGTTACCGGTTTAGTTTCAGCCCAGTAACTCAAGTTGTTCACCATCTAAAGCAACTAAACTTTATGGATCCCTTGTATATGGATAAGGATGGACCTTGTATATATTGATGTAAAAGGCAAGGGTCACTCTAAAAGGAGATTAATGGTTTCTGTACAATAACTGAGATTGTCCACTATCTACAGTTACCAAATTTTGTAGGTAGATTGTATTTGGAGCAAGTAAGAACACTTTTGATTTTTGGGGATATAAAAGTAAAAAGGCAAGTTCTTTGTAACTAAATTGTTCTCCATGTAAAACACTTTTTGCTTTTATTATTTTCTGTTTAAAGCATCAGGAGCTGGAGTGTCAGTGTCTAAGGGAGCAGGGCTCGCTAAGTTTGTTGATGTTCTGAAGGTGAGTTCCACCAAGCAAACATTTTAATAGAATCCAAAGTTGTCGAAATTCAAATTGAATATATTTTTCAGATTATTATATTGCTTTTATATAATAATCACAATTCATTTTTTTTACTTCACGTTTTGATTAAATTTAACATAAGAAATTGTATTTAATGGAAGTCCTGATTTTGAAGCTATTTTTAACCTTTAATTATCCTGTTTTGGTTATTTCATTGAATTTACCTTTTAACTTGGCTGCCATGCTCTGAAAGTAAATTTTTTACATTCAAATTTATTTAGGCTTTTAAAGTTACCTTTACCAATCAATATAATTAATAACTATTTAGTTGTTTTTAACACCCCACCATCAGTATGCAGACTGTTAATGTTATCATTGTCTAGTTTGGTTAAGTATGATGTTGTTTGACCATCGAATATGGCCACTTTTATTTTATATCTTGTTCCTTAGAAATTATTAATTAGGGTATACCGGTATATCAATAAATCTGTGTTGGTCATATTCATGAAGGTATACCATTATATCAGTAAATCTGTGTTGGTCATATTCATTAGGGTATACCATTATATCAATAAATCTGTGTTGGTCATATTCATTAGGGTATACCATTATATCAGTAAATCTGTGTTGGTCATATTCATTAGGGTATACCATTATATCAATAAATCTGTGTTGGTCATATTCATTAGGGTATACCATTATATCAATAAATCTGTGTGGGTCATATTCATTAGGGTATACCATTATATCAATAAATCTGTGTGGGTCATATTCATTAGGGTATACCATTATATCAGTAAATCTGTGTTGATCATATTCATTAAGGTATACCATTATATCATTAAATCTGTGTTGGTCATATTCATTAGGGTATACCATTATATCAGTAAATCTGTGTTTGTCATATTCATTAGGGTATACCATTATATCAATAAATCTGTGTTGGTCATATTCATTAGGGTATACCATTATATCAATAAATCTGTGTTGGTCATATTCATTAGCGTATACCATTATATCAATAAATCTGTTGGTCATATTCATTAGGGTATACTATTATATCAATGAATCTGTTGGTCATATTCATTAGGGTATACCATTATATCAATAAATCTGATGGTCTTATTCATTAGGGTATACCATTATACAGTGGAACCCCGCTATAACGCGCCCTGCCATAACGCGAATTCGGATATAATGCGGTCGTAGCATGGCTCCTGAAATTTCGTATATTCATTCACACATGGAGAAAAAAATTTTGGAGAAAAGTAAAAAAAAAAAAACAAAACAAGAAATTAACTTCATTTTGGGCATGAGATTAGTTGTGACTTTTAAAATAATATGATCGTGGCATGGTTCCTGAAATTTGAAATTTATTTACGTGTATTTTTATCGGACCGTGAAAATATTTGTTTAACGTACGAGAAATAGTATGTAAAACGTTTATTATAATTTGATGGAAGAATTCGCCTATGACTTTTAATAATAAACGATCGGAACTTAACAATTTATCCAGGTTCTTTAAGTGGTTTTGGAGAAGTGATCATGTATGAATTCTAAAATAATACGATATATATAACGTACGAGAAATAGTGTGTACAACACTTGGCTTCTGAAATTTATCAATTTGAACAGGTTGTGGTGAAGCTCCGTATTCTACTCTAGAAGAGAAAACTGGTTTCATTAGGTTTTTGAATTGTTAAGCCGAAGTAAACATTATCGGAAGTGTTACTTATTACGGACCCATGAGTAAAGCCAGTAAATCGTCTTTGTGAGAAACTGATGCCCTAGAGCAAAGAAGCAAATGTCATTGGATATATTTTTCAAGAAATGATGAAATTTAAATTTGGAACCACACTGACTTTGCGCAACGATTAATTTAGCAGTTTTCACATGTTTCTTTTGATGTTCACAAAATCTGAAATAAAAGTTATTTGCACGCTGAAATCATGCGTTGATTGTTAATTATTCTTGCAGTTGTCGCATATGATAAAATTTTAGCGGTATGAAATTTGTACAGACACCGTATGTAGACCCGGGAATAGCAGCATGCAATGACCGTACGATATCAGACGGCTTGTAAATGGTTTCAATATTTTGTTCATCCTATATTTTACACGACAAATTCAGACTATTACAAAATTATTGAATATTTTAAATCTGTACGATTTTCAATGAAATTACATCCATTATGGATTAACTGCATGCCACGACGGCACGGTAGCATATGGTGTTGATACACTTTTCATGATATAGCGATAGTCTGGTATTATCGGTCAATCTGTATTATCGTTCAAACAAATAAAAATTAGTAAATGTTTTTAATGCACAGTAATAACCTATAAATATATTAGCCATCGATTATTTTGAATATATCTTAATGCATTCCAGTTAATATTCATCTGATGATAAGCCGACTTTTCATCATTGTACATGTATACACATATATGTTCTCGGAAAAAAAGTTAAATATTGTAAAACCCCGCATTAATGCGACCCCGCTTTTAACGCGATCCAATTTTATGGACCCCGATCATCGCGTTATAGCGGGGTTCCACTGTATTAATAAATCTGTGTTGGTCATATTCATTAGGGTATACCATTATATCAATAAATCTGTTGGTCATATTCATTAGGGTATACTATTATATCAATAAATCTGTTGGTCATATTCATTAGGGTATACTGACATATAGTTTATAATTCTGTTCTTGTTTTTAATTCCTTAGATAATATTCAGTCAGGATGTAGCAGATGGCGGTTCAGTCACCTTTCTTAAAAATTCTTTGGCCAGATCTTACAAGGTAAGTTCTTATATGTCTAACTGCTTTTGTGGATTAGAATTACTCAGGGTCATTTTAGAACCATAGAGATATTGCTATCACAAAGTAATTCAAACAGTGATGTTTATATCCCCAGCTAGTGAAGTTTGCGTATGATGTTTTATTGATCATGAATGAAAAGGGTTCACCTGGATGTTAAGGATGACAGTCCTAGTAGCTATTGTGACAATATTCTTATTGCTACGCCACCCGATTGGCTAGTCATATCAACATGGAATATTCATAAAAGGGTTCACCTGGACGTACAGGATGACACTCCTAGTAGCTATTGTGACAATATTCTTATTGCTACACCACCCAATTGTCTGGTCATATCAAGATGGAATATTCATAAAAGGACTTGTGATGTCGACTGGGTCCTAAATGAAAGTGGTGCTGATATGACAGCCATTCTGGACACCACAGCAGTCATCTTGAAAATCTTGTTCTCTCTACTCCTAAATGAAAAGCCACAACAGTCAGAAGACTAATTTGACATCTAATGGTCCAAATCTGACCTTATGTATGCCCGCCAGAATAAACGTATTGAAAATCTTACCATTAATTCTCTTGATTGGAATGATATATACATTTGTCTACCTTATTCTAAATGAACATGTGCTGATTTTATATCCAATATGTCAGCCACAGAGGATAATTTAAAATTTCTACTGCTGAGGAATATCATGATGGTTTCAAATAAGAAATTGTTTTATTTTTCATTCCTGGAAAACAGGATAACATCAGTCCCTCCTTGTTACAAATTGTATCCTTCACATCATCAAGTACATTATTCAGAGGGGGTTGAGTGGTCTAAAGCGTTCTCCATTACGGATCACTGCCATCTCACCTCTATTTGCGTGGGTTTGAGTCAAAGATTTGGCTAATGTGGGTATGTGAGAAAGCTTGCCAGTAGCTTCTTGTCAGTCAGTGGTTCTTTCTGGAGTTTTCCCCGGGTTCTTCCTCCACCATTAATACTGGCCACCATGTGTAGTGTGTTGAGTGGTCTAAAGCGTTCTCCGTTACGGATCACTGCCATCTCACCTCTATTTGCGTGGGTTTGAGTCAAAGATTTGGCTAATGTGGGTATGTGAGAAAGCTTGCCAGTCGCTTCTTGTCAGTCGGTGGTTCTTTCTGGAGTTTTCCCCGGGTTCTTCCTCCACCATTAATACTGGCCACCATGTATAGCCTATTGTGTGCTGAAAAGTGGCATTAAACCCAACAACAACAACAACATTTTTTTGTTATTATCATATGAACTATTTGAGATATCATCATGAAATTTGGTATGCATTTGTATCACAGTGAAAGTTGTATAATATTTGTGAGATTATTCCTATTAGGGTTATCTCCCAATGTCACAAAATTTTCTTGTTGCTTCATATCTCTTTAACCATTTGAGGTATCATCATGAAAGTTGGTAATACTTTGCAGCTGTATCATGACTAGACATTGTGTCTTGTAAAAGAATAGAAGCTGTGTAGGAAGCATTTTCAGTGTTAGGAATAAAACTCGGACCTCCAGGGCACACAAAGAGAATTGAACCCAGGGGTACATGAAAAGAATAAGACCCAAGGGCACATGTATAGAATAAGACCCAGAAAATTAAACCGTTTTTCAAGAATCATGAAAATTGTTATAAATAAACTTAAATCAATTTTCAAAATTATTATAAAACATCCCATTATTCCCTTGCTTCTCTTATAATGTAAGTGGGATCTTGGATATCATTAAATTAATTATATTTTCCTTGTTGCTTGTTTTATCATGACTTTTAGTTATTTGGTCTTGTTTTTATGTTTGACGTAGCTTTAAAAAAAATCAGTCATATCGCTATATTATCTGTAGTGAGGCAGTTTATAGTGATGTCTAGCACTGTGGCATCATACTGCAGACATGTAGCATGATGTCCCACCCAGTCACATTATCCTGACACCAGGCCGACCAGTACTGACACTAGCTTCTTAATGCTGAGCGTCAAGTGAGGCAGCTGTTAGTACCATTTTTTGTAAGTCTTTGGTATTACTCGGCCGAGGATCAAACCCACCACCTCCTGCTGCAGATGCTCTAACCACTAGGCCACCGGAGCGGCTGTATGATCTTGAGTAGCAGTTATAATGTGGCTTTCTCAACAAGAAATACCCCATGTACCAGATCTGCTGTAGCATAATAAAGCCACAGATTATGGTCTGTGTTGTTTGTTCTACTGTTACTTAAGACAAAATGCACAGACCCTGATCTGCCATCACATAATATGCTGGCAGTTCTGAGTCTGTACAGTTTGACATTGGACTTAAAGCTAGTACAGTTTTCTTATTTCAAAGTATTTTGACATGGAGAAGACACTGTCCTCACCCACTAAATTGGTACATACCTTGATATATGGTGTCCTTGCTTGATACACTGGTGACAAATATGGCTGCCATAAACAATGCTTTAAAGATGGACTACTGTGTTTCAGGTGTATATTCAACAGGATGAGAGTTTTGGTGGTAAGCAGAAGAAACTAGACCTGTGGACCAATCCTGGCAAGCCAGACAAATCAGGTCAGATTTGAGTTTGTTTCAAACAGTATTTCAACTTTGTGAGACTTCTCAAAGTTTCAGCTGATTTTGACTTTTTTTCCAGTTCAGAGGATATGTTTTGGATATATATGCCCAGAAAAGTGTGTGTGTGTGTGTGTGTGTGTGTGTGTGTGTGTGTGTGTGCATGTGTGCATGCATGTGTGTGTCATCTTGTTCTGGATTTCTAATAGAAAGCAGCCAGTAAATGGTTCAGTGTTTCTTTTTCGTTTTCTTCAGGGATCTATATAACAGTGCAAAAGTGAGATGACTTTGCACTTCCATTAAATAGTCAACCCAATTCTAACCTGCAAAGCCAAAAATCTTATAGGACCGTTAAAACAGATGGCATGGTTCTCAGGTGTTTGCTACGATTTCAGTTATATTTTGCATTGCATCTAAGCTGATAGGCATGGCAAGGGACAGAGAATTACATGAAAAACTTTATTTGGACAGAACAGCATGAACAGCTCTAGAGGATCTGATCAGTTCCATAAAGTTTTTGCTTTGTCTAAAAATAGATAAAGCCACAAACTATGACCTAAAGCCTGCAGTCTGCAAATAAATGTGGCATGTTTTTGAAGAAAAGGAATCTTGTTTGGTGATGTATCAACAGTTAGTCTAGTTCCAAGCTCCGTGGACTCCTGATTTGACAGGATACTATTAAACACCAATACAATTAACCAGAGTCATCAAGAAAACAAAGAGCAGTGACATAATACTTTGATTTTTCACGTACACATGATGGTTGTGGAAACCATTTGGAATGACCTTTCACATAATGGACATTTTGAAAATAAATGTTATTTAAACAGAATAATAAACATCGTCATTAGAAAAAGTGCGTTATTAAAAATTATTGTTGACATGATTGTAAAATGATTCAGTCATTAAACAGCCCGATTCCATAACGCCTCCACCTCCCCCTCTCAATAGTTTTCTCTGTCAAGGCCAAATTTTTTACATTTTTGGAGGTCCCTTGATAACTTGCTTTCTTGCCTTTAGTGTGGCCCCAGTTTGTGGACCCCATTGTGCGTGAGTTATTGAGGGAGAGGTGTAAATCTGATGTATACCTTGAATGATGTCACTTAAATAACTTTTTTTCTTCTTTCTAAAACAATATTAATTTCAGGTTTATCCAGACTTTGAATGCAAGGATATCTTGTCATTCTCTGAGACAAGTTCAATGATTTTCTCCACATCATATCAAATGAAATTTGTACAAACTTACAGATATCTTATGAATGTCTTAACTCAGAGATGTAAGTAAATATTGTTCTAACCATGTTTGGTTTGTTGGATTTGGATTGGTGTGATGTTTTACATTTTCTTAAGACTATCAGACAGTTGCAGTACTTGACAGTCAAAATAAAATAAAGAACGGAGGAAGAGGTTTTATCTTAGATTCCTGGAAATTCTTTTCAGCTAGTAGAGAATCAGTACCTTCGAGGGACTCTTGTTTCCAAGTTAGTGCCTAAGATAACTAATATACACTTTGTTTTTCTGAACTTGTACGAACACATGTTGATTTCATCAGATATGTAGAAAACTGAAGAAAATTACAAGGAACTTAATTTACCCATAATTCATCAAGAAACCTTGCATAAATGGTGAATAACTGTGTCCAATGGTGAAAAAGTGTCTTGGGTTTTTAATATATTTTGAGAAGGATAGTGAATAATGTGATTTCATTTTTGTTTTTTGAAATACAGATTGAGACAACTATTAATAATATATCCAAAACAGTGTTGTCTCGATAAACTGTTATTATTTTAAATATGTGATTGCTTACCTTACAGGAAAGACTTTGAGCTATTGGTGCTTTAGTCCAGGTCACAGTATGAGTGACCTCATAGGTCATGGAGTCAAGGCCATTATCTTAACTAGTGGAACCCTCTCTCCTTTGGACTCCTTTACTGCGGAAATGCAGATGTAAGTATTAGTAGTTTTGAGCTTTCCAGAATCAGTTCTCAATTTCAGCAGCAATGTCTTATCATTAGCAAGCTCCAAAATTTAAATCAGTGGTGATGATATGGATTTTTTTTTCTTCTTCATAATTGCTCAGGCCATCAGACCAGGCTGCAAGCTATTAACCACTGACAGTATTAGACAATTGGTTTGCAAATCTAAATTATCATTAGATGGACAATAAGTTCAGTTTCTCAGTTTTGAAATGTTTTCCATTTAAATTGGGAAAACATATCTGGTTTTGATATGATAAAATTGCAATGACAATATTAGATGTAAGGGTAGATGGACCTGTTTTCTTCTCTTTCTCTTTGTAGTCAACAGTGTAGCAATTTCTTCATCATATGGCCCCATTAAAGAAAAGCTAGGGATAGTTACTTTTAACTGAAAGTTGGATTTCTTTTCTTTCAAAAAAGGGAAAATTATTCTGAGCTCCCTAGAATCTTTCTTGAAGTTTGCCAGTGATTGCAAAATCAAATTTATAATGATCCCATGTTTAAGCTGCTGAACAAAGAAGTATAAACATACATCTGTGTCATTAAAAACAGACAAGCTAAATCATTACATTTTGCAACCACATGCAACATCAAACATAAGCCAGTTGGTTTATCAGATACTTTGTCAGCCATTAAGTTCAAGCCATAAAATTTAAATTGTAATTATTTTGTTTTAAATGTGAGAGATGGATTGACCCTTTGTGCTGGCAATATCTTTGTGCTGTCACATATGTAAAGCTTTCATTTCACCTTTCTTTTATAAAGACAGTTTCCATATCTTTTCTTTTCAGTTAGAAGCCAAGGAAAACTGATAATCAGTCTACATTTTTGTTTGTTTGCTTGTTGTTTTGTTTGGTAAAAATCTTCAGGAATTTAGTATTTATCAATCTTTTAGTGCTGTATGGTTAACTTCATTACTGACTTATTCCTTGCAGTCCATTCCCAGTTCGTCTAGAAAACCCTCATGTCATAGAAAAGCACCAGGTGTGGATTGGGATTCTTAAGAAAGGCCCAGATGGGACCGTGCTCAACTCTAATTATGAAACAAGGTATGTTATTATATAATTCATGTCTTGAAAAATCAGAACAAACCAAAAATGTCAAATTTTAAAAAAAAAAAGTATTGACCTTGCGTGAAATAAAGGGTTATAACCCATTATATATGATCTTCATTACCCGCAGACCTACCCATAATAATGTACCAAATAAATTGGTACAATTGTTGCCTTCATTAATGTGATTATTTAAAAAAACATCATGTTGCTTATTGATTATGTATCTGAGTTGTAAAAGCCATTGGCTTGCTGTAAATGAGTGCATAATTGAAATGACAAGCAATCACACCCATCACTTGTTAATTTGTTTTTGCCAATATTAGTTTTGACAAAATAACAATTTTATCTGACCTTAATTGTTTCTTTTCATCACATATTGGCTGATATTTTTGTACTTTTTTGCACTGGTAATTCTTTTTATTTAAACATTGTTAAAATAAAATCCACAATTAGCTTTAGTTTCCTTCACAAGATCACAGACTTTTGATGATATACAGTGTGCTTTTTAAGTTTCACATTTAACAGGCTGTCAATATTTTCTGGTCCAGATTTCCCCTTGAATCACTTTTGTATTTTGTTTTGTATTTTGTGAAGAATGGAGAATGTACTTTATCTATAAGCATTAGGATGTGACAATATAGGGCCTAAATATATGTGTTTTCTGAGCAAAATGGCATGACAATTTCTAGGCATTTTCAGAAACATAACTTTAACCAGTTTGGTAAATGGACTTGCTATGAAAAATTGTAAATAACTGTGCTAGGTTAATAAATTTGCAAACAGTCTTTGATATCATTTCTTTCTTTATATGCTGTCTTAAAATCCACTTTGCATGAAAGAAAACAAGATTAACTCTGAACCTTTACTACTTACCTGTACTCTTATTTTCAAGCGTTGCTGATCTTGTAGTATGTGCAACAGACATCCATTAAAGTTTGATTTTTATCCTGTCACTTGTAGAATCCACATGTTTGTAATCAATGATAGTACAGTCTATTTTACACTGTCTGACACATACCATTTTGATTTTACAATGCTACTTGTGATAAAGTTGCACAGAATGGTTATTTCTTGTAAATTCCACCACCAGCACCACCAAAGTTTTTTCTAGTTTTGGAATTGGGACATCAATCTTGTACTTTTTGGTTTGATAATTAATTTCACTATCCTATGTCAAGGGCATTTGGATAAGTTTAGGTCTTTGTTCATTACCTTTCACTCTTAGCTGATAGAAGATATTGATTTTGCATTTAATTCAAAGCAAACATTGGCCTCTCATCTTACTGGATGTATAAGGCCTGTGAGATAGAAGCTGTTTGTCTCAGTTGATTTACCTGTCTTGGCAGCTATAATTTCTTAGACCAATAGAGATACCATATAAACCCACTATAAGTGAAGTCCATCTGCAACTGCACAGATTCAGATCTGCCATCACATAATGAGCAAGTATATACAGTCAAGTCGTGTGTTTGATGGAGCTGCCTGTGTGTGATGCAGCTATTTGTGTGTGATAGTCATGTGTGTGATATGGCCATGCGTGTGATATAGCCATGCGTGTGATATAGCCATGTGTGTGATATAGCCATGTGTGATCTAGCCATGTGTGTGTGATAGTCATGTGTGTGATATAGCCATGTGTGTGATAGTCATGTGTGTGATATAGCCATGTGTGTGATATAGCCATGTGTGTGATCTAGTCATGTGTGTGATCTAGCCATGTGTGTGATATAGCCATGTGTGTGATCTAGCCATGTGTGTGATCTGGTTATGTGTGTGATATAGCCATGTGTGTGATCTAGCCATGTGTGTGATCTGGTTATGTGTGTGATATAGCCATGTGTGTGATCTAGCCATGTGTGTGATCTGGTTATGTGTGTGATCTAGCCATGTGTGTGATCTGGTTATGTGTGTGATCTAGCCATGTGTGTGATCTGGTTATGTGTGTGATCTAGCCATGTGTGTGATCTGGTTATGTGTGTGATCTAGCCATGTGTGTGATCTGGTTATGTGTGTGATCTAGCCATGTGTGTGATCTGGTTATGTGTGTGATATAGCCATGTGTGATATAGCCATGTGTGTGATATAGCCATGTGTGTGATAGTCATGTGTGATATAGCCATGTGTGTGATCTAGCCATGTGTGTGATCTAGTCATGTGTGTGATATAGCCATGTGTGTGATCTAGCCATGTGTGTGATATAGCCATGTGTGTGATCTAGCCATGTGTGTGATATAGCCATGTGTGTGATCTAGCCATGTGTGTGATCTGGTTATGTGTGTGATATAGCCATGTGTGTGATCTAGCCATGTGTGTGATCTGGTTATGTGTGTGATCTAGCCATGTGTGTGATCTGGTTATGTGTGTGATCTAGCCATGTGTGTGATCTGGCTATGTGTGTGATCTAGCCATGTGTTTGATCTGGTTATGTGTGTGATCTAGCCATGTGTGTGATCTGGTTATGTGTGTGATCTAGCCATGTGTGTGATCTGGTTATGTGTGTGATATAGCCATGTGTGTGATAGCCATGTGTGTGATATAGCCATGTGTGTGATAGTCATGTGTGATATAGCCATGTGTGTGATCTAGCCATGTGTGTGATCTAGTCATGTGTGTGATATAGCCATGTGTGTGATATAGCCATGTGTGATATAGCCATGTGTGTGATGTAGGATGTGATTGAGAATGTTAGTAGTAATTTTGCCATTGCAGATAATGATACTGTATATACACCAATATAAGTCGAGCAAAACTGCAAACTGTCCTTATTTGTTATAGCATAATGTACCTGCAGGTCAAGGTATAAATTGCTTTTTTAACTAATTTCTTCTAACAAACTGCATTGACCCAGATCTTCCAGCTCATTATGTGGTGGCAGCTCTGAGTCTGTGCAGTTTTCAGACTTAACTTATAAGTGAGTATATATGGTACTTCTGCTTTTCACAGGGTAACAATGTTTGTGAGTGTTTCTGTGGATACTACATATGCCATTTTGAGATTCATGATCCAGCAAACAATGATCCTCAACTAGATTCAATAGGACTCCATTCCTTATCTACAGTATGATCCCATCTTCAATCCACCAATTAAAGTGAAAATGCCATTTTTTACAAAAACTCCCAAAATTGATATCCCATGCAAAATAGATGAATTTACAGTATTAGGGTACTTACTGTAAACTCAGTCTTTGATAACAAAACCATCTGCTGATCCTCAAATACATAACTAAGATTTCTGATTTCATATTCTAATCAAAGTGTACATGTGCGTACAAATTGCTTAAGATTATATTAGTTTCATTTTGCTTTTAGTGGGCATATCATGCTGAGGAATTGTTAGCTAGGTCATGTTCCCATGGACACACAAAGGCAGCTGACCCAGACTGGTATGGGAATTTATTAACTCCTTCAGTTATCAGTCTGATGATAATATGAAACCTGAGTTTCCATAACTCCTTAAAACCCCATTAATAAGTATGACAGTTCCATATATTATGAGAAGTATCACTATAGTTCTGAAACCTGAATGCTTGACAACTCTGGTGGCCTAAGTCATTAGAGCGAACCCCAGATGAGTCGTTCCAAATAATTATAAAATTGGTACTAGCAGCTGCCACACTTAGCATTAAGGGTTTAGTGATATGATTGGTTGGCCTGGTGTCAGGATATTGTGACTGGGTGGGACATGACACTACTTGTCTTTGTCTTGATGCCTTTTTGCTAGACATCATTATAAACTGTCACACTGCAGACATTGTAGTAATATGACTAAAATTATTAAATCTACGTTAAACAAAACACCACAGATACCCTAAATGCTTCAAGTAATTGTATTATTTTCTTTTGCCAGGTTTAATACAACATACCAAGCCTCACTGGGAAATTTAATAGGTATGTCATAATATTGTTTTTTTAAATAAATTGTAAATCTTATTTTTAAAACTGACCACCTTTTCAAGTTTTTTCCATATTTCTTGTCAGAAGTATTTATCTTCAGGTATAACAGATGTATGTAATTGGTCTCATTGTAATACTTCATGACCTAATTAATTCTTTATATAGTTTAGTCATGTTAGAAGACCACAATATATGCAGTTTAATGCTTAAATATAATCACTGTTGAAGAATCAGAAATCTGATTGATATCAAGACTGATTTAGATAAAGTTTACAGATGCAAATATTTTCATATCCTTTTCTACAATTTTGTGTTGTTTTCATCATTTAAAGATGCTTTTGAATGACCGCAAAATGTCCCATGTACTGGAAATCCATTGTTGGCAATCAGTGAGTGGTAAGTGGATGCATTGATGGAAGCAGTTAATTAAGATGCTGAATTCACAGTGCAAGATATTTCTGTTATAAGTGTCATTAATTTGCAGTTTTTAATATATTGAAGAATCATTTAAAGCTTGGAAATCTTTGCGCAAGATTTGTTTGGCATTTGTAGATAGCTGCTCAAGAACAGATTTGGGTTGAGCTTGCAAGCTTCATCAATAAATTTAATACTGATGTTTCGACAAAAGAAAGTTATATAAAATGATTGTAGCTGCATCTGCAGCATGCAAGACACCACTCACCAAATCTGCTAAGGGTTACCAGAAACAATTGAATGAGATTGTCACCAGATAAAAAAGCCAAGATTTAATGTTTTGAACCCAACTCAAGAGAAATAAGAATGAGAGAAAACAAACAAGCATTTTATAGGCATTATTTTTTGCCACAAAAGGTCCTGTCATGCAGGTATCTGTGCCCACCACTGCTAGTGTCATGTCATGCAGGTACCTGTGCCAAACACTACCATTGTCATGTCATGCAGGTACCTGTGCCCATCTCTGCTAGTGTCCTGCCATACAGATACTTGAGCCCAGCACTGCTCGTGTCTCATCATGCAGGTACCTGTGCCTAACACTACCATTGTCATGTCATACAGGTACCTGTGCCCAATACTGCTAGTGTCCTGTAATGCAGGTACCTGTGCCAAACACTACCATTGTCCTGTAATGCAGGTACCTGTGTCCAACCCTGCTAGTGTCCTGTCATGTAGGTACCTGTGCCTAACACTACCATTGTCATGTCATGCAGGTACCTGTGCCCAACACTGCTAGTGTCCTGGCATGCAGGTACTTGTGCCAAACACTGCTAGTGTCCTGTCATGTAGGTACCTGTGCCCAACACTACCATTTTCATGTCATGCAGGCACCTGTGTCCAACACTACCAGTGTCTTGTCATATAGGTACCTGTGCCCAACACTGCTAGTGTCCTGTAATGCAGGTACTTGTGCCAAATACTACCATTGTCCTGTAATGCAGGTACTTGTGCCAAACACTGCTAGTGTCTTGTCATATAGGTACCTGTACCCAACACTGCTAGTGTACAGCCATGCAGGTACCTGTGCCCAATTGGGAGTACTTTGAAGGGATGCAATGATGTATTGATCACTAATGAACAGCCATGTACAGAACACTAATATTCAGGTAACACTAATATTCAGGTAACACTAATATTCAGGTAACTGGAAGTTATCAGAAGGGATAGAATGGATAATTTTCATATAGCAGGATGGCTGAAGTCTTTTATTCAAAACTCTTTAAGTACCCCTCATATTAATTTAGTAGACTGGTACAAAATGTGGAGTAGTCATTGCATATAAAGTGCTGAAAATACATCTAGGTAGAAAAAATGTATCATATGACTGCTTTATTATATATGTTAATATGACCATATCATAATTTTTATATATGTAACATGTGTAACAACACCTCTTGATGCCACAGTTATGCAGAGGAAAGGTATGATGACTCAGGCATCTAAATGTCTTTAAGAATCATTCACAACAATTCTGGGAAATAAAACTGATAAAATATTTTCATGAAACAAAATAGTTGTGTCCATTTCAAATGAAATTTATGAAACTCACCAATTATTTCCATTGCACTTTAAGATAGGAATTATTTGATTTTGTTAATAAATTTCTTTGGAATTGACTACTCATGTCAAAGCCCTTTTAAATAAAAAATGTTTTATGTAATATTGATTTTTCTGTCTAAATATTTCAGTGAATTTTGCTCGTGTCGTTCCCAGTGGCTTACTAATATTTTTTCCATCATACCCTCTGATGGAAAAGTGTTTGGAATACTGGAAGGTCAGTATACAATATAAGTTGAGCTAAACAAACTGATCTTTTTCAAAAGATGCATGAACTGAGTTTGTGGCAGTGCATAGATTATGAATTGATCCATGTATTAATTAGCATATCAGTTGCATTGGATTTTAGAGCAAGTTTATTTCAATTTGTCAGAGAAGAGTAGAATGCCATTAAACAATTTTTCTGATTTCAAACAAAGACTTGTCAATAAAGATATTTATGTATCTAAAATATTTTCTCTATGGATAATTATTCAAAAAGATTTAAAACGTTCAATTATATTGTTTGTTTTTTCATTAAATGTGAATTAAGTAGCTCTAAATCTTTTATCTAATTAATATTCAAGATGATTAATAAACTGCTTTGTGGATAAATGGTTTTCAAAATAGAAGTCTGTCAAAGTACATATTATAGTTGTCTCCCTCTTCAGTGCTCACATCCCCTAACTCCCTACCTTTGGCCACCTGCTTTTTAATTCCAGAATCCCATTGTGCCAATGATTTTATGTTCAAAGATACTCCTCTAGGATGGTAATCCCTCTAACATGGCTACCATTTTAATGCAAAACATGCCAAATTCACTGTTTAAAAGCAGGCACACATATGGGTTTATGTATATAAATCTCACAAATATTTGTTGCTTTGTAAATTTTACAGAACGACATTTGTTCTAATATGCAGATAAAGTTAAGTAATCTGTTTATCCTTAAAGCTGTGTTCCTTGGATGTCAAGTTTTACTGTACTGTATGGCATGCATAAACAACATTATAATTAGGGAGTAATGTATCATTTACTACATTATAATGAGGCATTACTATAGCGTGGAATACTGTATAATGTTATAATGAAGGAATATTGTATAACATAGTTATATGGCTGGATCACTTTGTATTATTATGGGAGAGTACAATGGAATTCTTTATAAGGCACGCTCACTATAAGTTTATATATTATATGTGCAAAATGAGAGGGGGGGGGCCGAGTGGCCAAGTGGTCTAAAGCGCTTTCCGTTATGGATCACTGCCATCTCACCACTGTCTGCGTAGGTTTGAGTCAAAGATTCAGCTAATGTAGTTATGTGAGAAAACTTGCCAGTAGCTTCTCGTGGGTCGGTGGTTCTTTGGGGGGGTTTTCCCAGGTTCTTCCTCCACCAATAATACTGTCTGCCATGTATAGCCTATCGTGTGCTGAAAAATGGTGTTAAACCCTACAACAACAACAACAAAATGAGTAATAATGAGGGAGAACTCTAATTCCATTAAGTACTATATTCAAAAATATTCTTCATTTTATCATGCAGGAAACAAATATATGGGGTAGGATAGAGCAGTACAAGCAGTTGTTTGTAGAACCGAAGGGGAAGACAGCATTTAATGAGGTAATTTGTATTATATTATTGTTTTTTGGATGAAATGTCTTGAACACAACATTTTGATGTTATTCATAATGAATGTCTGTACATCTCTTCAACTTTATTTGTAAGGCCTCGTGTATGGCAAGGTTTTGATGGAATATACAAAATTATTTAATCAAAATTCATCCTGTAAATTGTTTTTATATCAGTTTAATTTTATTGAAAGATGTTCAGAATTTTTTTTGAGTATAGATTATTTTTAAAAATTATTTTTATGCTAGACTGTATATGACTGGATTTTCCTAGTAAATAATTGTAATAATTCACTTGAATGAAATACTTTAAATAATTTCACTGCGATATCAATAACCATGGAATCCGAAGTTATTCATAGATGCTGATATGGCTGAGTGGTAAATATGGCCACCTCCTACTGAAGATGACTCAAGCTCAAATCCATCAAGGCACAAATATTTTGTCTCCATTTTATGATACTATTTTACTTTGAATTGGTAGGGAGAATTATGTAACTGTTAATATTCTGTGTGTGAAGAATCATTCAAAAACATAGCAGAACATAAATGGCAAACTGCTGACATCGCATTGGATCTAGTAAGAAATCTTCTACTTTGATCAGTTATAAATTATATCTTGTTAGCCAGTATGTTTGACAATACAAATTTGTAAATACAAATTTGCTTGATACGAGTGAATAATGGATATATTTCATTTCATGGGTGAAAATTTTCACTTGATGAAATATATCCATTATTCGCACCTCTCAGCCCAAATATCTTTTATTTATTATATATGTCACTACAATATTTTAATTGTCTTTTAATTTTTAATTGTTTTAATTATTTCTTATTAAAGGTTCTTATATAATTTATATTTCAGGTAATGGATGGTTTCTACAACAAGATCAATGATGAAACACTAAATGGAGCCATTTTTATAGCTGTCTGTAGGGGAAAGGTAGGTTTTTGTCACTTTACACTAACAAACTTCATCCAGGTCATTCACCATGTTAAAATTCTAATATGTCCAGAAAAATGTCTGCTGGTATTCTACTTGCAGTCTTGACTCTTTCACTGATATTTTTGTTTTGTTTGATGCCATGTTTTGCTTGGTGCTCCATTTACTCAGGTTTTAAATTTGAATATTTACAACATAAATTGTTGTATCAATTTAATTTTTACTTCATCAAATCCATACCTTTAAGTTTTAATTCTAAAATAGACAAAAAATTAGTCAAATGTTTTGTTCTGAAGTTTTCTGTTACCATTTTGTCAGGATTCTTTAGACTCTGTTTCAGGTAAATGCATCATTAAAATGTTATGTTTTGTACTTGCTATGAAAGTGGTCTGCCATTTTTCATAAAAGCATAATCAATATAGTAGACATGAAACACCACTGTTTTGTAAGACCACTTGTCCTGAAAGACAAAAAAGGATCACCTGTTTTGATAGACCACTATTTTGGAGTCTGCATATCATGAAAAGCCACTGTTTTGGAAGACCATCTGTCTTGCAAGACTACTATTATGGAAGATCACCTGTTATGAAAGACAACTCTTTGGAAGACCACAAGCCTTAAAAGACAATTGTCTGTATTATCTGTGTTGTGTGTTTTTTCCTTAAAAAATTAGACTGGTTTGCAGTCTTGGATTTCAACCAGTTTCCTTAAAAAATTAGATTGTTTTGCAGAATTGAATTTCAGCCATGTTCCCTAATAAAAGACCACAATTTGTGGCAAAAGAGTTTGTTTCTTAGGACAGGTTTCTAGGTTTCTTTGTATTTCACTGATTTGAATTTGACATAACCTTGAGGTTTTACTAAGGACAGATTTTTCATTCCCAGCAAGGACAGATGTTTCAATATCAGCAAGGACAAATGTTTCAATCCCAGCAAGGACAGATGTTTCATTTGCAGCAAGGAATTTAAATTACATTGATTTTATAATGGACAGATATCTGCTTGGAAAAGTTAGATATTTCTTTAACCTTAGTATATGTTGAAGAACCTATTTAATTACTATGCATTTTTGTTGTATCTTTGATGAATTATGGTTAATTATGATGTTGTCTATCAGTTACCCTGGTAACTGGGTTGATAGAGTGTCAGACTCCATTATCTATGGGACAAGGGTTCAGTGCCTTCCCAGAGCAGAGTACCTCAGTGTTTATTTCAAAAAGTCATTTAGCCTCCATTTGGTCAATGTGCTGTTGATAATATGTTAAAAGTGCCATTATAATAAGCAGAATAAGAAACCTGTAACCAATTTCATTTTTACACAAAAAAATTGTTGATGGACTTACACTGTAATAGGGAAGAGTACTCTTAATTTGGTGTCATAAGGTGAAAAGGTCAAGGTCACTTTGAATGAAAGAAGAAAAAAGTTTCTACAGAATAGAATTAATTTTACATCACAGACCAAAATATTTTTGATGGTTTGCACTTAGGGTAAACATAAAACCTATTAATTATTGGGTCATCAGGTGAAAGGTCAAGTTACAGTGATGAAAGATAATAATGGTTTGTGCACATTAGTTCTGGATCCAGAGGCTATGCTATGGCAGGTATTTTGAAAGGAATTTTGGCCTTGCCTTTCTTCCAACTGATGGAGAGCGTCATTTAGAAAATCAGTGACCTAACTTTCCAAATGTTTTCGTTTAGTCCCACTAAGATTGGACAAGTCTTGGGTGAAAAATCGGCTCAACCTAGTGATGTTCCCAAGAAAATCCTGTGAAATTCCATGTGCTCAAATAATCGGTGTTTCATCCAGGATTGTAGATTGTATGTTGGGAAAGCCTGGTGTAAAATCAAGTTACAGCCTTACATAGTGGAGATACTCTCACAAAGAAGAAGGCCCATCACTTTGCAGGCTTAAGATGGTATGTGGCAAGTTTTTTTCAGGTACTGGTACAGAGACAACATCATCTCTTTGAATGCTTCAGTCTCTCAGATGGCTAACTTTTTCAGTATATTTTCAAGAAGGGAAAGTTAATTCCTGTTACCATCAGACAATATTGTTCCATGATTTCCAACACATTTAGGAATCCTGGTAGATTATATATATATATATATATATATATATATATATATATATATATATATGCCTAGATAAACACTAATGAGGTCAGCTGTTACCTGGATTGACCAAAATCAATTATCTTGTTACCTATGTGATCATTCATAGGTTTTGTCTTGGCTCACCTGACTGGGTAAAAAGGTCTTCCCTTTGTTTATATATATATATATATATATATATATATATATATATATATATATATATATATATATATATATATATATATATTCTGCTTGATTCCCCTACCCACCCTGGTTTAATGACTTTAACATGTTCTTATTTGCTAGGTGAGTGAGGGACTTGATTTCTCTGACAACAATGGTAGGGCTGTTATTATCACTGGACTTCCATATCCACCTTTCATGGATCCTAAAGTTACCCTCAAAATGAAATTTCTGGATGAGATGAAAGGGAAACAAAACTTTAAGGTGAGTAAGATTCACAAAGATACAAATTAAATAGTTTTGAAAACTCCACCCTCCAGACACTGTATTCATGCTTTTAGTCTTTGCCTCATTGTATTATTTTGCAATTTGTTTGTCTTGTGTATACTTAAGGAATATTTATACAAAAAGTCAACAAATTATATCTTTGAATTTCTAATAAGTTCTCTTACATCAAGACAGAGGTAAAAAAAAATGCCTTTCTGTTTCTTTATTTCTGTCTGTTTTCTTTTGTTTTCATCTCTTTAATTGCTGTATGAAAGGTAAAATGTAACAACACAGTAGCTTCTGTTTAAGATTTTTTGTGAGTTATTTTAAGGTTTTATGTAATATATCTTCCATATCATTACATCCAAGATATTTTTCCAGAGAGATGTAACTTTTTGATTTCTTATCTTATGACTGATAGAATTACTCTTGTCATGATTGAGGTGACAAATCTCAGGGGAGATATATCTTAATTTTTGTGAAGCAGTAACAGTTTTCAGTTTATTTTGAAACAGTACACATTTCCTACTTAAGAATATTATATATACATCAGTGGAGATTTAAGTGGGCTTTTCAAGTCACTGTAGATGAGTAGCAATCCATGTTCAGAATAATGTTGAATTAAGTTAAGCAAATAAAAAAGATGCAAAGGGAATTAAGATTAGATTAGTATGCAAATTTTAATAAAAAATGTAATCTGTCTTTTTATGAAAGCTGATTTAAATGACTATGATGAGAACATGGGAGAGATTTTAATTTAGTTGATGAACTGAAGAATTGGGTTTGTAGCACTCTCAGGATGTGTTATTTGAGAGATTTGAGAAATGTAAAGTTTCAGGAATCATTACTTCATTGTGCTATAAAATTAAAAGAAAAATGAGAAGGTTTGATGTTTAATAGGATTAGATATCATCTTGGAAGATTTAAGATAATTGGAAAATATATAAGACCTTTTAAATAAGTTTCTTTCATTTTAAGCATAATCTCATTAACCATTGTAAATACTATTTGCTGATTTATGAATATTTATATTGTAGAGTTTAGGAGGGAAGGAATGGTATCGTCAACAGGCATCCAGAGCTGTAAATCAGGCCATTGGGAGGGTCATCCGTCACAAGGAAGACTATGGTGCAATTCTTCTATGTGATACTAGGTAAAATACAATTATAATTAGTGGCCACACTGTGAAGAAAAGAATGAATTAAAGATGTCGTGTGAAGTGAAATTTGTGCTTTAATCATTTAATTCTGTTTTAATGTAATCAGTATAATTTTATGTTCTCTTCTGATCAACCATTAATTTGTTCCTGTAAACATTTCTGTGAATTACATGCCAGCTGCATTGTGATCTACAACTTGAGGCAGTGTTGTTGCATTGTAACTGGATTAAAACAGACCTGCTTTGTTTTAATATATTTTGTCATGTTAATTTTTGTTTACCCTGATTTGTTTACTAGTAAATACATTGCTTTCATTTCCTGTGAGTTTGAACAATCTGTATTTGTATTATATGGTGTGTTTTGCTGTATAAACAGTTTGTGTTTGATGCAATCAGTAGTTTAATTTGATATGTATTTGCCATTTTTGTAAGCTGGATCTGATTCCAGGTAATATTTCCTATGTTATCTGCCAAGGCAAAACCATTAGCTTTTTTTTTTCCTAGTTGTCATTAGTTTGGTTGAGCCATGAAATTGATACTTGGTTCAGTTCCAGTTAGGCCAACAATTCCTAGCCCATGTGTAAATATAATCTTATATCTTGTGAAGGCAGCACCTTCTTTGTTTTCCAGTTGATAATCCTTTCATCAGGTCATGAATCTGATACTTGTTCAATGCCATGTTCAGTTGAACTCCATTTTAAGCAAAGCTGAACTCCATTTTAATGCTGCACAATTGACCTCTGTTCATTTGTGACATAATTTTTATAGATTTCACAGAGCATATGCTTAAAATGGCACCACAGAGCATATGCGCAAAGTGCTATGACATATATGCTCAAAGTGGCACCACATAGCATATGTTCAAAGTGGCACCACATAACATATGCTCAAAGTAGCACCATATAGCATCAGTCTCCATATCATTAGCCACCAATAACTAGATGAGGAATTTGAGTTGGACGATGTTTATGATGACCAGGATGAATTCTTGGGTTTCATACCAGGTGACATTAGACAATGACATTTATGAGACATTGTGAATCACAAAAAGTGTCTAGTTTATAAAGAAAAATGAAACTCTGTTATAACAAGCTACCTATTCAGTTATTCTCAGCATGATTATAAAACAGGGAGTCAAACTTATATCTGTACACCTTGACCACCAACACACTTTTGTCTGCCTTTGTTGATCTCCACCCCTTTCATAGTTTGTTATAGATCTTTTGCTTACGTTGCAGCTATGTTTTTGGACCCTGTTGTGTATGAGTTACCAGAGGAAATGAGTATTAAATAATACAACTCGACACTCCCTGTTGTGTATGAGTTACCAGAGGAAATGAGTATTAAATAATACAACTCGACACTCCCTGTTGTGTATGAGTTACCAGAGGAAATGAGTATTAAAAAATACAACTTGACACTCCCTGTTGTGTATGAGTTACCAGAGGAAATGAGTATTAAATAATACAACTCGACCCTTAAACCTCCAATCTCACTTCAATCCCCACCCCAGCATATTTTTGTGTAGTACAGATGTCATTTCTAAACTAGAGCCTAATCAAGAAATATTTTCATGGCAATGGGATATATTCCCAGAATAATATTCTCTATGATGCAACATCAAACTAAATTTAATTATGTGATTTGGTGAAATCATTCACATTTGTAAGTCAGTAATGTTACTAGGTACGGAGGCTGGTTTATTATTTTTTTTTTAAAACCATTCTTTGGGATTTTTTTTTAGAGAAAAATGACTAGATTAGACAGTAGAATACCCATACAGGTCTGTTTTAATGGTCAAAGAGCATGTAATATTTATGACAGTCAAAAAGCATCACATGATTCCAATGCATAAGAAAATCAGCACAACTTTTTTCTCTCATATTTCTTATGACTTTAAGACTGGGAAATAATCACAAACTTATTATTTAGGTTTTTCAGGGTGGGAAATTCTCACATCACACAACCCCCATTTGAAAAGATAAGGGGTAAATTTTCTAAATATAAGGGGGATAAAATAAAGTGAGTAAAGTAGGACTTGCCAAAAAATAAATTATATGCAATTTATGCATACCACTGATTCTCGACAAAGCATGAAAAAGTTGTCTTTGATATAGCTGTTTAAAGTAATTATCCTAAAACTGATGAAAACACTGCTGACTTTTTTCTTGGAAATTAAACCATAATAGTGTTTGGCAATAAATAAGGATGGTCTTAAAGAAGACACAAGCTGCTTTATATCATTAAAATTTCAATATCACAAACATGGCATACATTCTAAACAATGTCATTTTTGTTACTGAGAGACTCTATGGAAATAACGTATTGCATGACTGTTCAATAAGTGGTTCATTTGTCTTGCAGTAAGATAGCCGAGTTTATGGCGAGTATTTTATGGAACATAATTTACAAGATAATAATCCCATTATTTTATATTTGAACGTGAGTAATATTTCAGTTTGATTCTAAAATTAAAATAAATTTGCTTGTCCATAGTGGAAAATGAAAACCATAGAATTCTATTTTTAAACTGTGATACCATGTGTGTCACCATGTCAGAAATTACCATTGCGCTGTCACAAGCTCATATGTTACACCATAAATGAATAAGAATACTGGTAAAACATTGACCAAATAGTTCCAATAATGTTCAGCTTGAACTGAATACTGGTAAAACATTGACCAAATAGTTCCAATAATGTTCAGCTTGAACTGAATACTGGTAAAACATTGACCAAATAGTTCCAATAATGTTCAGCTTGAACTGAGCAAGTGACAAAACTATTTTAAAAAGTAGTTACATCTGTATGTGTGTCCATGTGTTCAAATAATCTGACTTCCCATGTACAATGTATATAAAAATCTTAGGTATAGATTGAATCATAAAAGAATGTGAAATTTATTTATTCTTTCCATTTATAGTCAGGTATTAAATTTGATAAAGCATAACTTTGTCTGCAAGACATGTGAAAGATAAATTCAGATTTTATGTTAAATGATGTTTTAGAGTATTTTAAAATGAGCCAGTAGCCGGTGGTACACTAAAAATGTATATCAGTATCATTATTGATGTATAATTCTTTCATGTATGTCTAATATTTGTTAAATTCTTTTACACTTCAGCAGTATAAAAATCCTTTCCTGGGTCAGTGTTTGTGATAATTTTCAGATGAACAGTTAAATACTCATAAACATAGCTTGAATGACAGTACTTTGTTCTATTCTAGTCATAATGGAGAATATGAAAGTAAACAGGAAAATGAAAATTTGGAATCTATGATTATGTTCATATTTTGGGTGCAAAATATCTAATTAAGATCAACACACATTCAGATCATTATCCAGTGTTTTTGAAATTAGTTTGAGTCCTGCAATCATTTGTCCTAGACTAGCACCAGCAGGATATTATTGGCTGTTCACCATTCTAATTTAAGTGGTAATTGTCAAAATGTTTGTTCTTATTCCAGATTTTCTTCTTATGATTCTTTGAGCCAGCTACCTGTCTGGGTTCGGCCACATGTCAAGCAGCATGAAACATTTGGCAATGCCATCCGAGATGCTCAAGTTTTCTTCAAAAATGCTGAAAAAATGGTAACATTAGAATTTAATTTTTATTATTTTCCACATGTTACCATAACTTTGTAAAAATGAATGTCTGCTACAGTTTTTATCTCACCAGTACAAGCATGACAAGACAATGGTATTAGATGTGACACCAATGACATCATTCAAATTTTATAAGTTAGATATGGAGTGTTGGGAGAGAGCTGCATGATTACAGTTTTGCTTACTCGTGTAATCACATTTGAAAGTTTGTCTGCAGTTTGGTTTTTTAAAGAACTTTACCGGGAAGTCTTGGATTTCAACCAGTTTACTTAATAAATTAGATTGGTTTGCAGAATTGGATTTCAACCAGTTTCCTTAATAAATTAGATTGGTTTGCAGTCTTGGATTTCAACCAGTTTGCTTAATCACTTAGATTGGTTTGAAGCCTTGGATTTCAACTAGTTTGCTTGATAAATTACTTTCATTTTGCAGTCTTCATTTTTGACGAGACAAGTTTGACCTGCAGCCTTCAAAGTCAATACTTGAGAAGTTATGGTCCCAGAATACAACCACATGCCATGTTTGGTTTCCATAAGTTAACTTTACAAAGGATCACTCAATTTTGTCCAAATCTTTCACAGATTTATAACATTCAACAGCATGATTTACAAGTGCTATGGACACTGGCTTCTTTGTCAAATTGATTTCACCAATCATAATAAGCTAGGAATCCTCACAAGTGAAAGACATTAATGTCTTTTAGCATGTCTTGTTGCTATAGTGATAAGATTGTTAAACATCATGTATAAAGTGTTTTTTTTTTTATATCTATGTGTCTTATCATTCTTGATAATAGTTTTGTAAGAGTTATTTAGGTAATAACAATTTAAATACTAATTTTCCCCAATGATCATACATGTATTACGCTTGTAGATTCATTCATAAAGTTCCAAGGTTGAGATGTACTATATTTCAGGTATATGTCACATGATCTGATTTCAGGACAGAAGTTCTAGTAAAAAGCCAAGCTGAACTATTTCCTTATTTGTCTGTATTAAAACAGCTGAATTATTTACTGATAGAGTGATTTCAAAATGCCAATATGATTCAGTGAAGCTAAATTCTCTCTAATGCATATATAATAGAATTAATATGTAGAATTAGGCATTATTAGTAGTGCCACAAGTCTTGGAAGTGATTCAGTTATATTGAGTCGAATTAACATATTTCATTTAATATTTTGATGATTTTACAGTGCTAAAATATTTCATAGTTATTGGAATAATGACTATCATGAAAAATACTGTGAATTAATTCAAAGTCGTTCAGATTTATGTCTGTATCAGCAGTACTGTTGTTACATCAGTACAGTACTGATCATCATTTGGAATACTTTTGAAACGCTTGATGAATTGATAGAACATTTAGAACTTTAGGATTTCATACACCATACAGTAAGTTATATTTAATTTTTTTCACTTTGCTTTATGGGGAAATAAATAATATTTTCAATTTTGCGAAGCTTGATGGTTTTTTCTCTTTCTTGTTATTTGTTTTAAGACCATAGAATCATAATGAAAGTTAGTATAAGTAACATCAATATTTGTTAATTCTCCACCCAATTTTTTTGTGTTATCGATGTCTGTCTATTTCACCATGTCCCAACAAATTACAACATATCCATTACATACTTCATTTCCTGATTGAGTTTTGACCTCTGCTTGGATTTAAAACTTTGCTCTTTGAATGCATCATACTGACAGGGGCATCCATGGCATATTGACACATTTCTAGTGGTACTTAAACTTTCAGATGCCAGCACCAAAGTTGAAGCAAAGAAGAACCAACACAGCTGGATGTACAGGGGCTTATTTCATGCCAACAATAAGCCACAGAGGTGAACCCACAAATCTGGAGAGGGCTAGCACGGTTGCCCAGCATGTACCCAGTCTGATGCCTCAAAGACATGGTATAATATAAGTGAGATTAGTTTTGAAGCAATGTACCTATGATCTTTGAAAATAAACTGAAATGAATCAAGTAAAAGATGTTTTTTTACTATACTAAAAGAAAAGAAGCTTTAGGCTACTAAAAAATGAGAAGGAAGTTATATTTTATCAAAGGAAAAAGTAAAGGAGTTAGCAAGTGCATGCATAGCTAAATTTGTTTACAAATTTTTTAACTAGATGCACAGAATTTTATGATCACCCTGCAGTACATTTTTTTATGACAGAGGAATTAAAAAGAGCAATAAAGAATTTAGCATCCAGCAGCATTTGTTTCTAAAGTTCAGTTCAGTAGATATATTTCTTCCATAGACTTCTGATTGCTGGGTACTGCCTTTTTCGTATTGGTATGAAAAATATGCAAAACGATTTGAGATTTCTGTTGATAAAAGAACAGTGAATAGTTATATTCTAATTTTCAGAAGAAAAAGAACAATTTAAATGTGCCTGAAGTTCCAAGTACCATTTACATCCCATTGCTCTAGTCAAATAATATCAAATTAAAAATATGCATAAAATTGGATTAATTTAACAAAGAAACATGTTTTATTATATTTAAAAAGCATTTTAAATGAGCAGAGAACAGTTTCTAAATGGTCATTTGAAATATTGGATGTAATAAGAGAGAGAGAGATTGGCTAGTTATGTTGCTCTATATGAAAGATGATTAATATTTTTTTCTCTCCAGTTTTTGGCATCAGGTCATTGATCTCTTGTTTGTTTATCCATTTCTCCATGAAATACATTACCCAGTCACATTAATTTTAACAAATTACTCCATGTTTCTTCTGTATCCAGCCTTCACCAAAAGATCAAATAAAAGTCTTGCTATTTATTTATCAATATAAAGGGATGTAACCCCTACAGATTAACTCCCCTTAAGCAAGTAGTCCCCCAGTATCTTGAACATAACCAGTTTAAACTTTTTCTTGCAACATTATACAGTGCCTTCAAAGAATTTTTAAAATTTATTGTTTAACTTTGACTGTCCATGATATATATTTTCAGCAGTATACTTTTTATATATATGCATTTTATTTTACCAGGCATTATTGTCTGTGTGGTATATATGTATTGTGTTGAATTTCAGTTTATTGGTCTCCTCTTTTGTCAGGGTAATGCAAGTTTGCCTATACAGATAGTTTGTATTTTTGTTCTTCCTCATACCCGTGTATAGAGCAGAAGATGTTTGGTCCAAATATTATGAAAAGCCAGTTAAAGAGCCATTTGAAAAAGGGCTTACTCTTAAATCATCTGAACAAAAAAAAACCTTCGTTTTCACCCAAATTCAGAATTATTAGGGATGTCAGGATGACACCCCCATCACTCCACCACTGACAATGATAATGATAACAGCTTCTATGACAATGATCATATTATATCTATTTGAAGCAATGTCAAATGATTTCACTCAAATTATATTAGAATTTCATATTATATGCCAATCTTCTATACTGTTGAAGAGTGACTTGGAAGAATGTAGGACCATCTGTAACCCAGTTTGGTAGCCCACTGGGCATACCGGTAAGTCTTTATCCTATCCCATGCATGAACTTAACAATTTTGATACTTGATATATGGAATTACCTTTTGACTTTGCTAGCAGGCCTCTGCGCAAGCTTTATATCATTTTCTGTATGCCTACCTGGTTGCTAAGCAACCAGTCCACCTGTCTGGATAATCTGTGTATGGTTTTGGCAGGCATGAGTCAGTCATTTCAGACTTACATGTCGCTTGACAGTTTATAGAGCAACAAAATCTTACACCCAGCAGACCTCCCTGGCTGATTGGACCAACCATATCCATGATGCCAGTACATGGTTAACAGTCATTTCAATTGGATCTATTCCTTTTAGCCTATCTCAGTACACAAGACCAGCATTGCCCAGATGGGACAACTTCTATGCTGGACTTGACTCTGCTGACCATGTTAGCAGATCTGTTGGGTAGAATCATTTTTCATTGTATTTTGGTGATTCAATATAATTGCCATACAGAATGCTGTACATACAGGAGGAGAACAATTTCTAGTCAATGGGAACAGAGAGGGCCACAGGCCAGATGTAATGTCCTGACCTCATTTGACATCGATGATGATTACAGACATTTATGCTGCAGGATATGCAACAATTGTCAAAGAGTGCAGTAGTTACTAGACATCTTTAATATAAAATTCCTGACCCCATTTGTTTAAGGGCCTTCCTTTCAGTGAGTCATTTTACGACAAAGTAATGATCACATACTTATGTTTATCATTTAGGTGTACCAAGCCTTGACAAAGATATTACAGCCCTCAACATGTCTAATCTAATTGGTTATAAAGTTGATATGGATGTGTTTAACCCTTTTGCCAAACAGGCAATGATGTCGAACTGAAAATGTGTTCAGTCATTGGTCAGCTTGAGAGATTGCACTGACATTGGTCAATCTGGATATATGGGAGAAGCTTTAGTTTTCAAAGTTATATACCATTACAAAAAGCGTACCATATTCCATTTTAAAGTAAACTAAGAAAAACGTTTTATAAGTTATTTTTGATGTAATTTTTCTGTCATCAGGATTAATTTTTCCTCCTATATATAAATGTACAAAATGTAAAGAATGTCTGTGGTTATTATAATTTTGGTAAATTTACTCACATGAGAATTGGGGAGCAAGCAGAAGAGATTCTTACTGGAAGGTCAACAGAGTTGGAGGATTTTTTGTTTCATTATGCTCGTTCCAAATATTTGAAGTGAACTGTGAGATATACAAATCTTCCTCTTTTTTTGTACTAAGCAGTATTCATTCAGTATTATTTAAAACTTTTTCTATTAGAATATGATTCATGTTCAAAACTTGCTGTTTATATATGAAGAGAGAACATGTTATATTAAAATCCACTTGTTTTCATTTTAGTTCCCAAAAATACATCAAATGTATGTAAATAAAATCTACTGGTTTAAAAGCCAATCTGCTGATCAAAATTTCTCCAGGTTCTGTCATGTGTATGGACTGAACCAGTTCATTACTGCCCAATAATGTAAGATGGAGATGGCAAGGTAGATCAATCTCTCTATGAAACAGTGAATATGCATTCAATCTAGGTATGACTGACACCTGTTTCCATATACCTGTTCCGATGGTATCACACAAATACCTTCACTTCATCTGCTGTGGGGTAGTGTACCAGTTCAGCTCCAGTTCATTCAGCTGAAATCTCAGTCCTTGGGCCTTTACTATGATGTTGGGCTGTACCATATTCACTTCAGGTTGTACTCCACAGTGATAGCAGGATGGTTGACTATATACATGTACTGCAATAACATTCAGTAGTTAAAGTTTGGTTCATGATATGAACATCCTTTCTGGTCATCATTTGCAGTTTATGGTGGATAGTCAAAGTTGACAAGTTAGATCTTGTTTCTTTTCAGCAGTTTGTTGATTTAGGTATGAGATTTCTAACTCGACAGCATTCTTCTTCCTTCAAAGCACATTGACAGTATCATTCATGTATTGGAAAAGCCATCTATCAGGATGTTCACTTTAGCAAGAGAGTTTCTTAGATTCTTCAGCCTCCTGATTGACTCATTATCAAGGAAAAACCAAGTGCTTACTTTGGAATGATCTCTCCATCTGTCAATCTTACATAGATTGCACCCTGTGTGTCTGACTAATGCTAGGTCTTGGGGTGAAAAAACAAACTGCCTACCTTCCTCTCTATATTTCCAGACCAAACAGAATTGACTGTCAATACCCTTCCAAGCAACTTGAAGAGAATATGGACACCTGTCTTTCCTCCAGTGACAAAACTATTCCAGAAAATGAGGGGCAAGGCTTGTGAAATATTTCTGATTGCCTCTCTCTAGGGTTTGCAGAATATAGATCAACAATCTGCTCTGTGAGGTGATGAGCATACCAAGGATAATTGTAGCTAACCCTGTGCTTCTTTGAGTAACTGAAGTCACCTTTATTCCAATAATCCATATATGTCCATAGAAACTCCTCCATGACAAGCCATGTGTGAAAAAAGTTCATTGATTCTATTTTGGAGAGGATTTTGACGGACTTCCACTCTGAAGGCATATAAGAGGAAGTGGCACATTTTCAATGACTGATGACACATTTTTGGCATTCATCTCCCATCTTGATGACTTTGTTTCAAAACTTCTTTGAAGACTAAACTAGCCCCTATCACATTAAGGAATAGATGATATTAGCTGCATCAAGGACTTTGCTGACTTCTTGTCCAGTGTCATCATGTCTTGGCCATACTAACAATGTTTCCAAAATAGAACTCAGAAAGCAATAGAAAGCAATTATCATATAAGACTTGCTTCCTGATTGTACTAGCTTTATCATACAGGCTCAATGAACGGCATGCAGTTTTGTTCTAACAGCTCAGTTGTGCTAATGACTTAACCTGTTTTCATTTTTAAAAATAGGTTGCCATCAGTAGGCAACTATTAAATAACTATCCATTCTCTCTCCTTGAATGATCTGTTGAGAGAGGTGTAGCTGCAGGACCCAGTACATTCCTTCAGTCGCTGTGTCGCTTGGAGAATATCCATTGTAGAGAATATCCATTGTAGAGAATATCCATTGTAGAGAATATCCATTGTAGAGAATATCCATTGTAGAGAATATCCATTGTAGCCATCAAAGGCTCTTCCTACTGGTTAAGGCAGGAAGTCAAAACATGACTGCTAGGCTAAGGTGGGTTCTTAAATTAGCTTACTTTGAAATATCACAGGATCAAGTGCATCTTTTGAAGATGTGAGCTATTTCCATGGGTCTGGCCTTTGAAATTAATGACTCAAATTGAGACATGGTGGAGTCAGTTGGCTGGCATGCCCAGTCTGCTATCTAGAGCTTTACTTTGCTTGACGTGGCACTTCAAAGAAGAGAGAAGAGAGCTGAATCTTGAGTGACTGGTAGAAGCTTAACGCTCAAGCATTTCCTTCTCAACTTACCAATTCTCCTAATGGTTTAATTGCCTGCTGAGAGACCCTCGATGTTAAGTTGTAAAACTCGTAGGGCTGATCTGATTGCTTGAAAGTCAGCAGACATTGGCATGTTGGGGGCTGCTCTTGGTTGTGGCACATAACTGGGATTCATTACTGAATTCAATTTGCAGGTTGGATCCTTTTGTTTCCACAGCCTTGGGTGGAACCTTGGCTGAGTACTGACAGAGAGTGCAACGTGAATGTGGATCCATGCTTGATTTCGAGACATCCAGTGTAGTTAGGTTCGTTGCCAGAAGATATGACAGATGTTGTAAACCACTCATAGCTGAGCCATCTGTCAGCCCTCGTAGCTTTAACTTTCCATGTCATCTGTGGACCATGGTTTAAAATTATTGTCAAGGCACACAAGATTGGTACATGAAGACAATAAAGGTTTCTTTCTCTTGTTATGAATTAATAACTTCTAATTTTCAGTGTCACATGATGCAGTTTTGACCGTTAATTATTAATTAAATGTTTAAACGTTTCTGTTTGGCATTGGGTTAGTTAACTTAACTGTATTCAGATGATGACTAACGTATAATCCATTTCTACAATGTACTCTACAAAACTGGCCTTTTTTTGTATGTGCATCATCTGTGGGATTTATTTTCAGATGAGGAGATGACAATTAACAGTTTGAAGCTTCAGTATGAAGGGTTCTCAGTCACCAGTACCAAACCAAAATCTCTCTTTGATGCCCTATCTAGTAATGAGGTACATATTTTGATTTCACTTTAGCATCATGGTGCAGTTATTGTCTGTATATGAAATGGCTAATTGCTTCTAAGATCAATTCAAAGTGCAAATTGTCAAGAATTGGAATTATTCATTATTTATGAAAGGATGTGTGTTGCATGTGGTTAGAAATGGTCAAATAGGTAAATGGCAACCCACTTGCAATCAAGGCCTAAATTATAGTAGATTTTGCACACACACCCACCTTATTAATATGTTACATGGATTTAGAAGCAGTCAGTATTGTAAATTTTTAAAGTTTTTTTTCTTCTTTTTACCTTTTATCAGATTTTGAATTTTCAAATATATTTAAAGTTGTTGCAGATCTGTTTAGCTATGCAAGGAAGTGATTTAAAATTTGATTCTGTAGAATACATTTGAAGTCATAACCTTCCCACTTGTTTAATTTTAGTTTTGTGCCAATTTTTTTTTATATTAAATTCAGTTTCTAATTGTCACTGAAATTGGGGTCAGTATTGGTAGAATTTCAAGACTAATTTAGACATAACTATTGCCGAATGAAATGAATTTAAATTAAAATGTTTTCTCACTGATACAAATTACGTTGTAGTTTATGCAGTGTACCTGGCATTGACATTGGCAATTGCTGATGTAGACGTCAGGTTGAGGTGTGAGTTTTAGGTTTTGCAGAGCATCATGCTGTGTTAATGATCCAGCCCCCATTAAACTTAAAATTATTATCTCCCCTGTGATAGGCTATACATGACAGTCAGTATAACTGGTGGAGGAAGAACCTTGGAGAACCCCTGTAACAACCACCAACCCTCAGAAAGCTAATGGCAGGCTTTCTCACATACCCATATTGGCCTGAGTCGGATACTTACATGTTCAGAGGTGAGATGGCAGTGATCAATAAAAGTGAGAACTTTAAACCACTCAGTCACCTGAGGCCTCCTTGGTTGAAATGTATAGATTTATTTGTGATTGGGGTTTATTTGACTTTTATATACAAGTTATTGTAATATGCAGATAGATGGTCACTGTATTTGTGTTGGCTTTAATTTAGAAACAAATGAAATTTGATCTTTTTTTCCAGCAGCAGACCTCAGAGAGGCTTTGTGAGAGCCAGGTAAGTTTTGAAGATTAAAATGACTATTATATATGACTATTCAACATTGAAAGTTTAATATTTTTTGTTTGCTTGTCGAACTTTATATTTATCTTTTGATTTGCATGACATCCTTTTCAGCTCATTGTTGAAATCAGTTTAATGTCTTGGATGTTAATGACACTTGTACATAATTTTGCACAGAATGAGAAGCACAACTAAGTTATACATAGGAATGTGTAATTTTAAGAGAAACACATTAAACAAGGGCTTGAAATATATATGATCACATGGGAAGCACAGCTAAACAAAGCCTGAGAAATATGTGTGATGTCAACACAAACTGTACTAATCAAGGCCTTGGTATATTAGCCAGCTCCATGGAAGCACAACTAAACAAGGCCTGGAATATGTGTGATCTTAAGGAAAACATGGCTAAACAAGGCCTGAGAAATCGTAAAGGAAGCTTAATTAAGTAAGGTATGGGAATATGTATGATCTCAAGAGAAGCAAAACTAAGCAAAGCTGTGACTTTGTGTAAATGTAATAGCAGAATGAAACAAGACCTGAGAATGAGTGAGAATTCAAGGGAAACACTACTAAACATTGTATGGGAAAATCTATTTGATATCAGAGGTGCATAACTAAACAAGACCTGGTAATATGTGTGATTTCATGGTAAGCACAGAGAAACAATGCCTGAGAATATGTGATTTTGAGGGAAGCGTAACTAATCAGGCCCTGGTAATATGCACGTTCTCAAGAAAAGCATGAATAAGCATGGTCTGGGAATGTGCATGGACCACTGTCGGCATCATTATGCCCCTTTTGAAATTACTCTGGGCAACATTAGCTGCAGCTTTGGAAGCTAACATATTGTCCTTATGCTTGGATGTGCTCTTTCCATATTTTCATTTTCCCAGAATTGTATACCGCCACTTTTTTTCTGAAATTTGACAAGCAGATTTGATGTTAACCTGAAGTAACATCACTCTTCTTAAATATAACATATCCTTTAATAGAGGCAGATACCCTCAGTGATGATCCTTAGAATTGCTATAAGGCGTCTTCTCCATGATCATATGTTTATCTTGTTTGTATTGCAAGGACTCAGCAGAATAAAATATTTACATGGGTAGACAAAAATTTACTCAAACCTGTTAAGTATATCAGATTTAATATATATTTGATTTAATTGTTTCTTAGTTTGAATTTTTTTATATTCCATTACATGCTATTGTAATTTAATTTTATTTACTGGAGATGATATTTTCCAGAAAATCAGTTCATTTTGTCGATTTAATAGATATCAGCTTTGTAATTATTGGTTACACTCTCATTTGTTTTGCCTGTAGGGTTTAACTAGTTCTGTCAAGTGAAATAGAATACGTAAAATTACTACTGACAAGAAATGTATTTTTGTACACCTGCCATAAAGCAGAATGCATTATGATATAATAATATAGTCATAAGTGTTAAAGCTATACTATTTTTAGGAGACGGATTAGCCTAATGCACATAGGTCTGCTACAATAGTGTTACATGGATCACTGTGTAAGTTTTTTTTTAAGGGTTTAACGCCATTTTTCAGCACACGATAGGCTATACATGGTGGCCAGTATTATTGATGGAGGAAGAACCCGGGAAAACCCCCGGAAAGAACCACCGACCCACGAGAAGCTACTGGCAAGCTTTCTCACATAACTACATGAGCCGAATCTTAGACTTGAACCCACGCAGACAGAGGTGAGACGGCAGTGATCTGTAACGGAAAGCACGTTAGACCACTCAGCCTCTCGGGGCCCCGACAGTGTAGGTAAAAACAAAGTAAATACTTATGGTTTACACGATAAAAGATATCTACCTTTAATATGGCTGCAATTAAAATAGAGGAATATGAAACCACAATGACAAAATTCTCATAATCTTCAACCTTTAAGTTGTTGAGATTTTAGTAATCTCTTTTATTATATTTTTTAAAATTTTAAAAAAATTTACTTTTAAACATTTCAAAAAATGCTTTGTGAAGAAAAGTGTTTATAGTTTTACAAATAATGTAATATTTAAAATGTCAGAGCCTTGACTTCATTTTAAAAATATAATCTACAAATAAGAATAAAAAATAATTGTAAGAATGATAATAATAGACATTATAGTAATAACTACTGCTACTACTACTACTACTACTACTTATTATTATTATTATTATTATTATTATTATTATTATTATTATTATTATTATTATTATTATTGATGTTGTTGACAAAAGTATGTTTATTCATATATACATATGGAAGCTTAGTAACAATTAAAATATTAATGACTGGAAAAAGTTATTTTAACAATAATTGATAAATATTGAAACTTTTGAAAGGATTAAATAATTCTCAGATAGATTGTGATGGTATAGGTAAATACATTTGTTGTTTGAAGATGTATGATTCATTATAGATCAGATAATGATCAAATTTCTATGTTTTTTAATATATGATTATGTAAACTAACATCTAGAAATTAATCTTTATCAACTAATTAATTTAATGTGTTTTTTTTTCTCATTGTAATTTTGTGACATTGCAGCTACATTATTTTTCAGATTCCTTCATTCCAGCCAAACTGTAATGCAGAGTTAAGGAGACCAGTAGTCAAAAAGAAGATTGTAATCAAGGTATTGCAAATAAATGTGACAAACGGCTAGTCACTTGTAATCAAGGTATTGCATAGTAAATAAATGTGACAAATGACTAGTCACTTGTAATCAAGGTATTGCATAGTAAAAAAAATGTGACAAATGACTAGTCACTTGTAATCAAGGTATTGCATAGTAAATAAATGTGACAAATGACTAGTCGCTTGTAATCAAGGTATTGCATAGTAAATAAATGTGACAAATGACTAGTCGCTTGTTTAATTACAAATCATCTCTGATATTTTGAGACATTTTGTAGAATGTAATATTGAGAAGCACTAGTATTTGTCAGGTTGCCTTACCAGGTATTGTAAAATCAAAAACTAGATTTAAAAGTAATCAGTTTTATCAAGTAAAGCATACAATTTATAATGAAACCAGACATACAAGAAAATCCGTTGCGATTTCCCTGTTATCACCATATACACTGGCCTTGTATATTACAGGTAGTAAATTTTGAGCTTTGCTTACTTTAAGCAGTTTTAATATTGCGACACTAAGCAGCTGTACTTACTTTTGATGAATCAGGGCCAACAATGACAAGCATAAAAACAAAATTGATTGTAATTCTTTGCAAGTCACTGCTTAACAAATGTTACAGAAACATTCTTTCTCACTTTCAATATGCAGAAAAGGGAATTTGACACAAGTGAGGTGAAAACGACTGTAATGTCCTCAACAGCTGTTCAGTCTCAGGTGAACAATGCAGAGAATTATATTGCTGAGGTGAGGTTATGATTAAATTTATCCTTTATATCTTATTACTTGTACTGCAGGTTATATGGACTTAAATACATAGTTACTTATAGTGTTCAAACTGCCTGGAGGACACACCATGCTTTGGTTTGTCGATTTGTTGGTCCAGCACTTTAATTTTGGCTATGTCATGTCAAGGAAATTAGGGCGAAGTGTCTTTCAAAAGTACACATCAAGGCAGCCAACCTGGGATAACCATGACAGGTATCAAGCCAGCAACCTTTGGATTAAAAAGTTTGATGCTTGTCCCAGTAAACTGTTGTATTTAGTTTTTTGATAATCAGCAATTGGGTATATAGAGGTTAAATTACTTAAGTGTGAAAACATAAAGACAGCATGGTGTTGGTTTGCTTACAGATGCTTCTTGAATACTCAGGTTTTCTGCTCAATTTGCAAAACATATACAGTGTATGGTAAGATGCTATGCATGCAGTTTATAGTAGATGATAGACATGCATAGTGTATATTAAATGCTAGGCATACAGTGTATGGTAATATGTTAGACTTTGTATAGTAAGACAGTATATATTAAATGCTATTCAGAGTAGGGTAAGATGCAAGACATACAGTGTATATTAATTGCTGGCAGTATATTAGATGATAGACATACAGTGTATAGTATGCAAGACTTATTGAATATGTTAGATGCTAGGCATAAAGTGTATAGTAAGATGCTAGACATGCAGTGTATGATAAATTGTAATACACTGTATTGTTAGAGGCAGGACAATTCATGTTGACAAACTACTAAGCATACAGTGTATATTAAGATGCAAGCAATTTATATCAGATGCTAGGCATAATTTGTATGGTAAGATGCAAGACATATATTGTAAAGTAGATGATAGGCATGCAGTGTATAGTTAAAGACTAGACATAAGAGTGTACAGTAATACAGGAGGAATCGTGAATGTTTGATACGAGTCACTAAAAATGCTAATAAATGCTTAAACATAAGAGTGTATAGTAATATGCATACATTGTATAGTAAGATACAATACATAGAGTGTATATTAGATGTTAATATATTAGATGCGAGACATATTCTGTATGCAAGATGATAGACATACAGGGTATGGTAAGATGAATAGACATAGTGTATAATAAGATGCAAGACACATAGTATATATTAGATGCTAGGCATACAGTGTATGGTAAGATGCTAGACATACAATGTACAGTAAGATGTAAGACAGTGTATATTAGATGCTAGACATACAGTGTATGGTAAGATGCTAGACATACAGTGTACAGTAAGATGTAAGACGGTGTATATTAGATGCTAGGCATACAGTGTATGGTAAGATGCTAGACATACAGTGTACAGTAAGGTACAAGACATAGTGTATAATAGATACTAGGCATATAGTGCATAATCTAATGCATTTGATAGCACCATATTTTAAGGAATTTTTAGATTTGTGTGATTACTTGTGTGAATAATGGGAATATCCTTAGCCCAAAATAATTAGAAATTACTAAGAGGAAACATCACACAGTAAAGTGTTAGTGAGTTTCCATGATGCTATGGTTGACTAGTAGTGAAGTCAGGCCAAAACTGAATGAATGTTTCTGGAATAATGTAGTTCATATTAAAATCTAGTGGTGTACATTGTTGGTGTGACTGCAGTGGCAGGATATACAGTAGGAAACCGTTAAATTACTCAAAGGATTAAATAAGAAGGGTCTCTGCAGATACCGTTTATGTTACGAAGGTGGCAAATGTGGTGTAGTTATATGGTGAAATAAGCCTGGAAAGCATACATTGACTGGCCTAAGGGGGCAGAGTTATAATAGTTACCTGTTTAAGGGAGAGTTGTATTGTTTCTATGGCGTGAACTGCTGGTTGTATGGAAACCTGATGAAGAGAAACCATGCAAATGTGTGATTTATAGATATTGGGCAGGCTAGAGATCTGTGGTCTTGCATAAATTAGAGTAAAATTTATGTATAGAACGGACACATTGGGCTTTCTAATTTACAACTTAAGTTGTAAAGCAGTCTTTGGTAATTTGGGGCAAACCTATGACTTCTAGCGGGAATCACGCCAGGGTTTGACAACCGCTCAGTCAAGTAAAGACCCTTGGCTTGTAACAATATTAAGATGCACGACATACACTGAATATAAGATGCTAGGCATACAGTGTATGATAAGAAGCAAGGCATGCAGTGTATAGTAGATGCTAAACATACAATGTATATCAGATGCTTGACAGTGTATAGTACACGCTGGACAGGCAGTATACATTATATATATATATATATATATATATATATATATATATATATATACACACACACACACACACACACATAGTGTATTGTAGTATTGTACATGGAATTCCTTATAACTAATGCTTGGATGAAAAATTAGTATTTAAGATGCCAGACAAAAGGGATGTTATTTTGAAATTACTTTTTAATTATTGGATTTTATTTGAACAAGGCATAAAAGCTTGATTTCAAAAGATGAAATTTGGGTTTTTATGATTTAGATCTTTTTCTTTTGCATAGTTCTACCTCCATCTTGACTCAACGCATTTAAAAACTGGGAGGTTGGATCTTGGTGATTATTTTGATAAAAGACTAATTCATTTCACTAAATGCTGTTTCATATGAGTGGTTATAACAATTGGATTATTCTTTGGCTTAACACCGGTTCATCAGGCTATATAGAAGGTCACCAGTAGATTTTGTCACATTGATTGGATTGTCATTTGATTTAACACATGTTCTTCCATTTATATTTAAGGTCACCAGTAGTGTTTGTCAAACTGATTTGACTGTTCTTTGATGTTACATGGGTTCATCAAGTTATATTGAAGGTCTTTGACATGACACAGGTTCATCAGGTTTTTTTTGAAGGTCACCAATAGTTTGTCACCCTGATTAGATTCACCTATGAAGAGGTTCATCAGTTTATATTTAAGGTCACCAACAGATTTTGTCATTCTGAAGAAATGAGAAGTAGTATCCTGAAACAATTTTGGCAATGTTCTTGTTATTTAAGGTTTATTAATTGGAATTTCTTACCTGATGAATGTATTCATTTTGATAAGTGCTTCTGACCAATAGCAAAAGTAGGTAAATGTGACCTACTTCTACTGCTTCAGTAATGCATAAGGCTTTGCATTTTGTTTAATTTTTATAAGTGTGCTAGTTCTTTCTTAAAACTAAATGAGTGTTTTCATTTAGATGATTCATATTCTCCCCCACAAAAAGTAGGTCACATTCATCTGTTTTTCTGCTGCCAGTATGTCAGATTTTGTGTCAAATACCACTAAAACTGTAAAAATAGCTTTCCATTGAATGTGTGTTTTGATAATATTAAGTTCAATGTAAGGGTTGCAGTTTGAAAGCAATATGTACATTATAGATCAGACAATATATGTAATATCATCTTTGGCAATTTTTTTTAGGTGAAGAAGGTACTCAGTGTGGAATCATACAAGGTCTTTTCTAAAGCCCTTTTGGAATACAAAAAGGTGGAAGACTTATTGAAGGTTGTTGGAGTACTTGCTGATCTATTCACTAATGACCCCCAAAACTTCCATTTGTTTCGCAGTAAGTACGTTTTATATATTGTTGAAAAATATTGAATACTGTTAATATCTTTTGAAGCCATCTTTGTGCTGGCACACAAAAATTTTGCTTTGTTGTTTATTTTCATTCTTGACACAATATATACATTCTTGATTGTAAATATTGGAAAGTATTGCCCATGATAATGTGTAAGAGATTTATCTGACTGAAACTGAAAATGATTTTGAAACGTAAGGTTGCCTGTTTTTACTTCATCAACACATTTGGCTGATAACATTTATTGTTAGTACTACTTTACCATATCCATATCATGATGGTTTTGTTATAGAATCCAGATTGCATGTATTAAAAGAAATGTACTTAAGAGTTGGTTTTCTAAACTCCAAAATTAGAATAATATTTTCAACAGAATCGCTGAAGCTAACAACTTTTTGAACAACTGTAGCATAATCAGTGTCAGGGGAGATAATGGTAAGAGTTTCTTCCCTTTGTCAATATGTTGTATGACTGGGAAACAAAATATTTGGATTCATAAGGTTGTAGAGTTTCTTTCCTAATATTAATGTGCCTGGGTGGAGAAACATAATTTAATTTTAAAAATGTTGATTTATCTAAAGATTAAATACTTTAGCATCCCACAAGCATTTGTCTTTTTTTTTTTTGGTCTCTAAATATGCAGATATTTTACCTATATGTATCAAGCTAGCGTTCTTGGGATATCTTTGAAACTTAAGAATTTTTTTTTTTAAAACTTGAGACCTGGGGTTATATTTCTTTTGATGCAATTATCCTGTTATGTATGTTGATCTTATCAAACTGTTATTGTTTCTCTCCAAAGTCTTCATGTTCTGTGTTTGCTGTTGTCAGAGTTTTTCAGGTATGTGAGGTCACACCACAAACAGCAGTTTCACCAGATGTGTATAGACCTGACAGGGGAGGGATGTAATTACAAGCCAGAAGATGCAGTGTCCAAAAAGCGTCTTGCTGAACAGTGCTGCAAAACAAACACAGGTAAAGCCATTGATCATCAAAACTGCTCTCTATATGTTTTTATACTGACCTACAAAATCTCTTAGCTTCCAGACCTGTTTTCCTTCAGGTTTTTGCTTAATTTATATACATTTCAGCCTCCAGAGATTCGTTATGCATGGAAATGTAATTTTCTGGATACCCATCAAGTCTTGTTTCTAATTCCTAATTATACAAAACACATTTTTTACAGATCACCTTATGATTAACATTCTCTGAGACAGATGTATAAAGAGCAAGCACACTGTTTAAATATTGATTGTTAAAAACTGAATCAGTAATAAATCAGCTAGGTTCAGCTTAATTTTTGTGTGTATATGTCTGTTGAAATGATAATTCATGCAATAAATCTGAAGAATTATACATGTCTCAATAAGAGGGAGTAAACAGGATCTAGAGGTGTTGTCGTGAGATACTCTTCAACAAGCAATCACATTTTATATATTTTTGTATTTAAGGTTTTTTAACATTGTAACATTGACTCTATGCCTTACTTCAATTATGCATATTTTTTTTTTATTTGTAACCAAATGCTGAATATATATTATGATGTTTTGGATATTTGTTGCTGTTCTTGACAATATTATTCATATTACCAGGGGTTTTTTCACCAGAGTTCTTATGTTGTCTGGTTGTTTTGGTCTGAAATGGATATGGTTCCTTGCACAAATTCAGTATGGCCACAAAAGAGGCAATGTTGACAATTTTGTTATTACTACTGCTCCTGATTGGATTGTCATAACAATGTAGGGTTTACGCTTGTAAAGGTTTCCCTTTATTTAGGTTGGGTGGGGTGCTCCCAATATTATTTAAATTATTACAGAAGACCCACCGTGGCTCATTTTTGTCAGAAATTGAAGTAGTGATGGAGAGATGCAAACCTCAGAGCCCCCAGTCACTGGTGCTGACAGTTAAATTAATGAATACACAAAATGTGAAATTCAAATAACAACAATTTAATATAATTCAATCACAGTCATCTCTCAAATAAAATTCAAATTAAAACCCTATCACTTGTCATTCACTCGATCTAGTGACAGCCTATTTCATCATCTGAATTGTGATAGATTTTCTTCCTGTTCTGTGTTCGTACTCGTCTGTATGATCTTTCTGGACTGGTAACACTGGACAACAAATTTTTACAAAAGTCATGTTACTGAAATAAAATTAGTCAATTCCTATCAATTTTTATGTGATGAACACGAATATGACAGTCAAATTGCAAAATTGGCTCTAGTTTTTTTTTGTAATCTGCAAGAAATTAATGTTTACATAACGAAATGCATTCCAATAGTAAAAGGTCAACTGTAATAGCCTACCTATAAAAAATCAAGTCCTTGACTACATCTTAGGTTTCTTCGCCTGTCTCTTGTACAGCTGTTCGGGAGCATCTCTGAGGAGTATCCAGCAGTAGTCAGCCAGCATTGTAGTGGACCATTTTCCTTGGTATCTTTGTTCCATTGTTGCGATATCTTGATGAAAACGTTCGCCGTGTTCATCACTAACAATACCACAGATGCTAGGAAAGAAATCCAAATGGGAATGAAGGAAGTGAATCTTTAGAGACATATTGCAGCCAAGTTTCTTATACTTCATCAACATGTCTTCTACTAGTTCCTTATAGTTTTCTGCCCTAACATTTCCGAGGAAGTTTGTAGAAACTAGGCGAAAAGCATTCCATGCTTGTTTCGCGTCACCTTCCAGCAAGTTGTTGAACCGGTCATCTTTGAAAAGCTCTCGAATCTGAGGACCCACAAAAACTCCTTCTTTAATCTTTGCTTCGCTGAGTCGAGGAAATGTTTCATGCAGGTATCGGAATGCTGGCAAAGTCCGGTCAATGGCTTTCACGAAGTTCTTCATCAAACCTAGTTTGATGTGAAGGGGTGGTAGCAAGATTTTCTGAGCCTCAACCAGAGCTGGGTGTTGGATATTCTTCTCTCCAATGGCTACATTCTGCCTGTGAGTCCATTCCTTCCTCATGTAGTGCATTTCCCTTGCTCGGCTATCCCACTCGCATAAGAAACACATGTATTTTGTATATCCTTGCTGCAGTCCCATTAAAAGGGCAACTACCTTAAAATCACCACAGAGGTGCCAGCTGTACTTGTTATACTCAATGGAATTCAGTAGCTGCCTTAAGTTATCGTATGTCTCTTTCATGTGGACAGCATACGCTACTGGAATAGATGAAGAATGTTTCCATTGTGCAAAAGCACAGCCTTGAGACTCAGTTTCAAAGAGTCCACAAATAGTCTCCATTCTTGTGGGTCATGAGTGATTTTTAAAGCATTCATGAGGCCCTCAATATCGGAACAGAATATCAGATTACTTTCCTTTCTGAAGAAAGGCTCCAATTGCTGGTGGCGCTTTCGATATGCAGTAATTGTGACATCTTCTTCTAGAAGATGCCATTTTTGGAGTCTTGATCCTAGCAATTCTGCCTTGTTCTTTGATAAGTCCAAATCACGAATCAGGTCATTTAGTTCTTTCTGTGTTATTCTGTGTGGGGTTGATGATGCACCACAGTGAAAATCTGGATCACTGCATGCTGATGGACCAGGAGAAGAACAGGTCGACTCACCTTTGTCTTCGTCAGATGAATCAAGAGAATATTCTGCTGGAGGTTCTGGAATAGGAAGTCCCTCACCATGTGGAACTGGTCTCAATGCAGACGGAATGTTTGGGTAGACTATTCTCGACTTCTTTCGCTTCGTTATTCCGCCGGAAAGAGGAGGAACCAAGCAGAAGTAACAGTCATTTAGGTGGTTGCTTGGCTCTCTCCACACCATTGGGACTGCAAACGGCATTGATGACCTTTTGCAATTCAACCACTGTGAAAGCTGTATTGTACATGTAGCACAGCATATATGCAGAGCCCAAGGCTTGTCTTGGTCACCAACCTTGCATCCGAAGTAAAGATGATATACCTTCTTCACTTGAGAATTGATACTTTTCTTCTGGTTGGCAAATGTCACTTCCCCACAAATAGAGCAAAAATTGTCCGCGGTATTAACACACTTTCGAGGCATTACTGTTCTTTATTGTACGTAAATGGATAAAATAATAAGTTTTATGTAACAGTAGCTTGAACTGTCTCGCACAACGTCTAAAATATTTTAAATGCTGAACCTATCTGATTGGGATTTATATAGTACACTGCTTACGTCAGCTTCAGCAGCCGCCTGGCATTAGTATAATAGGCCTACGCATGTATAGTACACAGCTGACGTCAACTTACTTCAGCAGCCGCATGGCATTAGTATTGCATTGCATCAGAAAATGATGCAATCAACTGTGGATGATGTGAGCATGATGGTATTATGCAATGTTACATCATTATTCCGGATGTTGCTGCAGTCCTACTGGAGAAATTTACACAGTGAAACATAGAAAATGAGGTATATGAATATCTTCAAAACGAGAGCCAATAAAAAAATTTCACGGTTATATTCGTGTTCGGCACACCATAATACTACAGATTAGGGCCTTTTCAAGTCAGTAATGATTTCACTGTTGACTAGTGTAATCCATCAGCCTCCAATCCATCTAATTTCTGCCTCCGTTCTTCCTTTTTCTTTTGTCTCCCAGAGACTCGGACCAACTTTACTGTGGTAATTCCCACCGGTCCCTAAAAGCTTCCTGTATTAACACACGAGGACATTAGCATAGCATATTCTCCATGCTGTGTAAATTTGCACTAAACGTTAATATCATCAGATAAGCCATTACCATTTTTGGTCACACATTCGTGCCCATCAAAATACACATTCTCCCTGATATGTGTACACAGTATATAATCATATAATCAGATGCATTTCTGCACATTCAGTTCTACAAAGTGTACACAGATATGCACAAATCCATGTGCTGATATATCCTTACACATGATACTACTGCAAAGTATACACAAATAGACATAACACTATTAACTAATGTTGAGTGGCCCCGAATGGCTGAGTGATCTAAAGCGCTCTCCGTTACATAACACTGCCATCTCACCTATGCGTGGGTTCAAGTCTCAGATTCAGCTATTGTTGTAATGTGAGAAAGCTTGCCAGTAGCTTCTCATGGGTCGGTGGTTCTTTCTGGGGGTTTTCTTAAACCCCTCATAACAACAACTAATATTGCACACTGCAACCATTATACAAAGTTTATAATTCAATTCAACATTTGCAAATCTATATTATCAAATGAATAAATGCATGAGGTTACAACAAATTAACCAAATAAAGAATTACAATATTAATTCTTTACATAAACATTGCTCATATCTAAAAATATGCATGTATATCAAACACTATGAATGAATCAAACCCTACAAATGGTAATTCTACGTACTAAGTATACATACTGCAATAATTAAAGTACAATTACTTTGCAGTAATATATTACAACAATCGAGCAAATAGTCACTGACCTGTACTGGAGTTTCTTGTAATTCCCAGAATATGCAAGTTTCCCACCTATTTCGAATGACATCGGAGTAGCTTATTTTCCCTGATAATTCCCGCAATCAGATTTTAGTGACTACTGACATTTAGTTCTCAAGATAATAGATTTGAACTTGCCATTCTTATGTTGGCCATGCCTTGCTCAATTCTGAGTGGATGTTGATTCAAATAACTATCAGACACTGCCGCCTCTCAACAGTCTGTCAAGGGTGGGTTTACAACCCCCACTTAAGGTTCCTTTGATCCAAACACATGTGATCATAATTATTATGCAACTGGCTGCCCAAAATACGGCCAGTTACAAATTTTATGGTCATGTCAATTGACCTTCATACATATTTGCAGCATAAAATTATTAGCCTCAGGGTCTAACATATACATGTTGAAATCTGTTTCATCCTTACAACTTGACAACATTAAAGACTAAATATAAGGTCTAGTTGGTTCTCAGTGAAAATTGTGCTGATCTGATAGCCAATAATGTCATTACATCAGTAGTCTTGAAAATCTTATCACTCCACCTCTTAAAAATAAAGTGAAATCAATATTGGGTTTTCAGCAGATTTCTTATGGTGTTTACTTGGTATAAATGACAATGGTCACTATGGTAGCCATCTTGAAAATCATGTTATTTCTACAACTGATAAATATGAAGTCATATCACTCAAAATATACAAATCTGAGCTCAGATATGGCTGCTATGGCCATGCCATCTCGAAAATGTCTTGTCACTGTTCTTAAATTGAAAATCATGGAGATGCAGGGTTTTCACCAGAAGTAAGTTTATGGTAATTAATTGGACCCCAATGAAAGTCTGACATCTAATGTGGCCAATAATGAAGTGATCTTGAAGATTGTATTATTACTCCTCCTTCGGAATTGATCATCATATCAATATAGGGTTTTTACCAAAATATTTCACATGCTTTCAAATTGTTCCTAAATGAAAATGGTGCCCTACAGACAGCGGTCACCATGAACATATTGAAACTTTTGACATCTTTTATGAATAGATAGTCATATTGACATGAGGTTTTCTCCAAAAAGGCTTCTAATGGTTGATACCAAACAAAAATGGTGCAGATTTTACATATATGGCTGCCACAGTACTGTGACTTATTTTAAACTCTAGAGCAGTTAAGAAACAAATGATCTCATCCTTAGTTCTAGTAATTCCTTTCCAGTCAGTAGACCATCAGTCCCTTCAAGGGACTCCTGTTTTGTATTGAAACTTCATCAACCCCACTATAATTTGTGTACACAAAAAATAATAATACACAAGAGGAAACAAATATCTCCAACAAGATTGCAATCCTTAGTCAGAAAAGATACAGATGCTTCCTGGATTAAAAACAGGGATGAATTAATTACTCTAAACATTTTTTTAACTTGCATTGCCCAGGAGAATAATGTATTAATTCTTGCCACAGAAGCAGTCTCAACACTGCAAAGGAACAAACATGAAATTGTATACTGTCTGCAATCAATTCATTTAAAGTATTCAATAATTTTTGCAGATTCTTTAAAGAAGTCAAGAATTGCATCTGACAAGTCAGAAGACCTCGGAACTGCCAATATTGTGAGTACTCCACAACAATACATCCTAACATTTAAGAGCACTGATTGGACAGAGGGAACAGTTAGATTTAAGAGCACAGATCATATAGAGGAAACATTTAAGAGCACTGATTGGACAGATATAACATACCTTCCATTAAGGACACTGATTGGACAGATATAACATACTTTCCATTAAGGACACTGATTGGACAGAGATAGCACACCTTCCATTCAGGACACTAATTGGACAGAAATAGCACACCTTCCATTAAGAGTACTAATTGGACAGAGAGAATAGCTACATCAGCTTTCTTTTTCACAAGATCTTCCTGTTCTTTTTGGAGTTATTGCAAGCTACTGTTTCAAATGGCACACAATAAGAGCAGTTTTTTTTTCATGTCAAAAAATTTTGGATGTTGCTGACAGTTTATGACCACATATTTTCATCGTCCTATCTTGATATGATTATATGCCAAGCCTTTCCTTTGATGGTTATATTTTCCCTACCCATCACTCTGAGTAAAGTAAAGAATGTCCAGTTATTTAGTGTTATTCTCCCACCATCATGGATCCTGGTATTAATATGCTCTTCATATTTGTTCCTTGTTCTCCATTCTGTTCACCAGTATCATTATCTCACTTGTAAGGTCACGTGTATTATCTATGACAAAACATATTTGTCTCCATATGTGTAGGATCTTTCAGCTGAGGCTGGGAGGTTGTTGAAGGGCATGTGATAAAATGGAAAAAGTCATTTAAGTTAAAAGTCATATTTCAGGTGTATCTTTTTTCTTCAAGTTATTCTTTGCTCAAAACATTTAGAATAAATGTACAATTTAGGATATGTTTTTGGAAGTATCTTCACTTGGGGGTGATTATTAGTCGTTTCATTCCATCTTGTCCATTACATTGTCTTAACTGCATTACTAATAATGGGTGTGGCATAAAACATTGTATAATTATTCCATGCATTTCATGGAAAATATTGGGGGCCCCAAGTGGCCGAGTGGTCTAAAGCACTGTCTGTTATGGATCACTGCCATCTCACCTCTGTCTGCGTAGTTTCGAGTCTAAGATTCAGCTAATTTAGTTATGTGAGAAAGCTTACCAGTAGCTTCTTGTGGGTCGGTGGTTCTTTCAGGGGGTTCTCCCAGGTTCTTCCTCCACCAATAATACAGGCCACCATGTATAGCCTATCGTGTGCTGAAAAATGGCGTTAAACCCTACAAAGAACAACATCATGGAAAATATTAAGTTAGTCCTGTCCATATTTTCATTTTTCATCTGTCCATTCTTTCATCCATCCATTCATCCCACTTCTTTTTCTGCTTGCTGTATATATTTGCTTTTAAGTCATCAAACTGCAACAACAAAATTCCTGATCTGCCAAAGAATAGTGTGCCTGCAGATTGGAGTATATGTTACAAAGAATAGTGTGCCTGCAGATTGGAGTATATGTTACAAAGAATAGTGTGCCTGCAGATTGGAGTATATGTTACAAAGAATAGTGTGCCTGCAGATTGGAGTATATGTTACAAAGAATAGTGTGCCTGCAGATTGGAGTATATGTTAATAATTCTACTGATTGCCCTAACACATTATATGGACACAGTTCTGCAGGCACAGGATGCAATGGCAGATCTGGGTTGTGCAGTTTGCATTTGGACTTGTCTTATTAGCAAGTATTTTGTTAATAATTCATTTTATTATTTTTGCTTTTCATCCAGTAGTTGGATATTGGGTTGTGCAGTTTGTAAAGTTTAATCAGTAAAACATACAACATATATTTTCTGATCTGCAGGTGCATTTTGCTTTGGCAATCTGGCTCTATGTTGTGTGCAGTTTGACTTGTAAGCAAGTACATAAGTAGTTCATAACACCAGAAAGGAACTACTTGTATATTCATTAGCCATTTCTTATGTAGTTTTACAATATTTGTAACAGGTATTAAAATATAGTTCTATTATTTAACACAGGGGGGCCCCGAGTGGCCAAGTGGTCTAAAGCGCTGTCCATTACGGACCACTGCTATCTCACCTCTGTCTGCGTGTGTTCGAGTCTAAGATTCGGCAAATGTAGTTATGTGAGAAAGCTTGCCAGTAGCTTCTCGTGGGTCGGTGGTTCTTTCCAGGGTTGGTCCAGGTTCTTCCTCCACCAATAATACTGGCCGCCATGTATAGCCTATATTGTGCTGAGAAATGGCGTTAAACCATAAAAAAAATTTTTAAAAAAAATTTTAACACAGATTTACTTACTATAGGTATTCTATAATTCTGCCTCGTATCTCATTTTAATAAATGAAAAGGTATGCTATCATAAAACGTAAACACGATACCTTTTTGTAGCACAAGAATTAATTATGTAAATTTCTTACAGAAAAACACAAAGGCAAATGAGAAAACCAATGTGCTTTGTGAACAAGTGCTACCAGTATCAAATCAGTTTACGACAGCATGTGGCTCAGGCGGACAAGAGGTAAAACAGCAGACATCATCCAGTGTCAGTCAGACTGGTTCAAGAATGTCAGAGTCTCAATTCCAGAATTCCAAAGCCACATCTGGCAAACTTCATAATGGAGGTGGACAGAGCGTGCTCTCTGATGAAAATGACAATAACCTTGGTGGGCATAATATAAATTCATGCCAAAATTTAAGAGATACAGACAGTATAGCAGAGGGATGTGGTGATGTCTCAGTGAAGAATACACAAAATCATATTGCTGCCAAGTATTCTGGGCTATTTTCAAAGTCTGGTGAGTAAAACCCATCCAAGAGTAATAATGTTATACCATGACATCCCTTAATTCAGACTAGTTTTGTATTCATTTATCAAAAGCACATATTTTTGTGCCTAATTTATTCCCCACCCCACCCTGGGGCATTTTATTTTCAGTATGTGCATAATTATCTTCAGCTAAATGACTTGATTGGTTATAACACAGTTGGGTTCAACCTTTATCTCATAGGTGGGTCACATTCTACTTGTATTTATTGACTAAGAAAGAGATTTTGTTGTTTCCACAGACAGTTCAGAACTCATTGGGTTATTAAATATTTTGTTTGTAGCAGCCACAGCATCTTCAAAAATTGATACCTCATGAAAACTGGTTCTCAGGGGAAAATGTCAATGAACAGTGTTTTATATAATCATATTTGATCAGTAGGCTTATATTTTAGGATCTTAATTTAAATGTGTTGAATTTTAATTAAGAAATAAAAAATATATTATTTTGTTTTGCAGGTTATACATGTTGTTTATGCCATAATGAGGCTTCAGTTCCTTTCAAGTCCCAATGTCAGCATATCTGTTGCATGAACTGCTGGAGAAAAGTTTTTGAGGTAAGTCATCAAAATTTCCCATTCCATTAAAAACAAGTTCTTTTCTCTATTCCCTTGTATAATTTTTCTCTTATATGTTTCTTCCCTTACTAGCAGCTTGCCACAAGCATCCCAATTTTTCCATCCCATAAGTGGCTAGATAAAGGAAGTGAATTATAGTAAACTGTTACTTTTATTCATGTAAATATTCACTTTCTCGATATTTCCAGACACAAGTTTTCAAAATTTATAATAATTTTTAATACTTTCTATAAATTTCTGGACATGTGAAAAATAAAAATATATCAAGTTAGAATGTAAACTATGGAATATTTTATCTTTAGGCCCACTGTACTCATGAATAGGTGATTGTAAGACCTTTAGATTGAAAAACCACTTTGATTAATCTAATTATCATGTATAATAACTGAAGTTGTTATTAGTGGACAACAATGAAAATAGCTAACATAATTCACAACTCATGGTTTTGCAGTTAACCAAAAAATAGTCAGCATCATCAATTAGCAAGTTTCATAAATTTCTGGCATCTTTTTATTAACCATATTTTGAACATAATCCGTGACTTGGTTTTCATGTCTAAAGTAGCATTAAAAATAAAACGGTATTATGTGAATAAATTCATGAACCAGTCCAAAACTGATTCGGTTCATTTGCTTAATTTGGGGGAATCCGTACCACATATTTGGAGTTGTAGTGTCAAGCTTGGTTTCAAGTACCCTTGTAAGAAAATATGTTATGTCTTTAACATTTTCAGCGGTGATGGCACAGTGCAGACACTGACCATCATGTTGTGACAGGGTTTCACTAACTTCAGTGTATGACAAGCTATTATCTTTAAGGACCTATATTGCCAAAATAATATAGGAATATGTATTTTTTAATTGGGTAATACACGAGTTTTTTAACATGCTTGTTAATAATGAAAAGTAGTAGTCATTAACATACTTGATAGATATAATGTCAGTTTTCTTATATCAGTATATGGTGGATTACAAAGAACAGAACCTGTGCAACTGGATTTTTTTAAATAGTAGATCTGTTTGACTTTTTGGGGGTGTTATTTATGAAAAGTATGAAAAATTAATGTCAAAAACTCATACAAACAAAATAGAAGAAAAACAAACAGGCTGCACAGTGAACCAAAAATTGACAAAATCAAGTACAAGGCGCACAGATTACTATTAGGTACAGTGGGACCCCACTATAACACGGTATTTGGGAGCCAAAGAAATCGACCATGTTATAGACCAAACTGTGTTATAAGCAACCAGGTCAGTTAGCTTTAGAAAATGATGCATGTACTCCAACAAAGTGCGGGCGGGGAGGGGGGGGGGGCGATAATGTTTATTTTGGCATAACACTTCATAAAATTGGTGAAATTGTTAAATTTCGGAAGCTACGCAACGATTGTATTATATTCGAATTAATACTAGAACTCTTTTTTATTCAAAATGATTATAAACATTTTACACTATTTTTCATATTAAAAAAAGAAATACACAAATACATAATCAAAATTACAGAGACCACACCATGATCGTATTAAATTCAACCTCATTCACGATCTGTTCCCATAATAATAAACTTTAAACCCATAAATATTTTTTCATGTGCGAATGAATATAAGAATTTTTGGGAGCCACACCACGACCGCATTATATCCGAATTCGCGTTATAGTGGAGTGCGTTATAGCGTGGTCCTACTATAATGTGGATTACCAAAACATTAAATGTGTGCAGGTTCTGATATGGTAGGGATATTAATGAAAACTTACACATTTTTGTTCCAGGGGGACAAGTTGTGTCCGGAATGTAAGCTGGGAGTTCGTAGGAGACACTTGATCCGACTGTTTTTTGACTCAGGACCTGGGCATACTCCAACATGAGTGATACTTCTGCATTCACAAAAATGCAGAAACCTTAAATGTGATATCACTGCTTTATCAGTTTTATAGCCAAGGAAAATATTTGTATGTGTGTACATGTACAGTTGGATATTTGGGGGGGGGGGGTTATAAATGAAAAATAGCAGTAAGATTGTTGTTATGGTACAGCTAAATTAATCATTTACTGTGACTTTGGCAGATATACAGACAGATCGTGCAAATACACTGATTTTTTAATAATAAATTTCAGATTTTTCCACTGACAATTTATTTTCAATTCCTAGTATTTACTGTTTGATTTTCTGGTAAAGCTGTCAGTTTATTTGACAATGTTTCAATTCAGATAGATGAAGTACTGAAAAGTAAAATGAAAAAAGCTGACTTAAGTAATTTTGTTCCAGTTCCTACTGATGTCCTACATGATTTCCATTCATTGTAAATTTAATTTGTTAAATGACGAAAGTTTTTGTGTTTGTCAAACCTGTATATTCATTCTGTCTCATTCTGTTTCTCTCTCACAAAAACCTGTTTGTGCAGTTTCATGTCAAATTTTTAAATGTGGTCTCCATCAACATACCACAAATATTAAAATTTGCAATCTGCTGATTATAAAACATCTGTGAATTGGCAGAACACAGTGGAATGCAGTGTCAGACATTGGCTAAATATTGTTACAGTTTTATTTTGTTTAACCTTAAATAAACCCATTGTATCTGAGCTTCTCCCTCGCAGCCATGATCACTACCACAATAGGTGGTAAATCATACAGAGCACACATTCCAAAGTTGGTACAAGATTCAAATGGTAAGAAACCAGTGTCAGTACTACATGATTATATTGAAATAATTACTCTAGTAACGATCCTTATAAAAATGGTAATTAGTTTAAAAATGAAAAATACTATTTCTCCTTTTTTTGTTACAATTTGCTGCAATTTAAAAGAACGGCCATGATTGAGTTTTATGTTAGCACTGTTGTTTCAATTTATATCTGTAGAAATTTATGTAGTAAATAAGAACTTGAAAATAATTGCACAAATTTTATATCAATGATAAATACTAGAAGTAATAAGTAAAGAATTTAATGTAATTACAGTAAAACCAGTTATGAGAGACTGCCCCTTCTGCCAACCAAAAGCAGTCTCTCAAGACAGGTGGTCTCTCATAAGAGGTGTGTGAAAATGGACTGGTTTCCATGGTCAGTAGTTAGCACTGTTGAAGAATAACAAATACCCATACTCACTGTACATGTTTCATATCCTTTATTCATAAATCTTATTGAATATTGCAGGCATTCCTCTCAAAATAACTTTATAAAATAAAGATATACTTTTTCAAACAACATGAATCAAATTTCTTTTTGAACTTTACATAAATATGTACATATATTAGTACATGTACATGCATATGATCTGTGAAATAAACAAAGGTAATATGTATTTATCATATCCATAAGGTTAAATGACATGGCCATACATTTTAGAGTTTCAAATGTAACAAAAACTGCACATTTAGCTATGATGTACATCTTATTTTATGCACTTAATCACTTTTCCTTAAGAAATCGTTTCTAATGGGCTCATTGTCTTTGATAACATTCTGAACTTGCATTTTACCGACATTTAAGCTGGCAGCTTTTTTGAGAGTGGTCTCCCCTTTTTCACTTCTTTCAATATACTGGTACATTAATTCTGACTTCCAGTGTTAGAATTTCTCTTTTTTTTTTCATTGGAGGTTCTGCCATTGTTATTAGTGTTGACGAAATAATGACTTGATGTATTTCGGTTTTGATCAGGTTTTGGGGAAATATGTAATAAATACATATTATGTACTAATGAATGAAAACAAAAGACATAATTAACTCATCAAGCAACATTACATTTATAATGCCATCATTATAACTTGATAAACAAAGGTTGCGACCTTCTGATCCCAGGTAAATAGATGGTGGGTTGGTGAAACACTCTAACAAAAGAAATTTTTAAAAGTCTTAAAATGATTCTCACTTTCCAGTAGTAAAGAAACAGAGTTAATTCACCCCCAAGGCATTACGGATTAGCTGGAAAGCCAAACAATGTACTCAAACCTACACTGAAGCCCTTTAAAAAGATTTCTCACTGGGACGTTAGAACTACCAATGCTGTGTGATTTTCACAAAGATAAAGACATAATACAAACTTCTAAATTGACTATGTATGTTCAGCATTACTCCCATTGATGAAAAAATGGCTAATGTTACTGGCTATTCAAATGACTTCAGCACTAAAATGGCAGTTAGTGACATGTACTTTAGTCTGATTTACTTTACAAATGACACCATATGTTGGACCTATTTCTTTTACAAAATACATTTTTAAACAATCTTTACTATTTATGCAATCATTGTTACAAAGGATTCAATGATGGTTTATGGTATTTATCTTGCTATATGGTTCTTTAACTGTAATGTTATTAAATGTGCACTTTGTTTGCATACTACATGTGTCCAGAGCTCTTGTGTTTACAAAGGATTAAATTAAGGTCAGTGGTGTTGATGGTTTTTTTTTGCAATGCAGTAGTTCATAGCAGTGACGAAATGTATATTTTGCCTTGATATCATGGTCGCTAGTCACATTTAGCAGGTGGTCACTCATAACAGAGTGTTTATATAATAAAATCAATCTGTGCATTATGACAGGTGGTTGCTCATAGCAGTCGTTACTGTATTCTTATTTTTGGTGATATAATAAACAAGTAAGAAGTTAAGTCTAAATGATAAATTTACAGACAGAGCACTCGGTATGTGAAAGAAACCCTCATAAATTCGACTTAGGGGACTGTAAATGCCCTTTTTCTTGGAAAGCTGGAGAAAACACTGCATAAAGCTTACTACTATAAATCCTGTAGATGTGATATTTATGTTGGACTTTTATACCAAATGTTTGTCTTTGTGATTACGTTTAATTAAATCAGAAATGATGAGAGGAAGAGATTTGTCAAAGAATGGTCATAAAGATTCTTGTTAGCAGTAATTATTCTGATTGCTACTTCAGTACTGAAAATGAAATACACAGATGTGATAGTGGAGAAAGATTATAAACGACTTGGATTGTGAAGGTCATTTTGTATGTGTGTATGTATATACATGTAACTCTAAAATAATCCCTATGTTAATATTCCATTGTTTTTTAATTTAGATGTGACAAAGAAGACAAATATGCATTCTTACATAATTTAATCAAAGATGGAACTTTGGAAATGCATTTAGGGGTAATTTAAACACAGGTACTCAGACATATAGGATATTTAAACTTGGCATGTAAAATGATGTGCTCTTTTCCCCAGTAATGTTATTTTTCACATCATGTTTTTAAAATTTCTATTTTTTTCCCTTAACAATGTAGCTAGAAAGAAGTTTCATATCCCAGTGCAGCTCAACCGCTCCGGTGGCCTAGTGGTTAGAGCGTCCACAACGGAAGCGGGAGGTCATAGGTTCGATCCCTGTCATACCAAAGACTTACAAAAATGGTACTAACAGCAGCCTCGCTTGACGCTCAGCATTAAGAGGTTAGTGTTAGGACTGGTTGGCCTGGTGTCTGGATTATCTGACTGGGTGGGACATCATGCTTCATGTCTGCGGCATGATGTCCCAGTGCTAGACATCACTATAAACTGCATCACTGCAGACATCGTAGCGATATGACTGAACAATTGTTACAGCTACGTTTAAAAAATCCTAATCAAACAAACAAACAAACCAGTGCAGCTGTGAAAACTGTTCCGCATGTGAAACAGTCTGCAGCAAGACAAGTCTGATTACATGCTAAACTTTTCAAGTACATTTTATATCTGGCCTTCTTTCAAAAACACTTATGTAAAAATCGTCGCATCTGCTTCTAGAAAAACGTGAATCTTTATTATGCTATTGATGGTTAATTACAATTGCTTCTGTATACGGTAGTAGCCACAGCATTGTCATTGTGATTTTCATGCACAAGTATTTTCCATGAATGGCTGCTAACTCAATAATAATAGGTACGGGTAATTGTGTTTCTGTTGGTTCTTATGGTTAAAAACTGCTTAGAATGTTACTTCCATTTCAGCTGAAAAATTGAAGAATACCATTTTTCTGCATGTACAAAGAGACTCACCTGTTTTGGAAGGGAAACAAACAGTACAGTTTTGTTTACATTTCATTGCGTGAGATACACATACCCGCCATATAATTTTTTGGGTCATCATATACTTAAGTTGACTTCACCACCTTTCTGGCTCCCGAATTTCTAACTAACAAGCAGCCTAGTTGACTTGCCAGTCATACAGGTTTATGACCAAATATGACCCCATTTCATTGAGCCATTCTGCATGTCAGCTGACCACACCATGATTTGCAAGTTATTCAGGATCCCATTAGCTAATCCATTTTATTGCACAAAGCAGCTGTCCAGCCAATAATTGGGCAGTCCAGCCAGCAAACATCATAGCAATTCGTATAAAACAAGCCATGACACATGACAAGAAATTTCAATATGGTGTACCCAATGTGACTATACCAGGCCTCACATACGGATATTGGCACTGCCAGATATGTAGATGTAATGCCTTAGAAGGACAATCACCGCAGTGGAAGACATAGCATACTTGGACCCTAAAATGGAGTGACATGAGTTTAGTTTCAGGGAAGCTATGGAAACACATCTTGCTGATTTGAAATGCCCACCCCAGCCAGTTGCAAACTTAGCCTTACAAGGTAAGGGAGGACATACAAAACTGTGATGATCAGTCCTCTTTCCATCTACTTCCTAGGTCTTATAAAATCCGGGAAATATCCAACACCTGATTGATACAATACGAGAAATGACAACGCCACAGCAGTCTTTTCTTAATGCAAAATACCAGCGTCTTTTTCATCATACTGGTATTGTTCATACTTTTTTATGCTTATGATGCTTAGCAACATCTTGGGTGTGGAATTCTTTAGCGACCTCTCTTGGAAAAGGCATATAAACAAGATAGTGAAAAAAGGAAACAGCAATCTTGGTTTTCTTGTGTCACAACCTCCAAATCAACAATGAGGAATTAATATATACAGCATATTTTTCACTTGCACAACCACGCCTTGAGTACTGCTCAACTTGTGCGGTCCATGTAACAAAGATGTAACAAAAGAGATAGGTTCAGAGGAGATTCACTACAGACAGATGCCATGCTGAATCGTCTCCCATGGGAATCATCTGAATCCAGGTGAACAAAGGCACAGCTGATCTTGTCGTACAAGATAGTAAATAATCTAGTGGACATATCTGCAGACAAAAATTTGACCCTAGCATAGTCAAACTAGATCAAATGGAATGAAGAAGTTTAAGTTGGCATAAACAAATTGTTTCAAGTGCAGCTTCTTTCTATGTAACACAGGGATTTGGAACAAATTAATATCAATAATTGTAGAAACTCCTGACTTGGCTGGTGCCAGACCCCTTCATTTCCACTGCATATGGATAGACCTCTTTCCAAAAAATAAAAGGGTGATTCAAGTTGTTTTGGAGAGGATTTGGATTTTATTTAATTAATTTCCCTTCCATGACAAATACTATTCAACCAGGAAAAGGCATCACTTTTACATAAAGAGATTTGGTTGCTACTTGAAGATTAGACAAGTAAAAATAGTCTGTAAGCTGAACTCTACAGAATTTTACTTTGTTCTTAGTAGCCAAAGCCAACGGAAATATCCCCTTCCCCATGACAGTTATGTTACTGAAAATGTCATAAATGATGAGCTACAATGCAAATTGATTGTGATAGCTTCTCTACAGTGAGGTCAATATGGTCGATCTAGCGAACATCATTTTAGGTAAATGCCCCAGAAGCCAACCCGTAGAAGCAACCATGGTCGCAGCTGTTCATCCCATCCCAGATAGGATACTCCTTCAAACCTGGTTGGTCAGGAGAACACTGCAGAGAAATAAATTTAAGGTTGTGTTTAGAATTGTTCAGCTGAATGCCTCAAATCCACAATAGGCTATTTTTTTTCTCAGGGTCTTTGAGGAAAATAATTTATTTAGCCTTAGGATGTTGCACCATGATTTCAGAAGCATTCAGGCATCATGATTTAGCCGATATTGATCAATATATATATTTCAATTAGATCAATTAGTCAGATTGGACTTGAATAAATCCAAAAATCACACTTCCTGTTTTCTGTATGGATTCTAGTATAGGTATTGACATGCCTCAAGATCACTTCAGACCAAACTGAATTTCATTGAATCTCTTATCATATATCTTTATGACTAAGTCTTGACCTATGTAAAAGAAAGAAGAAAAACAAAAATGTTCAGTAAAGTCAACAAAAAAGTTATTTCTTTAGAATAAATTGCGAAAATTAAAATGGCACATTATTGTGAATTAAATCCCAAAATAATCTCAAATGCTCTAACTCATTATAACTCTGCTAAAATTATATCTGAACATAATTATAAATTTTGATCATATATTCCCAAAGAATCATATTAATCAGGAAAGAATAATTGCTTACCAAATCTTTTATATACATACATACTTCACAAGACCTATGTCGCAATATAATGTTCATGAAAATCAAATCATCCTTATGGAAAATTCCACCAAGCTGTAAACATGTTCGCTTCCAGAAACTTGAACCACGTAAACAAGGTAAGTAATTGTTTGATTAATTAAAGAGTGAAAAAAAGAAACCAATGCAGAATAGAGTGAAATATCGTTTTTCTTCTGTCATGTTTAGTTGAGACGCAGTTCCGTTGGTTACGAAAAGATGCAAGTTGTTAAAAAGAAGCAGAAAAGCAGCTATCCAAATTCTGCACATTTCGACCTGTTTTTGCAAGAATTGTGTCCCTTTCACTGTCTGATAGTTTTCACCAAGCATAGTTCGTAAATGAAAGGAATGCTGGCTGATTCGGACCGTGGCTGATTCGGACCATAGCTGATTCGGCCCAAATTACGGGCTGATTCGGCCCAAATTACGGGCTGATTGGGACCAGATGACGGGCTGATTCGGACCATGTGAACTATTATAAGAAAAACCATGCAACACATACATTATTTAGTTATAGTAAATATGATTTCTTTAGGATAAAGAAATATTCCACATAAATCTTGCTTTTAAAAAAGGCATTAACATATTCAGACTCATACCATTATACGTAGAAGAAAACAAATCATTTGCATTAAATTTTTAGATAATCATATCTTTCGTCAGATTTTAGAGAGTCTAGAATCTCTGAATTTCGTTGCATCAACTTCCCTTTGAAAATGACTACTTGACATGGGTTAAAATGTTTACTTTCTCAGGACAGCGTTGCGATGCCCCAGACAAATCTAAAATGCTGGCCTTTCATGTTTAACACTGACATAGGTGGGGGGGGGGGAAAGAAAGGTCAAAGTGACCCTTCACAAAGACTTTTCTGGCTTAAATATAAAATTTTAATGCTCAATGCGTTCAGCTTTAAGGTTCAGTACTTATTCAAAATTCGACACTTTACAGATAGATTATGAATTCAGAAAAACATTAACAAACGTTGCTTAAAACAAATATTATTAAAATATAATTCGTCTTACGAGGTCCACAAAATTAGAAGAACATAACCGTATGATACTGACGTGTGATATTTTATCGAACTGAATCAAAAATTGTACAGCACTTCACTTTCTCCTTTAAGATATAAGTTTGATATAGTGCTATTAGTATATAGCAAAATAGACAATGTAAATAAATTCATCATACATCTAGCAAAGGCATAACCCTACCATATTGTAAACTCAGATCAATATGTATGAATAAATGTTGCTGCGATTTTTGTCCCCATCAATATGCATACAATTTAATGATCGATTCCTTAAATGGAAGTTAATGATTCCTTAAATGCATATTTGAACTGCTCAACGTACCTGGGAAATAATGTGAAATATCGTGTCTTAAACAAATGTAAGTGACACATTTAAATCTCAGACGAAACCTATTGATATTTCACATGGTCCGAATCAGCCCAAAATCTGGTCCGAATCAGCCAGAAATCTGGTCCGAATCAGCCCTTAATTTTAACCGAATTAGCTTGGTCCGAATCAGCCTGTTACCAATGAAAGAAACTAATCTTTTCGTCTGTCTCGTTCATTGTTATTCCTAATTGACCGAATTTCTATATATAAAAAAAAACAAATTATGTGAGCTGCAACTGGCGATTATGTTTCACCGACAAAATTACATTTAATTATTATCTATTCAAGAATGAAGCAAATATTTTCGGATTGACTAGACGCGAGCTAGCGAAACATAAGTTGTACAGAAAGTAAAACCTTCAAACTGAAAGCTAGTTGATTAAATTTTTGACCTGCAGTGACTCAGAGGTTAGCATGCCAGTTTCACGACCGGAAGGGTATGAGTTCGAATCCTACCATCGGACCAGCATAGATCAGCTATCGTTTAGTGGTTCCTTGGGCAGACACCTTTACTTCAGCTACCCCGATACGAAAAACCTACTTGTGTTGCTGTGCCGTACATTACCAAACAAAACCAATCTGATTCGTTTCAAATTAATCACATCCCTCAGAAAAAGAGAATGTCCATAACAAATATAATTCTTGCGAAATCGAATTTTTTAAAAATTAAAACATGCTGTGATTAACACAGGAATTTTACTAGTGTATAATACACATTATGTAATATATCTGAGTTATGATGCTTAGTAAAATTTGGAATACACGTAAGAAATAAAATAAATTAATACCTTTCGGAAATTCTAGTTCCAGAACACTATATTTACTTGTACCGGTGCATAAGTTTGACTTTTGCCGGTGCATAATCTGCTACCGTGCTATTTGAAATGATTCTTCTACAAGAAAATGATGTTGAAAAAGTGCGTTGGTTTTGGTATTGAAACAAAGACAAACGAATTGGAGAAACGAAATACAACAAGCAGCTTTGCATAAATTGCTCACTTCGAAAGCAGCTTGACTGGGAAGATCGAAAGCGTATTTCCGTGTATATTTAAGTGTCTATTTGGTAGAAAATTAAATGCATATTTTTACGAACATGTTAAATTAGAATTACCAATTACGATCAACAAAATGTAGAATACATCAAAACCAGAATAGAAACAACATTGACAGAAAATACCAAAGAACACCAACAAAGGTGCCAGACTCAGCAAATGTGCCATAGCATACGATGTGATTTAAACGAAGGCTCATTAGTTCTCAGTGACAAAAGAGCATAATAACGAGAATGTATTATCAAGGATTCTGAGCTAACTGATTCGTAGGAACTAGGACAGATACATAAGAAGGTAATTTTGTACGATCATAGAGAAAAAATAATGATGAACATAGGATAAAAACATTTAATTAGACATATAATACGACACTTTTAAATTCAATCATTAAATATTATTAATATATAAAACCGATAGTTTGTATCACCATATAGGTCTCAGAGGCATTAGGAGAATAATTTAAGCTAATATCTTAAGTCGATTTCTCTTCACCACAAATGTAAAAGATTAGCATTTAGTCCTTCAAGATTATTGTTATGTACATCTATATTGTGTCTTTTACTTTTGCGTAGAAAATTGTATGCAGACGGTAGCTTACCTGTAATGAAACAATCCGTCTTTGAGTCTGACGAAACGGAATAATTTTGCCAAGCAAATCTTCTCGCTTCTTATACATAGTTTCTTAAAACGCGGCCAAATATAGTCATAAGTCTTAATTCTTGGGTTTCGCCAGAATATCAAAGTAAGGCTTTATCGTTTCTTACCGACTACCGTCTGGGTCTATGTACATCATCAGACAGAAGTTTCCACGAATACACGAAACCGTAGGCATATATTTGGCAGTTGCTGTTGCAGAGTTCTAAATTTGCAAACTTTAGTACTATACGGTGTGTAGGATTGTTTTCATTTCACATAGAAAGACACAATGATTTTTGAAAAGAGCACGTTTATTTTACAAAAATATAAACTTATTTTTAATACAATTTACTGAAAATTCCATCCTAACAAAAATATTACGATGCTGATCTGTAAGGGTGTAGATAAGGACGATAATTGATCAATTAGTTGATTCTTATTTCCTTGTGTCAATATCAGTCTGCAGATGCCTTTAATGTTGTATTTATATATAATTTGAGATGAAATATTCGTTTGTAATATTCATTAGATTTACAAATTGCTCATCATATTGTTTGGACAGATATATAATTATTATGAGTTTATCCCAAAAGATAATGGGCAATACCACTGTGATACATCAAGAGTCTTGGCAACCTAGCACTTTCGAGAACAATTCATTCAGAACAATATTCATTTGGACTTATTTAGATCTTTCTATGATTATTTTGGTTTAATTCATAATACTGGAAATTCATCTTAAATCTTTTATCTTAAAGAATGAATTTATTTGTTTGTTAACTTTTTTAAAAATAAAAAAAAATACTTGTTTGTTTAGCTTCTTTCTGCTACTTACTTTAAGACTCCATAGTTGTAATAATCACGATTGATAAAGATTATTTGGTTTTGCAGGGGATATGTGATGAATTAAAGATTTTCCACGTATCAAACGTCTTTTCAGTATCATTACAGAAGATCTAGATATCAAAAATACACTCAGTTCAGTTCTTGTTTGAAAGGCAATTCAAAATACATAATAAAGTTTGGAAATAAGTTCTGGACAATTTGTTTTTAATTATAGCAATAACTGAGGGTGGAGTATAGCATGTGGTGTTATAACGGGTGTATACTATGTAAGTATGGAGGTGTTGTTATAAGGTATCATTGAGGTTGAGACAACCGTGTGGATGTAATCATTTAATCTTGTCTTGCACTTATGTCGCTGCTTGACGTTTAGTGATTTTCATCGCATACGAATCCTAAGTAAAATTCACTATCGGTGGTATCTGACTTTTCGGAAGACAGATTTATTCTGTACTTGTTTAAAACCAGCTTGTGGGCGAGCAAAACTATTTTATTATATTTTTATCTTGTCACCTTTGGAAAACGAATTTACTTACGTCTGAAAATATCGAGTCTCATGCACATTACCTCACCTTTCTTTGTATTAGGTTTGAAGAAAATGTGATCAGCTAAACCTTTTTTTAAAATAAATATTTCATCTAAAATGAACACATTTTTGCTTTCTAAAACTGGTTCGACATGCTCTGATTCAGTATTTTTGCAAAAAAACCTTTAGTAGTTATACCGACCTAAAAGTCACAGCATTTAGTTCATATTGTGTATTTAAATTAAACTAAATCACGCGAACATAATCATTCCTAAAATCTTTGTTTAGCAACGTGATCCCAAAGGTGAAATGTCGGTAATCTGGATTCGAAACTGTGTGGCGGAATCTGAACCGTGAACGATCGTATGTTTTACTATTTAACAGAATCAGTGCCGGATTGGACTATTGCTGACTTTATTTCCGTCAAAGAGGTTCCGTGTGGCAGAATGATTCTAGACGCTCGTCTTTACAGGTCAGTCACATTAATGGGTATGTCCACGTAAGATCGAGTCTTGGTATCGGCAAACGGAGGTAACTGATAAAGCTTACCAGGAGGTTCCCATGGGTTGGTGTTTCCTCCAGATTTTTTCCAGATATATTGGTAGCCATTTATAGCCTATCATGTGCGAAATGAGCGGTAAGCCATCAACAACACATTCAGTCAAATATTTGTCATCGATTTGAAAAAAATCACGGTGCCAGGTACTATCAGAGGTATCAGTCAAAACGTAATGCAAGGTCTGAATTGATTTTTCAAATTGGATATATATCTGAGAGATTTATTTACATTATTCATATTTTCCCCTTAAGTATTTTCAATAATTGTCGAATCAAATGTGTATATTAAGTTTCCTAAGATTCAGAACACAGAAAATGCTATTATGTAAATTTCTTCCGATGGAGTATTTTTCGCAATGTTTGATTATTTTTCTAATCAACCTCTTGTTGTTTGTGCAAATTTCAAGAAAAGTTAACAAATTCATGGTTATAATGAGATAAGAACATCGTTAAGATGCAGCGACAATATAGTTATTAGTTGTCTGTTCGTGCGTATTTAATCAGGTCTTTTAAAGCACTATTTAGACCTTAAATTATTCCGCTATCTCCGACAATGTTCAATATTGCCCGTGTGTCAGTTAGACTGTCTATATTGAGGAAATTTAACAGACAGTCTTCATGGATGAAATGTAACTGTTAGACTGTCTACATGGAGGAAATGTAACAGATAAACTGTCTACATGGAGGAACTGTAGCAGTTAGACTGTATACATGCAGAAAATGCAACAGTTAGACTGTTAGACTGTCGACACGGAGGAAATGTAACAGTTAGACTATCTACACGGATAAAATCTAACAATTAGACTGTCTACATGGAGAAAATGTAGCAGACTATCGACACGGAGGAAATGTAACAGACTGTCTACATGAATGAAATGTAACAGTTTGACTGTCTACATGGTGGAAATGTAACAGTTAGACTGTACATATGGAAATGCAACAGTTAGACTGTCGACATGGAGGAAATGTAACAGACTGTCTACACGGAGGAAATGTAACAGTTCGACTGTCTACATGGAGGAAATGTAACAGGTTATACACATGGAGGAAATGTAACAGCTAGACTGTCTACATGAAGTAAATACATTGAATTGTTAGGACCCTTATTCTCATTCGAAGATCACTGTTACATACACTTTGCGTTACGACCCATACCTCGCACATTCTTACTAATGTCTCCAATGCGTCTCTTTATGAAATATAGGTTACTGCAACCTTGTTTTTTGTTCAAAGGTGTCATGGAAATTGAATTAAATCAATATCTTCTACAACATTACTGTGATCTAATGAAAAGATGCATTTGAGTCAGAGTGAACACCTATGTACCAAAATTAGATTACTGAGATTTTTATTTCATGATTGGATGGAATTTACTTATCTTTTTCTTACAAAATTAAATGCTGTATTAGATATTCAGTTTTGTTTTGTTGCTGCTGCACATTTCTGGGTCAAGATGCAATCTTTTCCTGGGTGAATGTAGAATGTTTAAAATATAGATTGTAGGTTTAGATTTTTAGGTGACACATTTATTTTAATTTCCAAATGTTTTATTAGTAAATGATCAAATTCACGTATACGGTTGTAAATGAAAATATGCCAGTAAAGTATAAAAACTATCAGGTTAAAATAATTTTCATTATATTGTCTAATTTACTTATTTATTAATCTGTAAATATTGATACGGAATCATGCATATATAAGCAACCCTTTAGAGAGCTTGAACTTGTAGTAATATATCTTGTTTCATTACAAAAGTTTCGAAAACTTTGTTATCAATAAATATTAATGGCGAATGCTAGCAGTAAGCCTAATATCGCTTTACAGACCATTTCCTTAAATTGGTAAGGTCGGGAAATTGTTGCTGCTGTCTAGGAAATGTGCTCCATTATGCAGAGCAATTCAAATGTCAAAATTACTAATCTACAAGTTGAACGATTTTCTGACACGTTTGACTTATTGTCTGCTCTTGCCCATTAATATTTTCAATAAATGTCGATGAAACGCATCCAACAATTCTGACAGGCGCTATTGATCTTCATTGAACGGACAAGTTAATGTGTAGATTTTTCGTTAGGTGAAAACATTCACATTTAAAAAAAAGAAAGAAAGACGTTTTCTGTTTTCTTGTATTGAAATTACAAATTCATTTATTTCCTTTTTGTTTTGGAAACAAAAAACAATTGACAGAGATGAGCGGGAGTGGGAGAGATGAATGTTTACATTACGTTTTTCTCCAAAAATACAAACAAGTGAAGCTTCAGGATTATATTGATGATTAAAGACACTATATCAATAAATACAAAGCAGAATATCACTGCAGATGAGGTAATATTTGAACTCGTCATCAGTGACGTAAGTAAATAACACCAATGCCTATCCGGTGCTCGTGAGACCGCAGATAACTATCACCCTCCACGGAAGTGAAAGTACAGAATCTCCGTACATTTTTTCATATGGCGTACCTTGATGATGTGAAGCTATCAACCGTCAATTTAGATACAAGATTAAGACCATGCTGTGGAATGTTCAAAGCCTTAGATCGCCAACCATTGGTATAATTATTTATTTCATGTTGACGTTGCAGATGGAGAGTCCCAGTTTCATAAATGACTACGTAGCAGACGCCTTCAATAAGAATTCATACTCTTTACCAAGGCTCGAAAACTAACAATCGGACATTCTTTAGAAATAATGTTATGATAGAATTTTTAGTAAAATTAATAAGATTGCCATTTTTTTAAAATTATATTAAAGTAATGTTTTATTTATTTATATTTAAGTAAGTTTCTAAAATATATTAAAGACAATTTCATTTGTTTTGTAGCACAACTATATAGAAAGAAATGGTTGCTGCGCAAGTGAAAAAAAAAAGGCAATGTATATAGCCATACTGCATAAGACCGATAAAAATAACTAAAAGCTTGCCAATGTACAGTGTTGTGTGGAAGCTTATAACGAAAAACATAATACATGCCATTTTGCAGACTCAGCTACAATTTCTAGGTTCCATTAGTAAAAATATATATTCTGTAACCTAGGCACTGGCGGAAGTCCATTCGGTTAATAAAAGTGAAGTAACTTTTCTCTAAGAAAATTGCTAAATGACACAAAACAAAATGGCTTCCAACTAACGGATATCCATATTTGGTGTGACGTCGCTAAACGAATATAAATAAACCACAAGACTAGGTCTTATGACGTAAAACCAGTTAGTTACTACCTGTTGAAACTGGTTCTTACCGGTTGAAGAAACAGTATCTTTTTCTGACTGGTACATGGAGGGTATGACCTTGTCTAACCCTGAATCTGGCCGAGTATATATAAATACAGATGCGCAGTCGGGTCAGATTAGTTCTCCATATCAGCAGAAAATAGATGTTTGACTCTTCATTCCAGATGTAGCTGTGACTTATCATCGTGGCGACACTCTTTTAAGAGAACCTTCTCTCTTTCTCTCTCTCTCTCAAAGATGTAGCCGTATCTACACCGTTATGAGTGACTCTTCCTTTTGAGAGAGTTCTTTCATAAAAGTTATGGAGAATATTCTTTAAAAAAAACGACATTAGTGGACTAACATCATAAATAATGTTTTCCGTTCCAGCAAGAAAATAGATGTCTGTCTTCTTATTCCAGCTTCGATTCCGTACCTTTCCCCAAGACATTTCCATCATCATGTGACATCCTTTATCTAGGAACTCATTCTTCTCTTCTTTCTATCGTCCTGAGTTCCAGCATGTGTTTATGAGAACGAAACATAATTCTTCCAACAAAACTTCTCATAAAAATAATAATAGAACAGTAAATAAAATTATAGTCAATGATATCGTGATGTAAACTGTCAGTTGCTGACTCACACATCTTACGTAACGACCTTCAGGCGTTACTTGCGATGTGATTCAGAAACTGACAATTTTTTACAGCGATAAACTCAGAAAAAAATATTAAACTCTTAACCGACCGATTGGGATATACTCTTTACTTCACTGAAAACTGCGCAACACTTCCGGCGCTCGTGAGAAATCATATAACTTTTGATCTCCATCGTAGTGACAGTTCATAATCACTTTGTCTGATTAAAAGCAGATTTCCACTGTGATACATGAAGTAGGAGAGCGACCACGTAAGGGTCATTTTCTGGTAACATATGGCATAATTGCTAATTTTATGAGCCATTCCGATGAAACACAAAAACACAAAATTTGTTCTCTGTGCTATGTTTCACTGATGAAATCCGGTCCATCATACCTATCCGGCCTCACTCATGTGTAGACAGCAGCAAGATACTTGCGCTCCTCTGCTGACAATTGTATACTGAATATTCCTACTATGAAAACAAAGTCATATGGACAACGTTATTTTGCATACCAGGGACCAGCAACGTGGAATGAATTGCCCACTGAAATTAGACACAAAGTCACAGTGATCCCTTTCAAGTGTGCTTTTAAAACTCACCTTTTTGACTGCAAGAACAAACTTAAAGACCTAATAATGATTCCTACCATAAATAATTTCATCATTTTTATGTTTACCAATTTCATGTTTATGTGTGTGTGTGTGCGTGCGTGTGTGTGCGTGCGTGCGTGTGTGTGCGTGCGTGCGTGTGTGTAGTCATATCATTATAGATTTTGTAAAGCTCTTAGAACTTCTAAAGACTAGGCGCTATACAAAGTCCTCTATATTATTATTATTATTATTATTATTATTATTATTATTATCATTATTATTATTATTATTATTATTATTATTATTATTATTATTATTATTATTATTTCATAATGTTCTTTGAAAACAGAAACTCACCCATGCAGATATTTAGACCGTGTTATCCTAAACGAAAACAATTTGACAGTGGGACGCTGTGGCGATAATCAGGTAAGAAATTATAAACTCGTTTTGTGCATGTCTTATGTGTCATGCTATTTGTTTCTCAAATCGGTAGGGAAGCATATTATTCAGATCTGTTTCTTTACCTCGGGTGTCAGAATTACACATATCAGTGTAAGGCGAAGTTTTATTACCATATACAAATACATTTGTAAAAAAATGTATCGTTTTACATTCGTTTATTTGGATCGACACCAATACAAACTCACTCGATCTCAACCAGTCACATATGAACTGTTTTGATGTGAAACAACCAAGTAATAAATGCATTTCATGTTGTGGTAATGACGTCAGTGACTATTTAATCGAGAGATTTATTTTACTAGTTACCGACCTATGGCACTAGCTTGCCAGTTGAGGTCCTCTACTAGCCCTGAGATAGTTGACTTTCCAGTTTTTACCGGATTCCAGAGAACTGATTGTACATATCCAATTGGAGTGTCCTCGGTCTTTTCCATCGTATGCTACCATTCAACCTCAGATGAAATTTAATTTATTTTGAATTTCCTTCAAATCAGGAGTTATTACGTAATAATAACTTCGATGACATCACATGTACTTTTTAATGTATCATCACTATAATAACAATGTACGAAGTAGCTGGAAGCTATTAAAATCGAATCTGTTTCCATTTAAAAGTTTCTGGAATCGCTGAATTAGTTATATGTGAAGGATTTTATTAATGGTTGAAATGTCGAGTTCTTGCAACATCCATTTTTATGCGGTTGTGTTAGGTTAGTCTGATTTTTAACGGCGACTTACCTATTAGGAATTATCTCTCTGATTACCTCTTAGTCTCTTTCAAAGAGTAATAGATATTTTAAAGTATATGTCTTTCAATCATGGTTGAAATGTAGTCAAATATTATAATCTTATTTGGCTGCACGTACAATCTCCCAAAACTTGCCAATATGGGAAAGATTAATCGAGAGATGTCAATGCGCCACCCGAAGAGCAGTTTGGATAATATTGACTTCTTTAACTGTGACTATTATAATAAAAAAGAAGATTCCAGTACACAGACTCAGACTTGAATAAAACGTTTGATACCTGATCGACAAAATGGCAAGTCAATGACCACTTTGACAATAGAATGTTTACTGATTGATTTATTGCATGGAAGGAGCTATAGTGAGGGCTGAGGGGGGAAAGGCATGTCCTGCATTTTAAGCATTTCCATGGCATCATTCTAGGCATCTGTAAAGAAAAACTACTCACGGTAAAATTCCGCTTGTTTCGAAATCATTTTATAAAGGAGGTGGGGCGCAGGAACGACCACTCACCCCTCTGATCCATCCCGGATTTGTGGGCCAATATGGGTACATCACCGCGACCGTCAAGGGTATTTATCGACTAACATTAGTGTCACCGACCCAGTTTAACATTTCATCGACGAGTTCAACAGGGGTCAACAAGGTAATATCATCTATTATCGATAAAGATTCAACTGAGAAATTCACGATAATAGCAACCGATGATAAACTAGCTCGGGTTTCAATAACATGGTACGTGGAATTTTTGGTAGATTTGAGTAGACAACTTTATTGAAATCTGTTATTGTAAATAACAATGTCTACGATAACCTTGTCATCAATGGCAACGTCGCAGCAATATCGCTATGATCAGGTTAGAGAATTTCAAACTAAATTCAAAACACTCACCGAGGAGTACCAAGCAAAAATAAAAAAATGTCGACGAAGAATTACCTGTCGTTGGCGTTACCGTGTACTCGGTATCAGGTGTAATTACCGGAGCTGGTATTATTCTCTCTTCGGTGACAATGACTGCTCCGATAGCTGTTCCAATTTGTATATCAGCAGCGACAACAATCGCTGGAGTAATAACAATATTAAAAAAAAAATCATCGTGTAGTCAGCGTAATCTACAGGACTACATAGTTAAATTTCATACGTATCCAACGCGTACTCGAAATTATCCTCGATGATATCGTCGTCACTCGACGACACGTTAATATCCGATGATGAGTTCTCAAAGATGGTTCGCATTTATGATTCCGCGATGTCAAAATTAGAGAAAGATAACGCATATAATGGCAACATCGCAAGAACTACTTCAACGAATAGCGGAAAATATAGCCCCGGTGAAAACCACATTAATATCAACAACATCGAGAGACCCAGAATTCAGCATTGAATTTCCAACTCCGATTCCAGTAAAAGAGATCGCGCTGACTCAACTAGTTGTGTATCATAGTTGGCCCAATATCAGATCGGAAACATTCGCTGATAAATCACCCAATAACAGTTTTGTGTTCGCGAATAAAGAGAAAACCCACGGTACACCAAATTGGCAGACAATATATCTCCCAAAGGGATCTTACCAGATCTAGGATATCAACGATGAGATCCAGCGCAGAATAAAAGCTATCACTGGTGTAGAATCTCAGATCGAGCTAACCGTTCATGAACTAACCTTATCAACTGCATTTGAGATAAAATCTCCCGAATACATCGTAGATATATATAACAGTTCGATAAAAAAACTATATTGGGTTGGCCTAAAAAATCACCATATAGAAAACAACTAGAAGAACTAAAACCACCTATACGAGATAAACAATCAATACAAATTCCTGAACCTCGACAAAATAATTTTTATTCTTATTTACTCGATAGAGAAGATTATAAATTTACTGATGTTTTTAGATTTATCAATTATCCTGATATCGCTGATTATCCCCCATTTAATGATTATCCCGATACATTTACCGCGCGAAAAAAAATCAATATCCGGACAAATTGGTCTATTTCTTTTGAGCATATGAGATTAACAGATAAAAAAACATTTATATGGAGTTTTTAAAAAAAAATGTGATGGTATTTATAATCCTTCTATTGATCCTATAACCCAAAAAACTCCTCATATTGTCTGGGATATGGAAACCCTCCGTATTTATTTTGATAAGATCACAAACGAATTTAGAAAACAGATGGCACAAACACGGAAATATTTTCAAGAGTATCTTCATGATATAACAGCTCCACGTGATAAAATCCTTAAATGAAATGAAATATTATATTCTCTTTTAAATGATATGGAGATGCTCAATAAAATTTTTGTCGATGTTGTAGATACTTCTATTATCGGGGGTGGGGGTGGGAGGGGTATAGAAATGCTAGATAAGATTTTTTAACCGAATATTCATTTACTAAGGATACACTACGCGATTATACATTTCCTGGATATAACATCCCAGAGTTAAAAAAAAATCATTTGATAATCTCATCGACGAGTATTTCCCACAAATTCAAGCTGTTTGGAGAAAACTCAACTAGGAGAGTAACCCTGTAACAGAATATCTCAACAAAATAAAAACATTACAAGAGAAAATACAAGATGTCGTTCTCAGATAAAAAAAAACGCTCCCGACGGAACAGGTAGACATGTTTCACCGCATAACGTCGACATGACTTCAGTCATCGCGATAAATCTTACATGTGATGTCATCGATGGAAGTTATCACGTGAATACAACTTCGTCAAATAGAGCTGCGAAAGGTTATATCTTACATACGTTTTCCACGCAAGTACCTCCTGGAAGTTTAATCGTACAGAATCCTATTAATCCTGTGTACTTAACTTGTAATAACCGCTGGATATCAAAAATGAATTTTAAACTCGTCGATCAAGATTGTAACCTGATTGATTTATCAGATGAGCAACTACAAATTACCCTGGATGTAAAATCGTAATTGAAATCGTAGATTTTTTTTATAATGTATCAACATGCATGAGTATTCGTTTACGATTAGGATAAGCTTGAAGACGCTATTAGAAGATCTTTCAGGAAGCCGATAGTTGGTAACTTAGAACTCGTCATAGATAACCTCGGCAATGAGAAATTTATTCTGACGATCATCAAGTACATTTACTTGTAATCGTGATCAAATAGTGAACTACGCTCATTCGTGTATATCTTTGGAACATCTCAAGAAAACATTGGAGGATCCAACTGCGGGGCGAGAGTTAGAATCAACGAAATTCGAAGAATTTTCAATCGAAGAATTTTCCAACGAGAGGCCATAATGTAAGTTCTATTGTTACCATATAGTTTGTATTTTTTATTATTACGATAATCATATAGGTAACGATGATGAGTAATTATGATATGAATAATCATGATCGATAACAATGACGGTAATCATGTTAAAAAATTGATGGTTTACAAGTGTCTTCTTGGTCATCTGAACATTGCTATGATTATTCAACGTCGTAATTACCGGTCATCGTTACTCGTCGTAGTTATCGTTGTATAATTATCAGTCATAATTACCCATATAATTACCGTTGCGGAATTTACACACACACAGATAGAGGCACACACACACACACACACACATATATATATATATATATATATATATATATATATATATATATATATATATATATATATATATATATATATATATATATATATATATATATATATATATATATATGCCAAACCGAGCACAATATGTATCTCCCGAGGATATAACAACGATAATAAATGTTGCTAAGAGGTTCGGAATTGGACTAATCCGGCTGTATAAAATCTAGACTGATGCGTGAAAAGACAAAATGTTTCCAGGAGGGTTAGCTGGTACAGAATCCGGTAAACATTTAACAACCGCGATTAAAAAACTAAATGATGAAATCAATCAGCAAAAAAAGAATACAACAATCTAATATCTTTATATGGTAAAAACAATAAAGCGATAAAAGAAACCAATGATAGAATTAAACGACAACGCAAAAAATTAACAGCAATGATAGATCACTATAACACACTACAGCAAAATGAAGAAACCTAGAACAAATTATTAAACAACATCAGCAACATGATGAAACAATCAAACAACTTACAGCAACGATAGCACAACAAACACAGACAATGAAACAACAAAATGAAAAAATCGACGACAACAATAGAGCACATCAACAACTAAAATATATAAATGAAGAGCAAAAAAATATCTCCGAAGATGAAAAACTCTTCGAGGAGATCACAGAAATATTTAAGGAAAAATCCAGAGACAAAATGTCAATTGAAGAAAAATTGGCTGCCGCGCTACTTAAACTTGATTAATCATCCAACAACATCTTCTCAAACTCATCAATGACAACCTTTTTCTATTTTCTTCAGCGAATATTTCCTTAAGGTCGATTTCAATTTTCCGAATTATTTTTAGTTTATCACGATTGTTATCAATGATATTATTTCTTGCTTAGACGATTGTTTTTATGATTCGATATTCATTTTTATGCGATAGGATCCCTTTGTCTCGTATTAATTTACCATCCGTGTATTCATTGGTGATAAATTCACTGGTAAATATTTTATTATCACCGACTACATCTTTAACTTTGTCAAATTCAATCGTTAACGTGGCAATATTTTCATCGTTCATATACCTATAGGAAATCTTTTGCTTAATTGTTTATATTTCTCAAGCAATTAATCATCATATAAAAAAGAAACCCAACAATGAAATCTTTTTGAATACGCAGCTAGTTGTATATCATCAGCAACTCATTGGATTGATCGTATATTAATATCATAGTATATACCAGCAGAATTCATTGATGGAACATATTTTGTTGTGGTGTCCATGATTGCAATTACTGGTCGACATTGTTGTGATTTAATTCTCGGTGCAGAATTTAGACTATTTTTACTTGGAGTTACAACACGTAAATTTTCTATTAGATTATCAAGTTTATTTCTGTCGATATGATCAATAACTAACCCCGCTGAAATTATCCCATTGTAGCACTCATAAAGAAATAGATGAGATAAATAACCTTTTTACCCATTATTCCAGATACCAATCATCATATATCCAAGTTTATTAATCTGACCAATCTTTTTCTTTAATCGTCGATATCTGATGATTCCGCATCAGGATGTTTATTAATTGGTATAAATCGGATGAGAAGTGAATTCAATCTGATCCATATTTCTCTTAAGTAAATTAACTATTTAATTCTTTTTTGTTTGATAATCTCCGGTAATATAACTTAATTCATTGAGGACGATGTTTTATTTTCGTGCATAGTATCTAGCTAGTTCCCTTAATCTTTCTCCACCGCAATCGAAACATAATTTAGTTTTTCCTCGTAATGACACGCGCAATACTCTCCAACACATCATCGATTACATATTTCATTATTTGCCTTCCATATCCATTTACAATGATTTTGCTCCATCGCTATATGACACATTTACAACGAATGTAATTTTTAATTGAAGATATATTTGCTTGATAATTATATATATATAGTATTCATGACATTGATGTCATTGACCTCCCCCCCCCCTTCCCCGACGAAGAAACCGATTTGACCTTGATGATAAAATAAAACCACGACGCTGGAAATCAAGAATCATAAAAAGTATCATGGCAGCAAAATATGAATTTCAAAAAGATGGTGCCGAATTTATATATTCAACGTATCTAACATCACACGACGATAACACCATGACGATGGAGCGCGCCAGGAAAATATTATTAATGATATATTTCAGCGATCATAACATATATTTCATAAATGTCACGTATACACAGTTTCAACGACGACCACTGAAGAAGAAGAAAAAAAACAACAAGTAGATCCACAACAACAAGTAGATCCACAACCTACATGGAAAATATTTAATCATCGTAGACGAGTACTAGATGATATGGGAAATCCTGTAATTTTGACCGATGAAACCAAACCAGGTACATTGGTTGGATTTGATAGCCAATATTACAATATAGCATATCCATTTAACGTGATAATATATGGAATATGTTTAGTAGATACCCCCAACGAAGAAGAAGTATCAGATATGAAGCTCTCATCGGATTTAAATTGTGTTACTAAACAAGTTATAGAACATTTTAAAAACACAAAATGAGGTAATGGATTGACCTAGTTAAGAAAATCAAAACTTATGGCATGGAACGAATTCGTTAAGAAAAGGGAGGAGCATCAATAAAAGATGCTGCAGCGCTAGAGAAAAAAAAATAAAAATTCCAATAATTGTAAAAATATTTCCAGAAAGGATTTTTTTATAGTTCTGGTCATTATAAAAAGGAGGATCTCCGATCGAAATCATTGATCATAATTTTCATGCGTGGAGTATCACCGAGAGAATATTTCCAGCATCCCGAACAATAAAAATATTATCATGGAAATATGTTTGATGCCATCGATGAAATGAGTAAAACAGAACCTATTAAAATGTATGGTTGTTTTCCAGCGAAGGAGTACGATATAACCAATTTGTTACATCAAATGGGGATTTATATCGAACTGAAAAACTCCAAACGGAGATGAACAATCTCGCATTGAAGTACACCAATGGAAATTCATCAATGGAAAAATCAGAGATTTAAGCCAATGAAATGACCAGAAATAGTTTTACAGTTCCATCAGTTGCAGCTCATTTTGCCAGAGAAAAGAATTCATGGAAACCAACTAGATTTAAATTTATTGAGGATGTTATAGCTAGTTGCACATAATATCATCGTGGTGGACTATGGAATATAAAATATAACCTTGATGATATGATGTCCGTTGAGATATCGGCGTGTTACCCAGGAAGTTTTCTAGGGATGGGAGAATGTAGTGAATATTTTGCACGGTTTGTTCACCCCACACATGAGATGGCAAGGAGAGCAATTACTGGACTATTACCTGATTTTGATCTGACTGCAATTGCCGAGATAACATTGTTTAATCTCGCAGATATTCTTCATCCAATACTTTATATGTGGTTTGGAAAATATTTTCTTGTGAAAAAAATGGGCTCCGATAGTGTTACTAAGGTTTATGTTAGATAAAGGAATATTAACCTCGTTGACTGTATCCGAAGCAATAATTTCATGTCGGGCACAATCCAAAGATGGTTATCCCCCAGAACAATTTCCCGGTTACAAAATTGAATTCTTACGCGAAATCATAGAGCAGGAGTGTAAAAAACTTGGACGAATAATAATCGGATAATTTACTCAGGATGAAGCAGAAGATCATAAAAGAAAATGTAACAAGCTAGTACTTGGTCCCGGAGAACTAAAATATATCATCGATGATACAATTTCCAAGGGAACATTTATAAAAAATAAAAAACAACAGCGTATTTATCCAACGAGGAAACATTTGGTACCATCGTTGAAAACTTTGATGGAGAATCACCACAATATACTCATCTGAGATCATCAATGCTCGGTTATAAATAGATAAATTTAATTTATATGGTACATCGATTTGCTGATATCGCGGTTAGAGTTGCTACTGATTCATTTTATTTTGATAAAAAATACTACAAACGCGTTACAGATGGTGATGATTGGGGAACAAGGCGAGTAAAACACAAACAATTACATAATTACAAAGAATCTAATGATATCCCCGATGAAGATAATTTTCGATAAAACACCAACATGAAAATATCACCATATGTATATGTGTATGATCCAATAACACGACATAAAACAAGCTATTTGAATGGTCCAAGAGGTTGCGGAAAGACAACACGAGTAATTGATTTATTTGGGAAGAAGTCTGACATGATTGTTTTGACTCCAACTCATCGTCTTGCCAGATAAATGAAATCCCGAGGAGCTGACGCGTGTACATATCATAGTTTCTTTCGATGGAATCGGGACAAGTGCATTCCTGAACGAATGGGAACAAAACATATCCCTGAGGTAGTGATGTGGGATGAAATCGGTACAGTATCATTGACGCTATTAAAAACATTTCTTGAGTGGTTGTTAACGAAAAATACCGCTGTGATTATGTGTTTCGATCATGGTCAACCACACCATTTACCGGATTATCTCCGCATTGCTGGCTGAAATACATCGTGGACTACTACGAAGAAATCAACACAGATCATCGATCACTCGACGAAGAATTGAAATCATTGAAATCTGCGATAAGGTTACAATGAAATAAGGTACAATGCGAAATAGCACGTAAGGTGATTCCTGCGACTTCTATTAATGATTTCGGGGACACATGGAAACCATCAAATTGAATTGTCGCTAGCAGAAAAAATAAGAGATATTCTCAAGATGAAATTGTTTTATCTTCACGAAGATAAATTCCCGATGGAACCTGTTCCGCTATGTTATCGACCCAAGGATACCCGCCGACAAAACATCCTCGTTGACATTCCTGGGAAATCTGAACGTGTAGAACTAGTGTTGAATGATATTGTATACGTTGACATCGCCGCGGTCAGAAATGCAATAAACGTGGATAATTCTCCGTGGAGATTAGGATACGCGATGACAATACACTCATGACAAGGACTGACAATCACCGATACTATTATGTGTATCATCGATGATTTCATCGAGTGGTCAAACTTAATTTATCTTGCTGTGTCACGAGTACGGAGAATAAATCAACTTCGACGAGTATATGTTGATGTCAATAATGAAAAAAAATATCACTGACGTCATCGATGATACCACGATAAGAAAAAAAACTAGCCAAATATAAGCAACAAGACAAAAACAATGACAGAGAATTTGATCTTGATGTCAATTTTATATTAACGTTGTGACAACAACAAAATAATCATTGTACAAGTTGTAATTGTATCATAACATGGTCAGGAAAATCTCCACAGCAATTTACCGCAGATAGATAAGATATCCGTCGTCATACCCGAGATAATGTAACATTGACATGTCTGGAATGTAATCGAAATCATTGTATCAATTAAGCCCGCGTGGTGGTAATTGAGTGTCATCTGGAATTACCTGTAATTGTTCCCGAGTAAAACTCTGTTGTGGTGCAGTTGGGTCTAGTTTGTAACGCGCTGGCCTGTTTTTAGATGTTATCGTGGAAAATATTTTATGTGTGGTGACACTCCATATCTAATCAGTTGACCTTTTAGTACCACCTTCAAGTTCACCAAGTTTATATAAATATCTCACTGTGACGTTACTAGGTAGAATTTCTGATTGAAAATCTTTGATTTTAGGTACTTTTATATATTTTTTTGTTATCGCGATGGCAGGTTTCATATTTATAGTTCTAGTTACCTCGTTGTTGATCGCTGCAACCATCTCTGGTAATCGTTTGACCCATTCACGAGATCGTTTATCGCGTACTGATAATGAAATAATTTATCAGCGAGTGTTCTATTAAATCTATTAAATCGTTCAAAAATTGCTTGATCACGATGGATTGCAGTGTGTCCTCGTCGAATTGCAGTGTTATGTTGTCTCATCGTGGATGACACTTCACCTTGAAATTCTTTACCGGGATCAACCTGAAGAAGATTTGGCCATCGTAGAGGTCCTCGACGATGTATCTTTTTAAACACGGAGGCAACTTCAGATGATGATTTTTTTGAGAACGGTTCAGCTTCTTTGTGTCTACTTGCTACATCAACTACCGTCAACGCATATTTGTGAACACGTTTTTTAATTTTGTCATGCGGCAGAATAATATATCAGTCTGATGAACCTCATTTGGGATATTAACATCAAACGACGCATATTGAATTTTTTCGGACGCGCTAGATAAATTTGCCATATAGCTTGTTTGGCCAACCAGTCATCTGCTGTTTCGTGCTTTACTTTAGCAGCGTTGGCGAGTTTATCGATGGCCGATTTACCCATTTAGTATCCAGTTGGAGAATAATAAATTGCTTCCATATCAAATACTTGAACCAAATAATAATTTACCTTTCATGGCGGATTTTATCAACCACGATGCTAATTTTTCCTTGAATGCTTTATCGGGAATTGAAATTAACGCGTGGATTAATCTTGCATCTGCGAGATGACGTTGTTGGAGATCATCACTTTGATATGCAATATCATGTACACGGCAAGCTTCATCGATAGAGTTTATTGGGTGTTCACCCGGACGAGGATTATCTTGATCGTCAAGTCTGATGTCTAATCGTGTTCCCGGCCCACAATAACTATATCCTGGAAGGTGATTTTCTCCAGGATACTTTGCCCAAGGTGTTGCTGGTAGTTTTGCTAACTTGGAGGCGATATCACCACCGCTTTTTTAAAAAACAAATCTGAATTTTTTTAATACAACACCGTTCACACTTGCCAATGATAGCTTCTCTGTTATTCTTAGTTGTGGTAGGTGTTAGATCAAGTGTCGGTGTACGAGTTTTACACTTCATGCAATATAAATCCATAATATTAGTAAGTTATATCTAATGGAAATTACAGATTTCTGCGCGTTACGACGACAGGTACCTGTAAGACATCATATTATGTTGCCAAATTCAATACGAATGATTATCATTGGTCCTTCAGGATGTGGTAAAACACAACACCACATCCTGAAGGACCAATATAATCATTCGTATTGAATTGGCAACATAATATGATGTCTTGACAGGTTAGCCTGTCGTCGTAACGCGCAGAAATCTGTAAGTTTCCATTAGATATAAGCTGAGCTAGATATTATTGAGTTTATCACAGACATCGACCTAGCTCCATCCGTGGAAGACCTCGATGGTAACATGAGCAATCTGGTTGTGCACGATGACACTATGTTGGAACGACAAAAGAATCCAGCTCGGATATTTTCCCGAGGCAGACACAAGAACACCGACATAATATATATGGCTCAACGATACACTCAAATTCCAAAAGTGACATGAGATAATTGTAATATGTTAGTAATGTTTAACAGGGTTGATACTCATACGCTACGAAATATTTGGCAAACTTGGTGTTGTGGCGATTTCGATTATAATCAATTTAGAAATTTCTTTAGTGGAGCTCAGGCAAACCCGCATGGATTTATAACAATAAATTCATCAGATCCTAGAACGCGATATCGAATAGGATTAGATAACATTTATCGTTAATTATGGCATCCACGATTGAAAAATCTTCGATGGGGACCCATACGTGCAAGTTGAAACCTAAGATTTTGTCAAATGGGGACCCGCACAAAAATGGTGGGGTAAAAATTTCTACAAGTTGAAACACGATTAAAACCTAGTATTTTATCATCATGAAATACAGTAATTTTGTCAAATGAGAGATTTATAAAATTACTGTTATTTTGACAAATGGGAACCCACACAAAAATGGTGGGCTAAACCTTTCTGCTGCTCCCTAAAACATACATAAATACATACATACATACATACATACATACATACATACATACATACATACATACATACATACATACATACATACATACATACATACATACATACATACATACATTATTAAGTCAGGTGCGTTTTGCGACTTGAGGAAGTATTTTAAAATTTGTAACGTAGGAGATATTGCGACATATATCTAGTAGCATGATATTGCAACGTAGAGCCGTAGGATGGATGTAAGGGTGAAAACGGACAATTAATTCATTCATAATTCCTATATCACATGTTCTTATTTCAAAATCAGTCTGAAGATGTATTTAATGTTCTGTTTAGATATAATTTGCGATGACTTATTCATTTAGACTATTCATTGGAATCACATATTGATTTAGAACTAAAATATTACATTGGCATTATTGTGAATTTATTCAAAAGAATTCTGGACAATGCCATTGCGATACATTAACAATGTTGATGCTTCAGCACACTGAGGTCCTGTAATTCATTCGGAACACTCTATTATTCTGAACGTGTGACATATCAATTTAGGATTTAATTCAAAGTGCTCTACTTTCTTCTTAAATATTTAGTTTCTAACATAGAGAATTAATTATCGTTATTGTTTTTTTTTTTTTGTTTACGTTTGCTTCTATCTGTTACTTAAGTTAAGACCATGGAGTCATAGGAACATACTGAGTTACCGTATCAGTGTGTTCCGAGATGCATTAAATGTTGTTCTCGTGGTTTTTTCTTCTTCTTCTTTTCATAGTGTTGTAAATAGACAAGACTCAAGTTTAAATATAATTGCAGATCAAAATGTGGAGAAAAAGTGAGAGATACATTGTCATCTTAGTTCATCCTTAGCTTATCCTCTTTGGAAAACATCAAACTACTTTAACATATTCAACTTGTGTTAGCAATGATAAGGGGAAATTAAGATCCAAAAGGAAGTAAACAGATACAAAATCGTGTTTTTTTATCGATACAAGATGGCATCCTAAGGTCTCACGATGAAATCCGTGTTTTTTATCGATATAAGATGGTATCCTAAGGTCTCACGATGAAATCCGTGTTTTTTTATCGATATAAGATGGTATCCTAAGGTCTCACGATAAAATCCGTGTTTCTTTATCGATGTCAAATGGTATAGTAAGTTATTGCGATTGTAATGGTCTATTTTTCTTATGGTTATGGTGAATTCTTCACAACAAAGATTTTGGCCTTCAAATAAGTTGAAAATATATTCTTCTTCTAATTTGACGACAAGAAAGAGGTAATGATATCCATTATATTAGTCGAAAAATTATATTGAGGTGAAAGAAGAAAAAAAAAACGTTTCAGAAAGAAAATCCTAAGCCCACCCCCATATATCTACATGATCAATCCCTAAACTGGCTAGAGCGAGATATATCGTTCAAGAGAATTTATGCTGGTTTATTCTTAGCACACACCTTCAAATTAAGAGCATGAACAACGAGAACAACCATTAAGGAGGATATTTTTCATTATAGGCAACGCATTATAAACCCTTTTGTTTGATTGATTTCATAATGAGTAAAGCACTAAAACCCCTTTTGGGGGAAATTGATTTCATAATGGAAAACGCATTAAAAATCCTTTTGGAGATTGATTTCATAATGGGAAACGCATTAAAAACCCTTTTGGAGATTGATTTCATAATTGGAAACGCATTAAAAACTCTTTTGGGGTATTGATTTCATAATGGAAAACGCATTAAAACCCCTTTTGGGGGATTGATTTCATAATTTTAAATGCTTTAAACCCTTTTTGGAGATTGATTTCATAATGGGAAACGCATTAAAACTCTTTTGTGTGATTGATTTCATAATAGGAAACGCATTAAAAAAAAAACTTTTTTGTGATTGATTTCATAATGGGAAACGCATCATAAACCGTTTTGGAGATTGATTTCATAATGGGAAACGCATTAAAACCCCTTTTGGAAGTATTGATTTCATAATGGAAAACGCATTAAAAACCCTTTTCGAGGATTGATTTCATAATGGGAAACGCATTAAAAGCCCTATAAGAGATTTATTTCATAATGGGAAACGCATTAAAAACCCTTTTCGAGGATTGATTTCATAATGGGAAACGCATTAAAAGCCCTATAAGAGATTGATTTCATAATGGAAAACGCATTAAAAACCATTTTGGGAGATTGATTTCATAATGGGAAACGCATTAAAAACCATTTTGGGAGATTGATTTCATAATGGAAAACGCATTAAAAACCATTTTGGGAGATTTATTTCATAATGGGAAACGCATTAAAAACCATTTTGGGAGATTTATTTCATAATGGGAAACGCATTAAAAACCATTTTGGGAGATTTATTTCATAATGGGAAACGCATTAAAAACCCTATAAGAGATTGATTTCATAATGGAAAACGCATTAAAAACCATTTTGGGAGATTGATTTCATAATAGGAAACGCATTAAAAAAAAAACTTTTTTGTGATTTATTTCATAATGGAAAACGCATTAAAAACCATTTTGGGAGATTGATTTCATAATAGGAAACGCATTAAAAAAAAAACTTTTTTGTGATTTATTTCATAATGGAAAACGCATTAAAAACCATTTTGGGAGATTTATTTCATAATGGGAAACGCATTAAAAGCCCTATAAGAGATTTATTTCATAATAGGAAACGCATTAAAAAAAAAACTTTTTTGTGATTTATTTCATAATGGGAAACGCATTAAAAGCCCTATAAGAGATTTATTTCATAATGGGAAACGCATTAAAAGCCCTATAAGAGATTTATTTCATAATGGGAAACGCATTAAAAGCCCTATAAGAGATTGATTTCATAATGGGAAACGCATTAAAAGCCCTATAAGAGATTTATTTCATAATGGGAAACGCATTAAAAGCCCTATAAGAGATTTATTTCATAATGGGAAACGCATTAAAAGCCCTATAAGAGATTTATTTCATAATGGGAAACGCATTAAAAGCCCTATAAGAGATTGATTTCATAATGGGAAACGCATTAAAAGCCCTATAAGAGATTGATTTCATAATGGGAAACGCATTAAAAGCCCTATAAGAGATTTATTTCATAATGGGAAACGCATTAAAAGCCCTATAAGAGATTTATTTCATAATGGGAAACGCATTAAAAGCCCTATAAGAGATTTATTTCATAATGGGAAACGCATTAAAAGCCCTATAAGAGATTGATTTCATAATGGGAAACGCATTAAAAGCCCTATAAGAGATTTATTTCATAATGGGAAACGCATTAAAAGCCCTATAAGAGATTTATTTCATAATGGGAAACGCATTAAAAGCCCTATAAGAGATTGATTTCATAATGGGAAACGCATTAAAAGCCCTATAAGAGATTTATTTCATAATGGGAAACGCATTAAAAGCCCTATAAGAGATTTATTTCATAATGGGAAACGCATTAAAAGCCCTATAAGAGATTGATTTCATAATGGGAAACGCATTAAAAGCCCTATAAGAGATTTATTTCATAATGGGAAACGCATTAAAAGCCCTATAAGAGATTTATTTCATAATGGGAAACGCATTAAAAGCCCTATAAGAGATTGATTTCATAATGGGAAACGCATTAAAAGCCCTATAAGAGATTGATTTCATAATGGGAAACGCAATACAAACTCTTTAATGCTATATTCACTCACGTCATCAACTTTTTTCTTGTCTAATAATGCACTTCATCAGCAAGGAAAATTTACCTGCATATGCGAATATTTGCACCTGATTTTTGCTAGCGATTAAAATTGTGACATAAATCGTTCATTGAACCAATCAGGAAGTTAGGTTTAAACGATGTTCAAACATTCAGTTTAGAATTCAGAGGTGCCACCCCTTATTGCATAATTCCATTCTTATTCGGTATTGCCTTTTCCTTAAGTAATGATGTGATACATTCGATTTATTCGGTTAGTGTCTAATCTAATAACAACAACATTCCCATATGGCATACAACTTGATTCGGAAGGGAGTGAAAGGCTGATCTGAATAGAAAAAGTGTGCAGTAGATAAAAATATAACTGAGGTGAATATTGATAATCAGCTGGGGCACTGGAATACTTTGAAGCTCAAACTTGGACTGAAGTCATTGTACTTATGTTTGCAACGGTGACGTCATCAAAACGTGTGTTCCCGCTTTCGACTGAAATCGGCTGACAAACGGATGATTTGGCACATACCACGTTTAGCACGTAACGGTGACATTGGGGTTTTTAACGCCTTTGAAACTCACACGTGGACGAGTGCCGAGCGATGCCATGAGTCCACGCCTTCAACCCAAATAAGGCCCACAATATTCTAATTACTATAGTTTTATCGCGTGTAATTAAAATATCTTGTTCTGTTGTCTCTCGGTTCCGTATTTACACAACGAATTCGTCATACTTTTTCCATTTCCGCTGTTACGATCTCAAGCTCATACACAATAATGGTTGTATATACGATGTCCACCTAGTACAGCTTGGCATTTGTACTGAGACTGAGTTGGGCGGAAGTGAGAAGTCACGAATAAATGCATATTCGTTTGTGCAGCCCACACGAAATTTATTTTGCCAGCTCCGCCGGAAACACCGATTACCATCGATATGGCTCCGACTGCAAATCTGATAGCAAGTCATGCAATAGTCTCAGTTGTATAAATTCCCGCCACAGCAAGTTCCGATATAACTGCATGGATAAAACCTTTGATTTGTTTTTTAACAATTATTCTTGATTTCGCCTAATGAGTGTTACACGGACAAGTGCGTATGTGGTGAATATATGTGGGTTTTTGTGTTTGATGTTTTTGTTAACGGATGCTCGATATGCTTGTCAGAGAAAATTCTATCTTAGTTGATTTGTCAGTGGAAAGCAACATTTTCCGTGTGGGAACAGTCAACGAATGGACGTTTTTGGGTGGAAATGGGACGATTCTATGGAGGTATCGAATTGGTATTTATACATCATTGTTGTCCTAACGGTCGATTTCTTTTTGATGCTCATTTTGATTATATTTGAAGGTATACGAAAGTCTGTTGAAGACGTTTTCACTCAGATATTAGTCGACAAGCGACACAAAATTGCTGGCAAAATCGACACTCTCTTACCACTGATCCAACACACAGTCTTCATTATCTTAGGACATAGCGGTAATTAAATACAAACACCAACGACCATATATATCTTGCATTAATCTCATTATTTAGTCCATCTATCTCTATTGTTTCCAATTTATTTATCTTAAGCGAGATTGCAACCAAAAATGTTGTGTCTAATCTGTCATTAGAGCTTGAACTATGAATTGAATCCGCAGATTTTCATGTTTCATCTGCAACGTTATAAGTCAGGACAACTACGTGTTTCGACAATTTTTTCTTCCCACAGAAAGCTTTTCGCGACTAAGACAACAACAGCATACCACATAGAGCTTCATGGGACTACCAATCAGCCCGATAATCATAGCTTTCTGTGCCCGGCAATGAGAACTCCAGGACCAACGCAATATGATCGACACGGCAAGCAATCGTGAAAACATTGTTATGAAAGTATAGAACAATCATTACAAAGCAAGGAACATTCTGAACAACTTTTCACGCGATGGTGATTCGAGCCACGAAGAGAGGACATAAACGCCTACGAGATCAATCTGGTGCCTGACATCGCATATTGACTAAATTGCGTCTAACGTTTTGTAAACGACATTTGGGTGTCTAAGCCATGAAAACGTTGCATTTAGCAAGATAAAGAGGCCATGCACATCTCGTTGTGCATGCTTGATATAGACTCTATAGCCTGAAGTCCGACATATCCATATCAGCCTGCACCAACACCAGCATTTTGCAAATGGTATCTAGACAGAGCAAAATTAGTTTTGGAAGGAGCATAGAGCAGATCGAGCGCCAGACAACCAAAAGGCCTACAAATTCTTTGAGATGTTGTTCGACCCGCACAAATTTTTTAACGCTTTAGACGCCTAGAAACCCACTTGCGCGCGTGATTCTATACTTTTGTTTTTGCGCGTGGAGCAGTCCTACGCAACGCACTTGCGAATGAAAAAAGGGTAAATTCGTGGAGGTGGTCGAGGTAGAAAACGCAGGTCACGATATGTTGTTATACAGATCTAAAATCTCCCACTTTTATACTACTCATCGGTGCTTGAGAAAAGTACTGAGAGAGAAAGACAGTACAATTACATCAAAAAAAGTTGTTTCCTTCGACAAAATCAATCCAAAATAGAAATAAATCGTTCTTGCGTAAGTATAATATATAAAAATATCTGAAGGTCTGTGCTAAGAATGAAGAAGCATAAAATATTGATTTCGCCGGTATGTAATCAAGAAATTTAAAATGCGACTTTTGCAAGAAAAGTACACACATTCAAGCACAAAATGTTTTTTCTAAAACATTGTTTTAGATGCTTACAAAACTGACAAAGGAGAATGCACAAATAAAATTTCATGACGTACATGCAAAACTATTTAGAAAACTGCTACATGAAAATACTAGAAAAGAAGGAAATATTCATTGAAAGAGAAAGGTAGATCAGACTGATCTGGTGACTTAAAACGTGAACTTATCATTTAAATTTCATAACAGTATGAACGACAATAGATGTGGTACTTATGACACCCTTTTGGCGATAGTTTGAAGTACTACCAAAGAAGAAACGTACCATAGAGCGATAATTCAGCTGGAATTTCTGTCCCTTGGAATTCAAAACAAGCATTGCTATACAGTGTGATGTAGATGCTGACCAAAGACTTTATTGTGTACTTTCCAAATGTAGGTATGGTCGCTTGATAAACCTAACTTGAATATGTTTTGAAACTCTGTCATATTTCGTATCGACTCAAATTCTAGTTGCTAGCATTAAATAAAATATCCACAGAACGGCTTCGAGTGAACCCTTCTTTCCAGTCAAAGCTTTAATTTTGACAGAAGTATCTGAACAGGCACTTTACAATCTCTGACGTCACGATTATACCCAAGGAGCATATAACGTGAATTGTTTCAAATAAAGTATTGTTAAAACGTATTTTGTTTTCAATTTGACTGTTTAATACTTTTTTTGCCCATATTCACCATCCCTTTAGCAACGCATGCAATTAAATGTTGAAAGAGGACATGATATAGTGGATAAAAACATAGTTTTCTTTCTCAGGTATTTTGTTTTCTTTACACCGTAGGAGAGGATGCCATCATTCACCTAATACAATGACAGTCACACACTGGGAACTGTTAGTTTTACATTGTTCGTACCGAGTACAGGATTCTGCTAATATGGTGAGAGTTTCTTGTTTGAAGAAAAACAAAAGTTCTAAAATTCCCGTATCTAACAAAAGTAGCTCTAAAGAAGGGGGCGCTTTGGCATCCTCTGATAAACGCACGACCACAGGTGTGTTGTTCACAATACAATGTTGGGAATTACTTTCATGAAGACTAACTTCGCTGTGAAACATCGTCTCTAAGCATCATTACTTCGGTGTCTGTCACAAAATAATGTTTAATAATTGATTTCAGTTAAAACGTAACATCTCCGTCAGCAATATATATTTGATTTTCAGTTATGATTTTAATACATTTTAACAATGCCTTTTATTATAAAAAGAAGATTATTTCGGTGGGACTTAATTAGATAGCGTAAATTTTATCAATTGACACCGTATTCAGGTTTACGTCTCACGAATAATTTGCATCAACTTGATGTAATTCAATGCCTCGAATAACACCCGAGTCTTCTTTTGAGATCAGGATGCTTCGAGTGGTGGTTTGTGCTTTTCTATGAAAAGGCAGCTGATTCAAACCTATTTGCATGTCTAAATTACCTATCTACAAGTTTAAAGATTTTCTGACAGTTTTGAATTAATGTTTGGTCTTGTCTATGAATATTTTCAACAAATGTCAAGCAGATGATAAGTATCTATCAATTTATCGAGATCTTCGATTTTCTGGAGATGTGGAAATTGCTTATGTAAATTTCTCCATTGTGCTACATTTAGCTAAATATCACATCAATATGGATATGACTTCATTTTAAGCATGTTTATATAAAATCGAATAACGTCGAACTGGAATGAATGAAGAGACGATATCGGTATATAAGTGCTACGTGAATGGGTTGTTATCTGACGTATATAGCTTTATGTTTTACTGCAAATACCGAATGGTGAAAGGAAAAATACACATTTATGGATTTAAAAAAAAAACTATCCGTTGTTTTGTAAATAGTTAAATAAATGCTAGAAAATACTGCACACGCCAACAATTTATATCAGCATTTAGATACAGCGCCCGTCAACTTGGCGGCTTGCCCGTATAATATCACTCAAAAACCTGCGTCAAGTCCGTCATAGGCCAGATTTCTTTTCTGGACTGTCCGACACTTGTTCTGAAAGACCGGAGTGGCCAAAGGTAACAAAAAATTTCAGTTCACTTTTCCTTGAGAGGAAATATAAGAACTATTTTAGATGTAAGATAGAAGTAGATACCTTAGTTGTTACATAATAAGTATAATGCTGTGTAGCATCTCTTGTTCACAATTTATCAAAATTTATGTTATTTATAATATTTATTTTTTTATTTAAATGCGTATTTCAAATATACATACACATGGTGAATCCCTTTTGACTTATCCCAACTCCATTCTATTCGTCTCTTCCTCTGCTTTAAATTATATTAATTCTTTAGAATGAAATTGTCATAATTTTTAAGCTACTTTTTCTTTTCATTTCATTTTTCTTTTTCATTTTTCTATTTGTGTTTATAGTATGATGATGTTTTCGTCATTCATTCCATTAATATACTGTATTTTCTCATTCATGCATTAGTAAATGCACATTTTTTCATGTATCTATATTTGTAAATAAAGGATTTGACATGCTTTTATAATTAATTTTGTAAGGTAATGTTACTCTCATTTTCTATGATACAACTGGTCATTGATGTTATTTAATGTTTAACGCATATTAACTACATATTATCCCATTCCTTATGCAGCAGAGTTACGTGATCTAATAAAAAATACTAAAGTATCATGTTCAACTAAAGTTCTTTGTAATATTAACATTTGGCTAAATCACGTTTCCAAGAAAATGAACTTCTATCCTCTACATGCTTTTCAAAGAAAAGTAATTAAATACAAATCAATATAGTTGCGGCAGACTCAAGGTGGACGATATGGTGCAAATTTATAAGTGAGTCTGATATCAAATGTGCCGCTGAACCAAGTTCCATCTTTCCAGCTTCTCTTAATCATCATCATCATCATCGCCATCATCATCATATATTTCCATTTTCTTCTCTGTAAGCAACTGACTTCTAAGGATCAATTTATGTCAAGTTTTGGAAGAACTGATAATAAATGATTGTGTTCCCTAATTTGTCCTGATATGCATGCTTCGCATTATGTGTTTCTTTTTCCCAGTCAGTAAGTTAGCAATGGCTAACTCTCTAAAACACGCCATAACAGCCTTTACAAAGCTAACAAGGAGAACTGCGAAAGAAAATGATATGCCCAAATAGTCTATCTAATAATATGTTTGTAGTTTTAAAATGGTTTCTGATTATACGTTTGTAGTTTTTAAATGGTTTCTGATGATACGTTTTTAGCGTTCTCCACACGGTACAGGGCCGAATCAGGTTAAGTCCTTGAGGGAGGGAGGTCCAAAATGTCAAAAGGGCCCTGACTTTGTTCAAAAGGGCACTAAAGCAAATGTCTTTGTATCTATTTACTCAAAGAGAGCATAATATCCGATAAATATGTGCTATCGTCAAATTTCAAGTGACATGTTTGTGTGTACGTACGTTTTGATTTTTTTTTTTGCACGGGGATTATAAACCCGTCCACCAACTCTAGCTATGCGGTGATGCTATAGTTTGTCATCTGTAGCCATTTTATGATATGTTTTAAATATAGTAGCCCTGTAGTTTATCTCTTGTGTAAGGCAATGCAAGCAATGTACTGAATCACTACAAAGACAGAAGAACCAAAAAGAAAGACCGAAATACTGGCAGGTAAAGTATTGAAACAATAATACAGACACAAGAACCATGAACGAATGGCAAGAATACAGACATGTAATGTGTTGAATCCACAGCACAAATAAACATACAAAAATAAAACAAGAAAGAAATGCTGAAATATACGCATTTAATGTGTTGAATTAATAATACAAAACAAAAGAACCAAGAAAGAATGGCTAACATACAGGCAGGTCATGTGTTGAATCAACAGCACAATCAAAAGAACCAAGAAAGAATGGCTGACATCCTGGTAGCTAAGCTTTGGAATCAATAGTATAAAACAGAAGAACTAAGAAAGAATGGCTGACATACTGATAGCTAAGTTATGGAATCAGTAGTACAAAACAGAAGAACCAAGAAAGAATGGCTGACATCCTGGTAGCTAAGCTTTGGAATCAATAGTATAAAACAGAAGAACCAAGAAAGAATAGCTGAAATACTGGTAACTAAGTTATTGAATCAATAGTACAAAACAAAATAACCAAGAAAGAATGGCTGACATACAGGCAAGTCAAGTGTTGAATCAGCAGCACAAACAAAAGAACCAAGAAGAAAGTATATGAAGTAAAAAGAAATCAGTTAAAACAACCAGTAACATCAAATTATAAAGTAGAAAGCAGGCCAATACACAAAGAACAATTAAAGAATATATTTGTTGCTAAGTATGAGACACAGTCATTAAGATCGATAATTAATTAAACAGAAGGTTACAGAAACCTGTGAAAATAACGGTGAAACTATATATGGTCTAATGGGGTATGATTAAAACAGTTGATACACAGAAATATCGGCATGTCCTAAAAACGTGACTCACAATTTAGATGAAAGTTGTTTTTTTTTAAGTTACCCTTGAATTGAGGACTTTTTGAGTCAGAATCTGATAGAAAGGTTTCAAATATTGTATACATAAATGTAACTATGTGAGTGGTATCAAACACTGAGTCTTACCGCGGCTCATCGTAAATACAACTGTCGAATGTAAGACAAAAACAAAATTATGTATTAATATGATGAATGAAAATAATCATTCTGTTGAATAGACTGTTTTGTCAACATTACATTCTCAAAGAGGGCAAATAAAGAACAGCAAAACGGAATCAGTGGTTAGGCAAAGAGCTTACGTTTAATACACCTGAATTTCAAATAAAGATGAAAATCCTAAAAAAAATGGGAACAATTTGAAGAATTTAACGATTGATGGTTTGGACATGATAGTTGCTTATATTTATTATAGATAAGCAAACATGACAATAAAAATACTATCACGATCGATTTTGCTCTGCTATCATATTTAATAAAAGAAGAAACAAACTATTACTATGTGTGGATAAAGAATATACTACGCTTACTAAATAAAATCTCAGCCAAAAACGTGAGTATAAGAGGTGGTGCTGCAATGTAATTAGGAGCCCAGAGCTGGCGGACAATTATACAGAAAACTATATAGGTATATATTAATCGTTTAAAATTTTTTTATGTCTTGCTTTTGAGACTCTTAATAAAAACGGTGATAAACAGAAATGATTGCAAAACATATACCATGCACATTTTTGCTAAATATTAATAATAAGTGATAGTGATGTAATGACCTGGATAATGTAAACAAACTACATTAGAAACACCATAAACTTAAAATCAGGGTATCCACACAAGTCAGAATATAGTATTAACCATAATAAAAAGACTTTAAATATCTCAATAAAACATTTAAAATACTGCACGTATATCATTGGTAAAGTTATTTGAACAACAAAATGTGCTTGAGAGGAGCAGTGGTGGTTGTATCTGTCTATGGCCGTATCTATCTATCTATCTATCTATCTATCTATCTATCTATCTATCTATCTATCTATCTATCTATCTATCTATCTATCGATCGATCGATCCAAAATATCCAATATATTCTTTTGTCATCTGGTGTCGTCAACTGAATGCTTCAGTATACTGTACTAGACTACATTCGACAAAGTTGATTATATACTATCGTTTCGGTTTGTCCTCAGTGATATTTTTAAGTTGATACCGGAGAAAAAAAACATGAATGATTTTTTCTGATACTTATTAATGACATGCACCCATGGCTTATTTTTATGTCGCAGAAATAGCTTCTGTTGTCCAAATGTTGTTTGAGTTACTTTGTTAAACAAAATTTTTAAAATTAGCTTCGTCACTAGGTAATTAAGGATGTATTTTGCGTCGGCGCGGCCTAGACAATCGCGACGGTTAATTCGAATTGGTATTAGACAAATGGCTCGAACGAACGCATAATTGTTAGCAAGCAAGACATATAAATCTGAATAAAATAGAATCCCATCTCCGATAAATAGAACTCAGTTGTATATATTTTCTTGATCACGCATATCTTCAAAATCATTTTACTTTTGGTTCTTTGAATAGGATCTGCTGAAACTAGATGTTTGAAATTTATGGCAACATATCATGCTTCGTTCTCAAAACATGTTGATGTCGCCTGTAAAGATGATTTTAATGGGGAAAAAGGACTACTCTAACTACTGTTCAGCCACATAATTTTATACTATGCTTCTAAAATAAATTTGCTACAGATACAAGTGAAGAAATTTAATCCATGGAAAACGCTTCGTGCTGGGTTCAGTTAAAAGTTAAAGTTTTTGCGAAGTAATGGAAGAGACATTGATAGGTGATATATCTTGGAGCCTCTCTATTTCCAGTACCTTAATGTCGTACATTCTCTGAGTTTTATATTTATACCTCGTGGAATATTCTGAATGTGTGTTTCTATTTTACAATTAGACACGTTGTTTGCTAGACACGAACTTTATAGATGACTGAGTGCCTTGTCAATGACCCCTTTTCCCATGACCCCTGTCCCCTAGACCCAATTTCCCCAACATACTGAAATTTAAAAAAAAAACATATGGAGATGCGTACTTTGTCAAACAAAATAAAGGATTCGAATATTTAATCTATAATCATAAAGAACTTTTAGCTGTTTAGTATGTTGTATACAAACTATATGCCATTAGTCAAACTTGATTTTGGACTATGGTCAGTTATAAACTACATATATACATAACATAATACAATACAATATAAATAACATATGTCTCACAATTGTCAATGTATATACTGGTAATATTTGTTAGACTATTCATCCTCTTACGTCTCATAGGAGCAATATTGGCTTAGCATTGATTGTATATGTACTAATTCATTGTTAGCATTGATTGTATATGTACTAATCCATTGTTAGCATTGATTGTATATGTACTAATCTATTGTTAGCATTGATTGTATATGTACTAATCCATTGTTAGCATTGATTGTATATGTATTAATCCATTGTTAGCATTGATTGTATATGTACTAATCCATTGTTAGCATTGATTGTATATGTACTAATCCATTGTTAGCATTGATTGTATATGTACTAATCCATTGTTAGCATTGATTGTATATGTACTAATCCATTGTTAGCATTGATTGTATATGTACTAATCCATTGTTAGCATTGATTGTATATGTACTAATCCATTGTTTTATTGCTATCACAACAAAAATTGTTTGAGTAAAATGAGAGAGAAAGAAAGCAAGAGAAAATAATCGCATCATTCCAGCTTCTTAATAAATATTATAGTTAGAAATAAGAAAGAACGGGATTTTCAAGACCATGGATATTCTGTTAAGGATTTCTTCCTCCGAAAGATAGTTAACTGGATTAATTTTGAGATTTGTTTGTTTTGTGTCAGATTTAATAGAAGAATAAACAATAATTTCTTTTAGTAACGCAGTAACAGACTTTCATATGTTAGTTTCGTGAGGCAATGGAAGTGCGCCCTTGCGAGATTTCCCGTTTGGTGGTTGTGCAGCGTCTGTAGTGGCGATGTAGCCCAGCATGGGAGTGGCAGTCATTGCTGCGCTTGAAAGGTGAGTCTGGTTTGTGTTGGAGCTTCTTCTTCCTCCGAGATCGCTTTTCGTCAGCTAGTAAGCGTATTTAACTCACTTGCTTTCAAACCAGTGATCAGAGTGTGCCGCCAGCTGGGCCTGTCTAGAGCAAGCTCTTTCCAGGTATTGACATCCATATCAAGAACGTTCATGTCGCGCATGCAGACATCCTTCAAACGGAGATGTGTCCGTCCGATCGACCTTTTGCGAGAGCAAAGTTCTGAATAAAGAAGGTCTTTGGGGATCCGCCCGTCATCCATCTGACGTACATGGCCCTGGCATCTGATGTGATGTTGTCTGAGGAGTGTGACCATGCTGGGAATCTTGGCACGTTCAAACACCAGTTGTTGTTTACTCGATCACTCCAGGTGATTTCGAGTATGCGTCAAATACATCGCATGTGAAAGGCGCTCAGTCTTTTCTCTTGTGAGGGGTACAGAGTCCTTGTTTCACTGGCACACAGGATATTTATTAGCACGCAGGCACGGTACACGGAGATCGTAGTGTTCAGGGTCAGCATACTGTTGTTCCATATGCTTTGCAACAACCAGGAGAGAGTTGTTGATGCCCTTCCAATCCGCTTGTTGAGCTCAGCATCGAGCTATAAGTTGTTGACTGACTATCTCAAGTTCGTAGTTGATGATGATGACGCTTGGAAGGTTTGCATTCTCAGAAATCACGTTTGTTTTCTTTAGGCTGATGGTCAGCCCAAACTCACCGCACGCTTTAGCAAAGCGTACATCAGGTGATGTAGCTCAGCTTCTGTGTGCTTGGCCAGCGCAGCATCGTCTGCGAAGAGCATATCTCTGATAGTTATTTCACGCACTTTTCTCTTTGCCTTTAATAGTGCCAGATTGAACAGTTTTGCCATCTGATCGCATGTACTGGTAGATCCCTTCTGTGGAAGTCACCAAGACATGTTTGAGCAGGACAGAGAAGAAGATGCCGAAGAGCGTGGAGGCTAGGGCGCAACCCTGTTTCACTCCGCTGCGGATGTTGAAGGTGTCGGACGTTAAGCTATCGTACTGCACTGTGCCTTTCATGTCATCGTGCAAAGACTGGGTCATGCTTAGCTTTATTTTTTATTTTTTTTTGGGGGGGGGGCATTCAATCTTTCGTTTGTTGTTTTTTTGTTCAATACTTGCAGTCCGCTTTGTCAGGTAGTCGAGTATCTTAATCCCTACGCCCCCAATAAGACAGATAAACTGTTGCGGGATAGCACCTTATTCTCTAGGAGATGCCCCGCTCGAGGTGGGAGGGAGCTGTCCAGTGAGACATGTTGGTCTATCCCACCGTCGAAAGCAACCCATATCTTCTGACTCTACGCCAATCGATCGATGACTTGTAACCGGTAAACTGCTGCTTCCTGTGTTGTATCAAAGCTGGAGTGTCCTCTCCATGCTGCAATCTTGGGCAGGGTGATATGCATAATCAGTTGTTGCCCATACCGCTGATTCCTACTCTCCATGCAGCTGATGAATCCAAGGAAAAGGACAAGACGATACGTCATGGCGCCAGCGGCGTCGCAGGAGTTTCCGAGATGACACTAAAAACAATGCCAAGTCGCCATGGGTACTCCGTCTCCGTATTTTCTGTTAGTGTTTATTCCCTTAGCCTTTCCCATGCAAAGGTATAGTTGCAAGGCAGAAAATGTTTGAAGTCAGAGTTTATCTTCTATATGGGCGACCACACAAGGTTAACGAGCCTCATTTGCCCGAAGCGTCTGGTTTTGAGGCCTTATCTCCAACATCCACCCCGGCGATAAGAACCCTCGAATCTCAATAACAGACTAACATCATTCTTATTTATGCCATAACGTATGCCGTTTACCGCAAATAATTAACGGAGACACTCGTTCCATCACTTAATGTGCTGCCATCGTGGGCGTATAAAACCTATGACTTCATAATGTTTTAAAAAATCATTGAAAATGTCGTAAAACTAAATACTTGGCTCTTATTGTTGTTTTATTTATGATTTGATTAATCAATTAATTTTAGAGACATTGCACTAATTTGTCACCATTCACCGCAGTTTTCTTACTGCAAAGGTAAGCTCAAATGCTATGTGTCAGAACAGAACTTTGAGTGCACTAAGCAATGATACGGGTTTCCGTGTCAAAACTGAAATTCGAGTGCTTTTAGCGATGGTCTGGGTTTCCCGTGTCAATGCTGAAATTTGAGTGCTTAAAGCGATGGTCTCGGTATCCGTGTCAATGCTGAAATTTGAGTGCTTAAAAGGGATGGTTTGGGTATCACGTGTCAATGCTGAAATTTGAGTGCTTAAAGCGATGGGCTCGGTTTCTGGTGTCAATAACGAATATGGGTATTTAAAACCATGGTCATTACTGAGTAGACTTTGCATGTTGTTTTAATTCAAATTCAGTAATGATTATGCATACTACTTTAGATGTCCAGATTAAACATAATAGTCCAGACTAAGTAACGAACTCGTCTCATATAATTCTGTTGTGCTTTTATTTAACACGGAAAATCCACCCGTTCCTACAGTATTTTATGTCTTGACTAACATCTTGAATATTTCATGTAATACTTACAGCTGAATGATCAATTATGTACTGAACATTTAATGTAATACAGCTGAACGATCAAGTATGTATTGAATATTTAATGCAATACTTACAACTGAATGATCAATTATGTATTGACTATAAATTTAATACAGCTGGACGATCAATTATGCATTGAACATTTCATGTAATACAGCTGAACGATCAATTATGTACTGAATATTTAATGTAATACTTACAGCTGAAGTATCAATTATGTATTGAATATTTAATGTAATATTTACAGCTGGACGATCAATTATGTATTGAATATTTCATGTAATACAGCTGAACGATCAATTATGTATTGAATATTTAATGTAATACTTACAGCTGGACGATCATGGTCAAAATTATATATACTACGGGTTCAAATAATTACTACGTAATAACCAACTTTTTTGATGAAGCGAGATCAGCAATGGAAATATAACACAAATGAACGAAGGCAAGAAAGTAATAAAGGAGAGATTGCTCATTTATAAAGAAATTTAAGACAAGGAAGTGAATACACTAGTTCTTCCAGTCAGACATTGCCGTCGATTCATTTTGAACCAAATTTTTTGACATTGACTAATAAATACAATATTATAAAAGAGACTTACACAGACACATATATACATATGTGAACAATGTTCGAACTGAACAAATACTGTGAACCTTTTCGAGCTCAACATTATTTTATTGATTTAGGTTTAAAATATTTTGATTGTTCCCTCCAAGTTATGCCGTTATATAAGTCTAAACATACGATTTTAAAGCAGAGACATTTCACATAGCTGAATCAGCAGCATTACACGCATGCTCCAAAACGGAAGAAGAAGAAAAAAAACAAAGCAAACTAAACGTCCCAAACGATGCCAGACATAATCACATCATACTCCTCAGATTTACGTACTGTCATTAGAAAACTCCGGGTTTCACGCAACACCCATAGTTATATATATATATTTGAACTTAAAATATAATGAAGTGAATTGATACGAGTCCTTATAGTGATCTATGAAAATCCCAAATGAATTAAAAGTTCTTTGCAAATTTCAAAACCGGAAATGTACTGATCGTCCAATAACCGTGACGATGTCAAGATGTTGTTGTCCAGAATTCTTCGAATTATTTATAACAGCTCCTGAATAAAATTATTTTCTAAATAATGAGCACTTAATATTCCACTGAACAGTCCACGCAAAGTTTTTCCTCTTGAATCATATCTAAGTACAAGCTAAAACGCGTATGCAAACTTACAACAAGAACACACTGTGAATGACTCCAAACTCGGAATGAAACTGATCGCTTAATTCTCGCATTATATACACCGTATATTGCCACTGTATTTCTCAATAGACCTCACGAGACAGAATATAATGCTCAATTTGCGTCGCTTTTGTATATTCATGTGACCAAGCCCAATCAAAGGGAAGTTGCATAATTATTCTTAAAGATTCGAAACCCCATCATCCACTGATAAATTAACATAAATGCGCCATTTAAGTATTGTTCTTAGGATAATTATTATTATCAATTGTCAAAAATACGTAAACATATATTTATAGATCATATGCAATATTATGATATTAACAGATTCAAGTCACGTACACAAAACAAATAAAAATATTCTGTACACATTACAGACATGAATAAAAACTATTAAAATTGTGGATAAAATCACAAAAGTATGATATGTCCCGTTAAAGCATCTTAACTATATTATATACTATATTATATCCATATTTAAAACACCCCTAGCAATGTTATATCCGAGTCTGGCTGTGCCATGGAAATGAATAGTTTATGACAATTATGGAATGGTTTATTCAAAGCAGTCTTATGGAAGCATTGTAAAGCATTATTGGGGAAAACAAGTTAAAAATTAATTCTTAGACGGTTTACGCTAAAAAAACATGAAGCCTGTTTTTACAATTAGCAATTAGGATATTTGTTAATTTGCATAATAAATATCAATGTTCTGGAAGTATGATTACAGTCTATGAATCGGCTGTTTTGTTTTGAGAAAGGTTGCTTTGATTTTATGAAACACGTAAAGCATGCATTTGATACAGCATGCTATTGAGGTCTTGTGGCAGATAGACAGACATGTTCTTAAGAAGCATATGGAAGAGTATTTCTGTTTCTATCTTGCTGATGTCTATGTTTGCAAAGTAGAAACTACTTGGAAGAATGGTCTTATTTTTCTAACCCTGGATCCATTAACATTTAATGGGAATATTATTGACTTCAGCGGGCAGGAAGGAAGAGGTATCCTTGAGTGCCCAAATAGTTTACGGCGCTATCATTTATATAACACAGATATCTGGTCTTAGAAAGCCTAGGTTCGTGTCTCGACTCGGCCATCATGTGTATATGAGAAGAGAAATTTGCCATTAGTTTCACGCGATTCATCGGTTGATCTCGGGGTTTTAAAACGTGAATTTGTCAAATATGTACTTATTCTGTCGCAAATGATCTTTTGATATTATTTTTCAGGTTTAGAATCGTTTCCTTGATCTACAATGCTGGAATTATTGAGATTAGCGATCGAATGTCACGGACGCTATCGGCACTACTAAGTTTTCCGTTCCTGTTACTCGTATATAACAGATGTATTGTAAGCATACAGGTAAGCGGTGAAAATTGGGTTGAAAATTTGGTTATAATCCCATGCACAAAGCCTTGCATCGTTATTGTTGTAAATTGTTTTAGACCACGTTCCGTTTATTCCTTCGACGATTCCATTGTCTCTTAAACCCACTGCATGTGTCTGGTACAAGACAAAGCGTGCACGTGATAAAGCCACCAATAAGCGGAAATATGTGTTTTGGTGACTCACTCCTTACGTAATTCCCTTATAAAGTGAAAGAGGTCATATATAAAAACTCAGTTCGTTTAGATTTAATACACTGAACCTCCACTTACTTCCATCTCACTAGTTTCAAATGCTCTCGGTGTTAAGAATTAAATTGAAAGGCGAAATGCGATTCAGTCAATAATCGTTTTTATTTGATTCTTTGTTGTTTGCTTCACACCTCAGTTCCGTTTCACTTTATTTGAAATTCTACTCCCAATTTTTTGACGGATTTTAAAGGATTTAATAGATTTTAGCTTTAATTTTGTCTGGGTAAAATACAGCAAGAAATCGAATGTTCTAGTACTCGTTGTTCAATCGTCAAATGCGTAACGCTTAGGCAAATTTGACGTTCTTCAGACGTCAGGTTTGAAATCTACAATGAAAAATGAACATTGAACGGAAAGGTATTTGAATATACTTGAAAATAAAGTAAATGCAAACGAAACCCCTGCGACCGTTTATAGATTAGTTGTTTGTTGTTATTGCTGCTGGGGGGGTGGGTGGGTAGGAATGGAGCACCTGAACGGAAAATTTAAGAATTATGGAGTGTGCTTCTGACCAAATCTCATTTATATGATATGACGTCACGAGTTGAGCATTCTGGTAGAAAATAAACACCTTAACACAAACAACATATAGAGGATGAGAGCGCATAGATACGTTATGAGTTTATCCTTCATTTTTGTGTTTTCATATTTTCACAGAAAGAGATTTTTTGCCAAGTAATATGGAATGATTATAACTGATGTTACGGTTATTAATAGTAAGACCTTGATATACACTTATTCCTATATGTGTGTATGGTTGTATTTTTTGGTGTAGAACATCGGTGCAGGACAAATTTATCGTACCTCACACGTGACCCTTATCATTACTCTTGGACTATTTCGCTATTTTACTGCGTTCATTGTACACACAAAGTAATAAAGACATTACAGTTTCCATAAGCACTTGAACATTCTTTCACACATATCAAGATAAACGTAAATTGCAATATATTTATCAACTAAAACAAGTCACAATTTGTGTGTGAGCCACTCGGCAAAGCCGAGACTATGTCTCAAAATTCTAACGAAAATTTCCTATTTTATACTAAATTTCCTATTTTACGAAATCTATTAAGTATACAGCACATTCTGAAAAACTAACACCCACATCATGAATATATTTTGTTAATGTTTTTCTCCCCACTGGTAGTTTCAGACAAAATTCATTTTTTTTGTTAACTAGATATCAGTGACATCTTACTTTACACATTTAAAATGTAAAGATAATGGACTCGCTGTCCAAGAATGACTGACGACTATGGTAGTGAGCAACTTATTTACAGCATGATATTATTAGGGATTTGTAAACTATTCAAACCCAGTCATTGGTTAAGCGGGTTTCTACATATTATTAATGCTTTGTTTTCTTCAAACTGCATTTCTTTAACTTCTTCATACTGACGTGATTTCAGGTTCTGATTTCGTGAATAGAAAGCAGTTTTGAAAACCCGAATAACCTGGATCCAATGTATGATTACAGCAAGATTGCTTCTTATGCTTCTGCGACTTCCTGTCCGGTATGTTGTCATGGTTGCACACAGCAGAACACATTAAATTTGCAACAATGACTGGACCGTGTATGTGCAGTCTTTTCCTAAAAACATCTTAAGTTTCTTCGTCGCAAGCCACAGGCGACAATCCGATTACACTCTTTTATCACGTGGCTGTTTTTGTATTTGAATGTATATGAATAATATGTAGAAACCCACTTATACTAGGGTTCGATACAAATGTTATATACTTTCCGAAACAGATATAATGATCAGCATGCAGAGGATGACATTGCATGGATACGTTATGAGTTTATCATTCATTTTTGTGTTTTTATATTTTCACACGAAGGAAATTTTTTTGCCAAGTAATATGGAATGGTTATAACTGATGTTACGGTTATTAATAGTGTTCATGTTTGATATTTCACAAACCCCATGGAGAGAGAAATGATCAGTAGCAGCCAAAGTGTCTGTTGTATCAAGTCAGATCCGGTAATTGCAATTGCAATCTCTATGCTTCCTTTTTGTGTGTGGCCAGTATGTTAAAGTGAATCTCAGTGCATTGCCTACTGTATTGTAAATATAGCAAAGATTCATCCGCATTCTTAAGTAGCGCCGGTCGACGTACTTTGTACAAAATGAAGTTGGACAGGTAATGACGTCTCGGAAGAAATTTGTTTTGGTGTTCAGACAGAAGGTGTCTGTTTCGTACTGAGAAAGAGGGTAGTACATAAACAAATATGGTGACTTTCTTTCGGCTACCTAGTTTTGGTATATAAAATATATGGTTGACATCTGTTTCCGCAGTCTTGCTTCTGACGAAATAAGTATACACCTCGGTTAGATTCTGTTCAGACCAATCAAGTCTAAAACACAAGGAGGGTCGCCAAAACGGTTGACCAATAATTAATGCGAAAAGATGTCTTACTTAGACCAACGTTAAACTACAGCTCAGAACACTGCTAGTCTTTTGAGAGGGAGTACCCATTACACATTGATATGTGCACCTGTCCAATATCATCACATTCTACATTTCCCCTCGAGCATACTTTCGTGAAGCAAATGAATATAGAAAGTAAGTACATTGCATCTGCATCTTTTGACGTCCATAAAAACCAGTTATAACGATACGCTTATATTGAAGTGCAGGAAGACCGTCGATAAGAATCTTATTTAATTATACATGGCTGAGTTATCTACCAAAAGAGATATATAGATCAAGGCTATAATTTGCTGCCATCTGAGATTTGAATGCCCAGAAAATTACGCTGCTTACATTATCGACTTCAGAAGTCAACATGTGTATAAGACATCATAAATTGTTTTCCACATTTATATTCATAAGATTCTGAATACATAGTTTCTGGACTAGAAGTAACACCATTAATCAACGCGGGATGTTTCGTCTCGATGGTCCAAATTGTTTCAGTCAATAGTTGCAGGACAGTACAGATATAAATATGGAGCATCACAAATTCTGAAATGTATCAGCAAAACACATGTATATATTTATGACAATTCTATACTATGATCAGTCTATTAAATATAAGATGTGGATACTTCTTAGTTCACATTAATTTTCCCCACATTAGAAGTGGAATATTACACAGAGAACAAATTCAAAGATTTTAAATATACACGTTCAGCTTATTTGGATCTTCTAAAAATCTAATCACATTTGCATAACTTAATGCAATGCAGGGCTAAATCAATTCAAGTGTTAAGGGGATGTTCCCAAATGTAATGTTAAAAGTTCCCTGACGTTCCTAGAAAGGACACCAGTGCAAAAGTCTGAGTATATATTTGCTCAAACTTAACATCATACCCAAAAAACGTGCGCAAGAATGAAACGATGGTCAAATTTCAAGTGACGTTTGTGTGTATGTGTGTGTGCGTGTGTACGTTTCCTTTTTTCATTTAGCCTAGAGGCGGGGTCTGGAACCCTAGACCCCTCTCCTCATTCGGCTTTTTAGGTCTCTTTCTCACAGGCTATGACAAGTCCTCATTTTCTGTTACGATAAATATGTACTTTTGACATAAGCAAATTATGCTGCAAATCATGTGGGATTTTACCAATTCCGACCATATCATCCAAATCAATATTAATGTAATATCATTTAGTGTTATGGAAGAAATAGCATTGTCTTGCAGAAGTTCAAGGTCATACAGGAAAAGAGCCAAAAACGATCGGAGACAGTATCACCCTTTGCTTTAAGCCAATATTAAAATCGAAAATATCACAACATCATTTTTATTCCGTCATATATAACTGGATATTGATATAGATATCATGTATGATCCCAGCCAATTTATCATAAATACCAAGTTTATATAATTTACACCCATTATGGTAAACACTATACAAATATTTATTCCGTGTTTAACAAAGTCAACCTCAAAATTACAATTTACAATTTAAAAGCAATATATTCACAAAATTCCACAGCTTCATCGTTATTAACATCTGCAATACTATCATATAATTAAGAAAAATAATATACATTATTAATATTTGCATCGAAAGCCTTTTTCATTTAAAATAACCTCCAAAAATATTTGGCTTCGCTTAAAACGTAAGCATTCCGTTCCTTAATTTGATTTGTATCAAATATTTGCCTTATTTTTTGCATGAGTGTCGTATATTTGCACCGATTAATAATCATATCCAAGCTATTATCATCATTTTTAGAAAGGCTAAATTTATTCAGAGTTCGTAGAGTATTGTTAAGGATTAATGCAATCCGAATCCAAGCATTTGCAATTGTCTTCTTATATTTTACACTGCCATGTTTATATAACTCCTCATTAATATGAGGATTTTCTTTATATCTGTAAAAGACCTGGTATCTCTGATGCATCATGCAATTAACATATGCATTAAAAATAGATTAAACATGATTTTCAGTGCACACTTACAAGGTTTTGCATTAAAAGGTCATACCGTCTATACTCGCTTATAAGTCGTTTAGTGCACAACTTCAAGATTATGCATTAAACGGTAATAACGTTCATAGTTGCATTTAACTTCAAACAACATGATCATAATATGTCGAAGCATAATGTACATGCAGATCAGGGTCTATGTTGTTTGTTCTATCGATTACTCCTTACACACTGTTAGACAGAGTTTCTGGCACATTATGCAATGGCTGATCTAGGTCTGTTCAATTTGCAACTGGACTGTCTTATAAACTGTATATACCGTAAATTCATAGCCTTGAGTTCCATGAATGACACATATTCCAATTATAGGTAAGTAAAACATATGAGTTAGTTGGTATTACCTTTTAAAAAGATACACATCCCATCAAAATATTAACATTAAATGTTGAAACACTTGAAATGTCCAACATCTCAGCTTTTTTTTTTTTATCTCGATATACTCTGCACACATTCTCATCGTGAATTGCGGAATTAAAGATGTAACAAATGAAAATAAAAAAACCTTTTTGAAGTTGGGGACACACACTATTTACATACATGAAGAAAATGCATATAATTACGTCAAATGAAATAGCACGATTCTTAATGCAGTATGTCACTCTGTGACAAACCGAAAATATGGTCTAGAAATTGGCATGACCTTCACGTTAGTGTATTATCTAATTTGTATGTGTGTTGTGTTTACCTATAAGACGTTTGATTGAAGTCGCACGCTGTCTGCTTCTCTTTATGCTTGAGTAATAGAATCATTGTTATATCAGAATAGTTGATGTTTCTTAACCATAATTTGTTAACCATAATTTCTTAACCATAATTTGCTAACCATAATTTCTTAACCATAATTTCTTAACCATAACTTGTTTCACAACTTACAAGATATCACGACCGAGGATCATGTAAATTTATCGTTATGAATATGTGCGGGGTAGCTTGCGAACGTTAACACCAAGTTTGATGAATATTTTTAAGTGTATGTGTATCGACTCTGTTAATTACAGCTAAAATATTACAGTTATCCCTAATCACTTTATATATTTGTGCATATTTCTGCGTAACATAAGCTATATATGTGCTTTTATGCTTTCCTTGAATTGTTTGTCTAGCATCACAACATCATATGATAGAAAATTATTAATGAATCCATCAAGTTCATCAACATTCAGCGTTTCATCAATATCGGTGATAAAAATTAATAATATCACCATCTTCTTCATTTAATAAGTTTGCGTTTTCATTAAAATTCAGCGTTTCATCAATATCGGTGATAAAAATTAATAATATCACCATCTTCTTCATTTAATCAGTTTGCGTTTTCATTAAAATTCAGCGTTTCATCAATATCGGTGATAAAAATTAATAATATCACCATCTTCTTCATTTAATAAGTTTGCGTTTTCATTAAAATTCAGCGTTTCATCAATATCGGTGATAAAAATAATAATATCACCAACTTTTTCATTTAATAAGTTTGCGTTTTCATTAAAATATTTAAGAACATCGTGGCATCTCTGATCATCTACAGCTGATGCAATTCAATATAATTTATCCCACTTGAGCCATCTCATTATCAAATTAAGTAATACTTGTTTCTTTCCACTTCCAGACGAACCTATTATTATCATTTTGATATAATTCGGTAGCGCTAGATGATGAAATCAATGACATCTATGTTGTACAAATATAATACTATGGGTATATATTGGGTTTGATGCAGAACATCCACCACAACAAGTGGATTAACAACAATAAAAACAAAAGAAAAACAGTACGTACTTACACACATGTGGTACACAGAAATATAAAGTTTTGTCGTCGTGGCACAGTCAGGTTAATTAAAAATAGGTGGTGATATCGCTGCTTCATTAGAAAAATTGACAGGAAGTCCAGGGGCTAAATACCCAGGAGAAAAACATCTTCTGGATATAAATAGTACGGTCCCGAAACCCCACATGATATTCGACTTCACGAACGAGATCAACCAATGCCTGGAGAGTATCCAATAAATGCAATTGATCAAGCATGTCACTGTCATGACGTAGCGTAGCGAAATAATGATTTACAACAACGATATATTGCACATATGAAGTTGATTCATTCATTAAATTCCATAAAAAATAAAACTCAGTGATTCATTAGCTACTTGGTTGGTAAGATCCGCGATGAAAGGTAAACTAGTATTATGGGCTGGAATTAATCAATCAATTATATTATAATATAATCGATATATTATAGCCCAAGAGGATTTTGGAGAGGTAGAGCTGCGATTAGTAAACTCGCTGATGCAGCAAATGTTACACGTTCTGTTGCTGAAAATTGGTTAGCACGACAGGTACTATGGCAGATTTATCTACCATCAATTAAACAAATTCAGTACGAACATTTTGACGTGAGCCCTAATAATGAAGTTGATAAAGTGGATGTTTTGTTTATACCATATGATACCATTAAAATTGGTAGACGTCAATACACATATAAATACGCATTAACTGTAGTTTACGTTGCAAGTAGATATAAAAAGCTGGAAATTTATCGTTGATTTCTTCGATTTGATAAGCATCAGTTGGAATAGTAACAACCTGCCAATCAGGGACTACATTTATTTTTTTTTTAGTTGGGAAGACGAGTGAATTATTCCCATTTAATCTATCGAATGATGTTGATCTAATATTTAGCCAACTATGATATACTCGTAATTGTGCAACCATAATTTATTTTTGATTGGAAACATATTTGAAAAGTTGACGTTAAAGTTATCATTGGTCGACCTTGCTGTTTTTGACAGAGTTGTATTAAGGACGATCTGTTGAAGTAGTTCTTGCGATGCCGTCATTATTATTATTTTCTAAGTCAGACATAGTCATTGTCTCCTTGTAAATTTTAATCAAGTCTGTGAACTCAATATCTGATATTTTTCGATCACTAAGACCTGATGATTTCAACTCAATAATGTGGAGTATGTAGTTTATTTTTGCGGTTCGTGGATATTTTTTCCAAATGATATTAAGAAAAACAGCAATCAGTTGCTGTTGCAGGTGAAACACAAATTGTTGCAACTGCTGATGTAATCGCTAGCGATGTTATTGTTGATAGCGATAACAGCGGACGCTGAATACACAATTATATCAACAACAACTACACGTCTGTTATTTTTTTTTTTTGCTGTATACACATCAACTATACGTTTTAGTTTATTTTGCCACTGAAGCACCTGATTGTATCTGTACATTTGCACGTTGCTTGGGATGCGCATTATATTTAAGTAGATGGTAGTTTAGCAACTAATTCAAGACACCAATGATAAATCAAGCCGAGTACTTTTTCTTCAGGTTTCACCTCAAATGTTACTTCGTCGTTTTAAGCTAGCAGCACTAACATAGATCCAGAAGATGTTGTTAGTGGATAACGCCTTGGTATTGTAGTAGATATTGAAATACTGCAACACATAATACTGAGGACCTGTATTTACCAGTAACCTCAGCGCGATGTTTGATGGATTTATTGAGTGGCGACCATAATACTGATCCAGACGCTACCGTATATACTGCATTGTCGGTGATCTTTTATTACAGACTTTAATATCAATGACTGCTGGACTTCCAAAACATTCATTAATATTTCTTTTTATATGTCTTATTGTATCACTGAATGTTTGTACTCGACCAAGAATATTATCTAATATTATTGACATAACAATTATTAACATTTTCTCCATTATTATCAAACACATCCATGCATTTTTCGGTTACTCCAATAATTCAGACGTTAATATCTTGTAATGAAAGATTACTCATTTTGAATCTAAATGCTTATCCTGAAATACAAAAACTTCGTTTGGATCCAGATTTGCATGATTTAATGCAAGATATAATGATTGGTATTGCATCACTAATGATTTTATTGACATTGTCACGTGATATTCCGTCAGTTGTATGTTTTGGATTAAAGAAAGATCTTATATATATATATATATATATATATATATATATATATATATATATATATATATATATATATATATATATATATATATATATATATATACCGTTATACTTTTAAGATCTATTTAAAACGATTTATGTTCCTTGTATACTCGTGTACGACTTATGAGGTGGTTTGATTGGTAAAGTTCAGTAATTGGCTATATGGCCACATATTGGCGGATGTGTTATTGTCTGTGTTGGTAGTGTTGAATACCATATCAGAATTGATTCTGTATATAACATAAATAACTTCGGCGGAGGAAGTCCGTACAAATCGAAATAAATAGATCCACATAGATTAATTGCGTATGCAATCCAATGATTTCCTGGACCAGAACAATTATAGAGATTAATGATACCAGTTTCAATTTTATTCTAATGGTTAATGTTTGTCTAATGTGTTTTTTTTTGTGTAGTCATATCATTATACATGTTTTAAAGCGCTTATAACTTCTAAAGATTAGGTGCTATACAGAGACCTTAGGTACATATTCACTGCAGTCAGCTTTAGGTACATATTCACTGCAGTCAGCTTTAGGTACATATTCACTGCAATCACTTTAGGTACATATTCACTGCAGTCAGCTTTAGGTACATATTCACTGCAATCACTTTAGGTACATATTCACTGCAATCAGCTCAGGTCAACTATCTTTTAAATAAATGTGATTTAAAAGAAACCTATAATACTATATTCTGCAGCGTTGCTAATGGTTACAAAGACAGAATAAAACAAATTTTTATATTACATTGTTAGCTTCTGTCCTAATTTTTATATAACAAGACTAACCATAGAAGAAGGTACTCAAGGATGATAAGGATACATTATGTAGATATATTAAATACTTGATTGGAGTTACGCGTTTATGTGTACCAAAGAACAAGCACTTATTTCTTTTTCTTCGCCGGTGGGGTGGGATAGGGGGTGGGGTGATCGATGACTTGAACACATTTGGTGATTTAATACAACACATCCAACCAAACTAAACAGGAAAGCTTTTTGATGCAGACATTTTTAAATATATGTTTTGGTGATTGTACGCAAGTGTAACTCATAGGGTTGACAACATGGACCAAAAGTAATATATTTTAACAGAACCATCTTTTTCCAGATATAATATGACGAGAAATGGTGGAAGCTTTCATACAGATCAACATATATATACAATGAAATTGCCATTAGAGTTTCCAATTCATAACAAAACAACTTATATTTGCATAAGGTAATGTGTTTGCGTTATCAACCAATAAATATTTGTAATAATGCATAGACAATGTCAATTTATTCATTTTGATGATGGCAATCTCGTTTTGGTAAGACCCGAGTTTATATGATTTTTCTTGTGATTTAAAAGCAATCTTTGTACATTCCAAATTTCCGGTATTTGGATTACTTTAGATTGTATTCTTTGATAAACATTCATTTCTTCTTTATCTGTCGTCAATGGATAACATTTCGACCTTAAGTCACAAAGCTCTCTAAATTGAATATGGTTCAATTTATCCTCGAAGCGTTCTGGAATGTTCTTTTCAATTGTATGGGTACTAAATATGTGAACTTTTCTTGATCTTTAGTGCCATTTAATTTTATGTTACCCATGATGTTACTCCATGTAATTTTATGTTACTCGTGATGTTACTCCATTTAATTTTATGTTACCCATGATGTTACTCCATTTAATTTTATGTTACTCGTGATGTTACTCCATTTAATTTTATGTTACTCGTGAAGTTACTCCATTTAATTGTATGTTACACATGATGTTACGCCATTTAATTTTATGTTACTCATGATGTTACTCCATTTAATTTTATGTTACCCGTGAAGTTACTCCATTTAATTGTATATTACCCATGATGTTACTTCATTTAATTTTATGTTACCCATGATGTTACTCCATTTAATTTTATGTTACCCATGATGTTACGCCATTTAATTTTATGTTACTCGTGATGTTACTCCATTTAATTTTATGTTACCCATGATGTTACGCCATTTAATTTTATGTTACTCGTGATGTTACTCCATTTAATTTTATGTTACCCATGATGTTACGCCATTTAATTTTATGTTACTCGTGATGTTACTCCATTTAATTTTATGTTACTCGTGATGTTACTCCATTTAATTTTATGTTACCCATGATGTTACTCCATTTAATTTTATGTTACCCATGATGTTATTCCATTTAATTTTATGTTACCCATGATGTTACGCCATTTAATTTTATGTTACTCGTGATGTTACTCCATTTAATTTTATGTTACCCATGATGTTACTCCATTTAATTTTATGTTACTCGTGATGTTACTCCATTTAATTTTATGTTACTCGTGAAGTTACTCCATTTAATTGTATGTTACACATGATGTTACGCCATTTAATTTTATGTTACTCATGATGTTATTCCATTTAATTTTATGTTACCCGTGAAGTTACTCCATTTAAATGTATATTACCCATGATGTTACTTCATTTAATTTTATGTTACCCATGATGTTACTCCATTTAATTTTATGTTACCCATGATGTTACGCCATTTAATTTTATGTTACTCGTGATGTTACTCCATTTAATTTTATGTTACCCATGATGTTACGCCATTTAATTTTATGTTACTCGTGATGTTACTCCATTTAATTTTATGTTACTCGTGATGTTACTCCATTTAATTTTATGTTACCCATGATGTTACTCCATTTAATTTTATGTTACCCATGATGTTATTCCATTTAATTTTATGTTACCCATGATGTTACGCCATTTAATTTTATGTTACTCGTGATGTTACTCCATTTAATTTTATGTTACTCGTGATGTTACTCCATTTAATTTTATGTTACCCATGATGTTGCGCCATTTAATTTTATGTTACTCGTGATGTTACTGCAAAGGTTTTCATTTTGGACATACTAGAACCAACACCAATTTGTTTGAAAAAGTCTTGAAAAATCTTATTCTGTGACAGTATTTTTGTTTGCGTTTATAGCAAAATGTCGTCCCCTAGCTACTCAGCTAGTGTTAGCACTGCTATTCCTTTATAGTACGGTTTGAATAATATGACGTTTTTCAAATCGTTCTTCTGGAAAAACGATCTTTCTGGCATTTGAGCAAAAAATATTAATTTATGCATTATTTATACTGTTGTTCGTTCTCCAAGGTTTTTTGCCTGCCTACTATAAAACACTGTTATTCATTAGTGTCATTTTCCAAATAATTTTTACATTTTGTCCTAAGTTTGTGTTTCGTAGCGATGTAGGAGTTTAGTCATATTTGCTTTTCAAATACATCGTTATAAGTGTTATATCTGTTTTTCAACGGACACAGCAGGTATAGTCCCATTAGTTGCGTGCCGCTCAAATCATCTACCAACTTTCTTTCCCAATGACACATCATTGACTGAAATTAATGTTCAAGGGTAGTCCCTAAAATAGTTATACATGTGTAATTTTGTAGTCTGTGTCCTAGTCATTTTTGAGTTTTCAATTTTATTAATTTGTTTTCCATTAAAAAAATTTATTAGCATGTATTGGCTCATGTGGAGATCAGATCCTCTTAGAATATATGTATGTCGTGGATGACCATCACCTTGACTTTTCGTACTCACCATTTTTCTTATCTTTTATTCCATTCCAAATCAACAAAAATGTCATTGTCTGTTAAGTTCTCCAGTTCCATACCCGATATCTTGAAGCTTTCATCATTTTATAATCCAGATGCTCTATCATAATGAACAGGGTATAGATTGTAATTTTTAATGCCGACATTACAAGATTATTCAATATTTCACATAATCTGAATGTATCGTATATTGTCACGTTGATACCCAAGTGTGTGGGTGTTATAACGTTCCATATCCTCAGGCACGTGCCTGTAATTAGTATGTGATGTGTTCAAATCGTTAAGTGGTGAATACAATGCTTCTTTTGGGTAAAGGTGTTTTATTACCTCGTTCAAAGCTGTCCGTGAAGACGTATACATGTCTCTTCTCGACTATTTAGATTTAAGACCTCTTAAAAGTTTCTGTTTCTGTACATTTTTCATCTGTAAAATTACGCCATCTGCTTTATAGATTATCTTATGAATCTAAAGCTATACCGCAAACCTGATTGTCTTTCAAACTGTTATTTCTTTTTCTTCTTTATTTATATCGACCTTTAAACGTTATTGAATGCACAATATCACGTTGTATTACGATTTATCACTCTTGATCTGCAACTTTTTCCCAACATTCTTGATGCACAAATGAATGTCAGATCCTGTCATGTTATCAAAGAATTATGGTATGTATGTTTCTTCGATATTTAGTATTCAAACTACTCTCGTTATCGACTGGATATTTATATTTTCCTGTTAAGTCTCTCCAATTATGTTATCAATAACTTCGAGTTCACATACGGAAAGTATGCCTCCGGTACACGTTACCTTCATACCCACGGATATGAAATATATTCATAAAAGTTAAATGGCAGTTTTCTTCGTATTAAAACACCACAAGAATTCCATGTTTCAGTTATTTCTGTTAACTTGTTTAGAATTCTTACACGACGCATCATAATAACTTCGATATAGACTGCTTCACGGTAAAATACTGGTTGATATTGTGTTGTGAAGTCATTGTAGGAGAGTAGGCATACAAACCCACAATGTAATGTATCAGATTGTTTCATTGTTCGAAATATTTTCGCCACACATGATGATTTGCATCTGTCATGCCTCGCCTTCGGTCAAGATATGTTCCAAAGAAATATTACTATCTTTTGTTTATCGTTTACTGAAGATGATGTAATACCACTTTCAAAATCATGGTAAATAATACACAGAAATAAGTATGTGCAGTTTTTGCATTTGGCAACTGCGTCTTCTTCAGTCGGCTATATCTATAGAGCTAGTTATGTTACATCGTCTTTTGTGTTTTGATAATTTGTATAGCGTGTTAAAAACAATTCCCTAATTCTTACGAATATATCAGTTATTGCAATTAATATAATGAATATGTTTCAAATATTTCATGAAGGTTCACATATACATTCAACTGATTTTCAATTTCTTTTGCTCTCTAATTTTACTGGACTTTGATTTAACCAATATAGGTATCTGCAAGCATCTAAATTATATATTTCTTTGATTTTTTCGATTGTATTGACATTTTATTCCATGTCATACCAGAAGTATTATCCGCACTGTTTACACTAATATAAGCTTATTGGTCTTAATCCAGTCAAATAGATTTTAAAGTTTTCTCTGAGAACTTGATATCTATATATGTACAATATATTCAAAATTCAACATCCATCTTGTTTTTTCTTTTGAATTCCTGCTCATATTTAGCTTGAGATATTTCCAGTACGTTTCCAGTTTAAATTTTAACGCTGCCTAATATATTTAGAGTCCTAATTATGTGGTGTCGATTTTCATACCCAACGTTCTCTCTTCTTAATTTTGAAAGTACAGCTAAACTTGTACCTGTGCGTTTATGGAAACCAATAGCATATTTTCCCCTTCAAATATGGTTCAATGTCCTTGAAACATTTATACAAATGTTGATTGCTAAACGCATAAAATCTACACTTATTACCATTTCTCTTAAGTGAATTTATACCTATTTTCGTTATGAATGTTTTAAAATACTGTATATTCACCGTAATGAATTCATTTATAGTTTTTAATGGGACACAGTTTATTTTATACTGGTGCATCAAGTATCCAAGTCTTCATTTTGATATATTTTGCCAATGACTATATGGTATGTGTGTGTCTGTCTGTCTGTGTCTGTGTGTTTTTGTGTATGTTAGTAGATATCTGATTATATGGGATACACACAAATGTATAATGTATTTATGTGTGTATTTCATATAATTATGCATCTAAATATGTTATGTAGGTCGCACGATATACAGGTATATACAGATATACAGATATAAGCGATAATGATATACGTTCCCAAACTTCAGAGTGCATTCAGCTGATTCGTTTTACAGTAAATCTTTTATACCCTTCACTTTTCAAGTCCTGGTTGTTGTAGTAGAAAATGCTTAACAAGTCTATGTGAAGGTTTCTCCACTTTTGATTAATTTTCGTATCTATTAACTTTGATTTACAATTAAAATTTTCAGTTTGTCGACACATGCTTCTAGTCTTATTAACAATTGGTATTTCTTCTCGAGCAAGAGAAAGAACCAAAGCCTTGTTAATTGCATTATGCAGTTGTATTAATGAAGCAAACCTTTGTTCCTTAAATGAATTAAAATGTGCCCCAAATGCTAGGTGTAATAATCAACATTTTTGCTAAGTCACGTCGTCTTCACGACATTCGCTATTCTTTTCCTTAAAGGTTTAGTGTCTGAGAAGCTGTATAGAATGCATTGCCGAGTCTGAAAAGAGCATGTTTTCAGCTAGGAGCTTCTGCTTCGCTTGTATGAACTGCATACCTTTTAATCCAACGAACGAACCATTCAAGATTTCTTATTTCATAATGGTCTATGTATTAGTTTCAACATTCTTTGGACAAAATGAGTATATCTGTGTGTTTATTGATACACATTTTAAATATAACAACGTATTGAATCCTAGTCGTTGAAGTGCAAAAAATACATTCGAGTACTCAAGTTCTGCTTATTGTTATTTTCCACCCCTAGTCAAAATCATTAATCTGTTCGTCTTTCTCTCTTTCTTTCATAATATAAGTGATGTAATGCTATTGATGTATACATAAGAAGGATAATATAAAAATCAACATCTGTGTTCGGTGGTCTATTCAGTTGACTGCTGCTATTTAATATTTCTTCGGAAACTCAATAGCGATTTGCAAATTATAGTGCTGGCCTGAAAAGTAAAATCGAACAAACTGGTTTGTCGATTCTTGAAATCAGATTTTAGTATTTATTTGTTTCTTGCATATCATTTTGTTGCAATGTGTTGCATATTACAATTTAAAATAAGTCGGTGAGGTAAATACACTCCTATTCTATCTTAGAAACAATTTAGGTTATCCGTGATTGGTATTCCTAGAACTATTCCTTTGTTCTTTGTAGAAAATATCATTCAAACGTCTTAATACATGTTTTAAGCAAAACAAAATTAAATTTCTGATTATCCAGTTATTTGTCAGGTATACTCAACTTTTTGTTGCAGTGCAATAACTTCTCAAAAAGTTGCATTGTCTTGTAAAATTCAGTTTCAGATGATTCCGAAATCGAGAAATACAATGGAGTCTATTTAAAAGTTGAAATGCTGAAAATTAAAAATAAAATATGTAGATATTTATTCAACAGGCAGACATAGCAACCTTCCCCATCTTCACCCAGAAAAGACAAAATTGTCTAGTTAGTGTCAATCCTAGTGGAATTACCTTCTTCATACAGAGAGTTAGAACTATGTTGCTTCATACTGACCAATGGTATAAAGTATACTCATGAAATCTATCTTTGACAGTTGTATGTGCATTTTGTTCATAATATTCTAAAAGTAATGTTCAAAAATCAATGAAAGCGTAAAGGATCCCATGATTCTTCTTTGGGATGATTACAGAGGATGATCATATAACGAAGGTAGGTATTTTAACATTCGTACTTTGCAAAAGAGAAGAAACCAATACAATAAAAATATATAGTCGGTTTGTAAGTCTTATATTTACAAGTTGCGTCCTGAAACTACTATGAATGCCGAAAGCAATGTAAAAGATAAGATAAGAAAATAATGAATTACGACACATTTTTATTCTCGTACAACAGTCAACTTATACAAAATTCAACTCACAGGTAGTTTATAAACAATGTTAAATGCAGTATCTAAATTTCTATACTTTCTTGCAATAGAAACGATAATGAAATAAATAATTTTGTACAAGCAATGATTATTAAGTTTCATTCGAGAATTAATTTTAATTTGGTCTCTACTTACTATGCAAATTTAATTGTAATTTATGATTCTTTTTTAAATGAAACATATTTTATTTAATAATCAAAAAAATAATGTTTCATTTCTTGTACGGAAATACATGTTTGTATATATTGATGTAGTAATACATGTGTATAGATATAAACGTAGTAATACATATGTGTAGATATAGAGGCAAGAACACATATGTGTAAGAGGCTGTAATAAATGCGTATATATATATATATATATATATATATATATACGTATATATATATTTATCCATATGTGTAGATATAGATGCAATAATACATATAAGTAGATATGGATGTATTAATACATATGTGTAGATATAGACGCAGTAATACATATGTGTAGATATAGATGTAGAAATACATGTGTGTATATATAAATGTAGTAACACATACGTGAAGATATAGATGGGTAATACATGTTTGTAGAAATAGATCGCATTTGCACCATAATACTAAACAAACCTTCTGTTTTCTTAAGCAATTATTAAATAATACAGAATGTTCCTGTCTTATCCTTTATTATTTAATAATTGCTTAACAAAACAGAAGGTTAGTTTAGTATTATACTACATACATACATACATACATACATACATACATACATACATACATACATACATACATACATACATACATACATCTTACATACATACATACATACATACATACATACATACATACATACATACATACATACATACATACATACATACATACATACATACATACATACATACCATGAACTGCATAGGATGGCTTACCCCAAAACTTGTCTTAAAATGTGATATGAAGTTTTGGTTTCGTAATCTTTTAATGGATCCAATCTTCCGAAAGAATTGTACGCTCCCCATTGCTGATTTTCATAGGCAGAACTCTTATGCTGTAAAAGCCCTTCATCGTGAAATGTATACAAATACACATCACATTGCTGCTCTCAAAACCTCCTTTGAAAAACTCTGGTTAGTTACTGGCTATTAACTTTTAAG